>JASVER010000008.1:1368920-1418141 GCA_030449065.1 Oceanodroma leucorhoa
GAACCAACCCAGTGCCACCCATAGGCATCCCAGTGCCTCCCAGAGCTTTCCAGCACCACCCCAGTGTCCCCCAGGGACAGCCCAGTGCCTCCCAGAGCTTCCCAGTACTGCTCCAGTGCTCCTGGGGACATCCCAGTGCCTCCCAGAGCTTCCCAGTACCTACCCAGTGCCCCCCGGAAACATCCCAGCACTTTACAATGACATTCAAGAGCTTCCCAGAGCTTCCCTGCACCACCCCAGTGCCCTCCGGGGATATCCCAGTGCCCCCCAGAGCTTGCTGGTGGTATCCGAGGGAGGAGACCGGAGCCACGGCTGGAGGCTGGGGGCATTTATTGTGGGGTGCTCCCCCAGCCGGGGGTCCGTCCCGGCGGGGGCCRCCCTAGGGCCCGTAGGTGTAGTCCCGGTCTCCGCTCTCCCAGGCCACCAGCTCGTCCCGCTGGAACCAGAAGCCGATCTCCCGCCGGGCCGTCTCCACCGAGTCGCTGGCGTGGACGACGTTCCTGCGCGGGGACGGGGACGGTGCCGTGGCCGTGGGGTCCCGCCGCCGGCCCCGCGCCCGCCCCGCGCCCCTACCTGCTGACGTGCATGCTGAAGTCCCCCCGGATGGTGCCCGCCGCCGCCGCCGCCGAGTCGGTGTCCCCCACCATGGCCCGCGTGGACCTGACCACGTTGTAGCCCTCCCACACCTGCGGGACAGGGGACACCTGAGCCCCCCGGCCCCCCCGGGACCCCCGAGCCCCCCGGCCCGGCCCCTCACCATGGCCACCAGCGGCCCCGACGTCATGTAGGCGAGGAGCGCGGGGTAGAAGGGCTTCTGCCGCAGCTGCTGGTAGTGCTTGTCCAGGAGACCCTGGTCCGCCTGACGGCAGCGTGGGGTGACGGTGGGGACACCTGGCCAGTGCCCCCCGCTGACACCCCCCTCCTGGCACCCCCCTGAGCCGGCTGCGGGGCGTGGGGAGCAGGGTCCCCCGGGGGGACAGGTGGCAGCTCGGTGGGGACGGGTACCTGGAGCAGCTTCATGGCCACCAGCTTGAAGCCGCGCCGCTCGAAGCGCTGGATGACGTTCCCCACCAGCCGCCGCTGCACCGCGTCTGGCTTCACCAGCACCAGCGTCTTCTCCTGCAGCTCCGGGGGGGCTGCACGGGGACGGAGGGACCAGCGTCACCGCCGGGCACGGGACACAGGTCACCACCAGACGTGGGACACGGGTTGCGGCAGCAGGAGCCCAAGCTGCTCCCGGGGCACCACGGGTTGCTGCTCGGTCCCGGCGGGCAGYGGCTGCCGCAGGGTGAACCYGTCCCYRTCCCTGYCCCTGTCCCCATCCCWGGGCCRTGTCCCCCTGGCCAAGCTGTGCCTCGCAGACTGGTGGGGTCCCAGCAGGGACCCAAGGGACACGCTCCAAAGCCCTGACGGGTGTTGGGGACACATCCATRGCTGGAAAAAACCCTTTAACCCAGTGTGGGACAGGCTGCCTCTGGTTTCGGCCGAGCGCACCGCACTGCTGCGTCCCGGTGCCGGGGCTGCAGGTGCCACCCTGTGTGCCATCGCTCCTGCCCGGCCTCGGGCGCGTCCCCCTGCCCGGAGGCAGCCGGGCACCAGCCCTGGCACCGAGCGGGTCCCTGGTCGCAGCCCTCCGCCGGTGGAGAGCAAAATCRAGCCCCGTGGGATGGGAGGGTCTGGCATCGCTGTCACCCATGGCACGGCAGGGTCTGGCTGGAGCTGTGCTGGCAGGAGGTGACAGAAGTCCCCCAAGRGACGGTGCGTCCCATCCACCGGAGGAACGGGGCAGGAAGGGAGAGGGAGAGAGGACGCCAAGCCGGGGTGCTTCACTGCCGGCCCCAGGCTTCGGGGTCCTGCCCTGGGCTGCGAGGCCGGGCCGGCCCCAGTGCCGGTGGGGGCAGACCCCACAATTTCACCCACTTTTCTGGGTGTTGCTGGACGTGGCCTGGCTTCGCATGGCTCCCACCCTGGGCATGGCACAGGGCTTGCCCCATCCCGGCCCTAGGGAYACCAAACCCCTCGGGACCTGCAGGATGGCGTGAGGGGAGCCACCAGCTCCAGCCTCTGCCCCATCCCGACACATGGGATGAGGCCCCGGCACTGACCCACACCACGACATGAAGGACCCCATGAGCTGGACACCCTGCCYGGGGGGCTTCCCCCAGGGTGGAGGGATGGGGTGCTGGGGGACCAGGGGCCCTGGGAGGAGATGGGACAGTGGGGACTGTGGGGGCAGGATGGGGACAGGAGCCCTGAGGGGCAGGATGGGCAGGGGACTGAGGGCAGGAAGGGCACAGGACCCAGGGGCAGGACGAGGACGGGGACAGGGTGCCCAGGAGCAGGACAGGGATAGGGACTGAGTCCCCAGGGGCAGGATAGGGAAGGGGCTGGAGGCAGGATGGGGACAGGGTCCCCAGGGACAGGATAGGGAAGGGGCCGGGGGCAGGATGGGGACAGTGTCCCTAGGCAGGGCAGAGATGGGGACAGGGTCCCCAGGGACAGGATGGGGAGAGGGTCCCCAGGGACAGGATAGGGAAGGGGCCGGGGGCAGGATGGGGACAGGGTCCCCAGGGACAGGGCGGGGATGGGGACAGGGTCCCCAGGGACAGGGCGGGGAAGGGGCCGGGGGCAGGACGGGGCCGTGTCTCACCGGAGCCGTAGCAGCGGGGCCCGGGGGGGTGGCTCAGGCCCGGCTGCCCCCGCAGCAGGCTCCGGGCCAGGCAGCGCCCCAGGGAGCCCATGGCGGGGCCGGCGGGTCGGACCTGGCCGCGGCGGGGCTCGGCCGCCCCGCGGAGGCTTTAAGGGCCCGGCCGAGCCCGGGGACGGGTCAGGTTTCCGTCCCTCCCCTTAAAGCAGCCGCCGGGAAAGGGCGGCCGCCGCGCCGGCACGGAGCATCCCGGTACGGGGCATCCCTAGTACGGAGCATCCCCGGCGCGGAGCGTCCTCCCGGCACGGAGCATCCCTGGCACGGGACATGCTGGGACGGAGCATCCCCGGCGCGGAGCATCCCGGCACGGGACATGCCGGTATGGGACACCCCTGGCACGGAGCATCCCGGTACGGGGCATCCCTAGTACGGAGCATCCCCGGCGCGGAGCGTCCTCCCGGCGCGGAGCATCCCTGGCACGGGACATGCCGGGACGGAGCATCCCTGGCTCGGGACATGCCGATATGGGACACCCCTGGCACGGAGCATCCCGGTACGGGACGTGCCGGTACGGAGCATCCTCGGCGCGGAGCCCCGGCACGGAGTGACACCTTCCCTCGGCGAGGCTGAGCCCAAACCCTGCCCAGGTGGGAGCAGAGCCTGCACCCAYCCCACGGGTGACTCAGAAGCATGGGGGGCCCACGCCCTGCCAAAAAAACAGATCTACTTCGTGCTTTGCCCCTGACCGTACCAGCTCAGGTGAGGAGAGACGCCRGATTAGCCCCCCCAGGCTGAGCTGGGGTGCGAGGGAGCCTGGTGCTGCGGGCAGCCYCCAGCCCCGGGGAAGGGCTGCAGCAGGGAGCACCCAGGCTGGTGCCCTCCCCCCGGGACACGGGGCTGCCCTGGACCCGTAGCAGGTGCCAGGAAAGGGGTGCAAGGCCTTGGGGGGGGGGAAGGGGCAGGCAGAGGCTTCCCCTGCCCAGGCAGGAGCCGCTCCACATCACCGAATGCTGTGGGGAGCAGGGAGGGGGACAAGCTCTGTGCACACAGAGGTGACAGGGACAGAGCTGCCAGGGCCCCTTCCTTCACCCCAGCCTGTGCCAAAGGAGGCAGAAAAAACGGGGAGTGTGTGAAGCAGTGATGGGCACAGCTCCGTGCACAGGAGAGGGGGACACTCCTCTTCGCAGCATCGCTCCACCTCAGATTCAAGTTTTCCTTACGGTTGAATTAGATCAGCGGTTCTCCGGGCTCTGGTGTGAAAGACAGCCCCACGCCAGATGCCATGGTGTGAAATTGCTCTTTATTGAGCTTCCCATACATCCCAACTTCCCGTGACACCTCTCGTGAGAGCAGCTCAATGCAAACATTGCTATTAAAATRTCTGCAAGTTCATGGAAAACCCTGGTCACTTCAAGCCTGTTTTCTAAACCTGTGATAATTTGAASAATGAGTCGAGGAACATGCCCACACACACTGACTAAAAGTGATTAACGGGGCTGCGAGGGCTGGGGGCCCCAGGGGAGCCTGTCTCCAACAAGCCTTGGGCTCCTTGGTCCCCATCTCCTTTCTYATTTCCTTCCTCCACGCTTCCTCACAGGCAGAGAGAGCACCGGCTCTTGCAAAACAGACTTTTTGCTGGCCAGAAGTGGATGACACCCACCCGAACGGGGGGCTCGAGGGGGTAAAAGGCCTCTCTCCAGYGTCTGCTGCGCCAGGGGTGATGGCACAGAGGAAGAGGTGTGTTTGGGGAAGATTAAAGGCAGCCACCTACAGAGAAATCAGGTGCCCTTCGGTATATATCCAGGGAGCTGCCCTGCTCATGCAGGCAGCCAGCGTGCTGTGGCCGGCCTCGTACTTTAGGCGATGGCTGGCAAAGGAGAAAGAGCTTTTAGCATAAGGGCTGGCAGGTTCCAGCCTGGGCTTTGGCCACCTTCCAGCTGCTGCCCTTGATCAGGGGGAAAACATGCCCTTTCGCCCTCGGTTTTGCAAGAAACAGAAGCACCACCAGCCCAGAGAGCCATGGCAGGAGGAGCCGTGCCAGCAGCAGGTGAAGTCCCCTCAGCCCATCTGCGAAGGAAGCCACAACCAGGGTGCTCGGTGGAGGTGGCAGCAGACGGCTACTCCTGTCCCCCTCTGCGGCTTGGGTAACTGCTGCGAGGTACGAGGGTGGCAGGGAGAGGCTCTGTGGACAGGTTCGGACCCTGCACCCCATCTCCATACACCAGGAGAAACAAGGACTGGAAGTTTCCAGTGCAGTGACACCCAGTTACTCCGAACCACACGCTCCTGGCACAGGTTCTGGCTTCCCTCTCAGGGGAGGTGGGAGCTCTGCAGTCYGCTGGCAGATCTCTATCACCCACCTTCACGCGGGTCTCCGCACACCCGTGACCTCCGCAGACAGCGGCTCACGGGACCGTACCTGGTGAGGCACGTCCTCGCAGGCGGGACTCCGCTTCACGTGCGACTGCCAACTCAAGCTGCTCATTGCAGGGCATGAAGCGCAAACATCAAACCGGTCYCAGTTTAGGCAGCCTGGATGCAAGGCTCTGTCGGCACACAGGTTATCCAAACGGCGTATGTTATCTCCAAACAGCAAACACGCACATCGCAGGATGTTGGTTTTTTATAAAACTGTAACTAAAGGCACTGTGGAGCAAGCGCTCCCTACGCTCCATCTCACCCCTGGCACCTCCCAGCTGCCCACATGCAGCCGTCTCGCTTCAAGTCCAYGTCTACGAATGTTTAGGGGAGAACCCACGCTAACCTCCCGGCTTGCTCCCTTCAGTGTGACAGGTCCTGTTCCCACCACACAGCCCTTACTGCAGCTGCCCGTGTAACCACAGAGAATTAAGACTGATTTAACACTCTACACGAGCTACCTGACTAGAGACTTCAGGGGGAAAAAAAAAAAATCCTTCCCAGCTGCATGATCAGAGATTCACAAGCCCCACAAAATCTGGTCCTATCTGACGGGGGACTGGGATTTTAACCTTACGCTCAGATGCCACTATCGGGTCATTGTGGCCAGCGGCTGGCCTTCAGCTCAGGTCTCCTATGATGCAACACCGTGAACGTTAGGCAGCTCTTGATAAATTCAGGCAACAGTCTGCTGGAGGGAATAAACAGATCACCACAACGGGTAACAGAAAACACCAGGGAACATAGGTGGTAAACACAATGAGGGTAGAGTGGAGAAAGAAGCCAACGCTGATCGGCAGTTCAGAACAGCACCTTCCAGGAGCTGTTGGAGCGCTCCCAGGACACCGGCCGACTCGCACGGAGCCCGGACAAGGCATTTCTGCAGCCAGGGCGCAGTATGGGCAACGCAGACGCCTCCTGCCCGTCCTCTTGCCTGATCACGGGGAAAGGCTGCGGATCGCTGCCTGCAGCACAAAATGCATTTCCATCTAGCAGAGCAGCTTAGTGACAGACAGGCCTACGAGGAAACTGAAACAAGTTACAAGTTATTTAAAACAACAAAGTAAGCATTTTATTTCCATTAAGCATGTTGTTTTAGTATCACAATGGAATGATGAGAAAACGTTTAAAAAAACCAAAAAAAGTCTCTAATCCCCACAAACGGCAGGGAGGTTTTCAAGGCAATTTAAAAACAAAGGGAGTGACAGAAGTGCCAAAACAGTCCCAACATCACGAGTCTCCTCCTCCGAGAACTGGGCAGGGGCAGGAAGGTGGAATGACACGAAGGTACGAATGTCTGAAGTAGTCTTTGGCGCTTCTGCCTCATGTTTGATACGTACATGATCTCTCAAGACAACTCCACAGAAATCTCTGGACGCAACAAAGTGCCACGTTAGTAGAACAAAACCCCAGCGAGAGGACTTTCCGTACAGTTGAGACGCCCTGCGGTCGGGCGTTAAGACACATCCTGCAGCCAGTGCTGACTCCAGCTGAGGGCCTTTGGGTGGGGAGAGGAAAAAAGGAAGCGTGGTGCGTGAATTCAAGAAGATGTGCCCATGTGCAAGACACCGCGTCCTGCAGTACTGACAAAACCAGGGAGGAGAGAAGGTGGTGGCAAAACGAAACACGGATCCGTTCCCTACAGTGATCAAAACACAAGTCCAGTGCAGTAACTATAGTTTCACAGTTCCAGGGGGCAAACTGTCATTGCAGAGTCTGTAGTAACGCAGGTCATTCACCAGTCTGTGCACATTCTGGGTAAACGATGGCAGATCCTGGAAAAGATCAAACACCACATTGTACTGCAAACAGAGTAATACCTGCAAGCACTGTCTCACAGCAGAGAACAGAAAGGAACCGAGAGGGCCAAACGCCCACGTGTATTTTCACACATCAGCACAACAGACCCCTTCCTCCAGAGCCCGAGCCCAGGAAACCCGAGTTTCTGCAGCCCACGCACAGGGAGCGGGGACCGCTCCAGAGCTGCTCCGTGCGGAGAGCTGACTGCAGAGATCTGGGCTCTGTTCACGGCACCGGCTTCTCGGCGCGCAGTCAGGCGCTACACGAACGGTCACGACGTGGCCATCTGCAGCGGCACCGGCTCACTGCAGTCCTGCCAAGGCTCCTGGTGTCACGCACCCCGTAACAAGGGCTAATTTTCCTGAAGAGCAATTGCCTTCTAGAGTCCAGTGATTCTCTCAAGGCTCCTTTCCTACCCTCAACCTCGGTCTCAAACCCCCATCATCTCCCAYGGGAGAGGAAGCACTCGATGGACAAGCAAGCTTCAGCAGATGGAAGCCACAACCTGCTGTGCTGCCATGATGTTCCATAGGGAGGTTACAGACACCCCATTTGCTTCACACGCGTACGAGGGGTTTGAAAGAATTGTGAGCCATTGCAGCWACTCTGCTGTTGTCTTCACTGCAACCCTCAAACATCTGGCCAGCAGCTGGAAGGAGATTTTGGCAAGGATCTGAGTGTCCCACTCTAGAAAATGTCAGTCTAYCCCTATTGAAAACTTCCTCCGGGAAACATATTCCCTAACTCCCACAGCATTCAGCAGTCCAAGAGATGAGATGGCAGTTCTGCTACCTACACTGGAAAATCCTTGGCTAAGCATGGCTGAGTATGGAAGCRTTTGGAACAAAAAGGTACTGCCTCAGAACACTGCCCTGAGAAGCTCACGGCTTCCAGCGTGTTCTAGGAGAAAAACTCTGCGCATCCTGGGAATACTGGCACTCTGCTGCAGCGTTTCCCCTTCTTACCCTGTCCATTTTGAAATTCCTTCCCAGCACGTTTTTCTGGTTCGAGTCCACACCATCACAACTGGCCAGGAACTCGGGCAGAAAGGCCGAGTAGAAGCCATCAAAGTCCACTGAGGCCATATTGTAGGTGGCAATGCCGATCTCCTCCTGCAACAGGTCATGCGACTTGTGGACAAGCACCTGGAGCAGCACATTCACAAACTGGAACAGCATGGTTGTCCGGAAGATCTTCTGCACAGTGAGAGAAACACACAGTTAGGCGCCTTCACACCAGCAACCCTCCCACAAGAGGGRCCACAGCAGCCAGCACATTGCTTCAGAAGTACAGACTCAGGTCAGACCAGGCAAATAAGCATGGCTGCACAGGGCCACTTCAACACCAGCAGCTTCTGAGCTGTCAGCGGGGTCTGCAAACTCTTGTGAGCACAGAGACGATTTTCCAAGCCAAGCCAAGGTTGCAAATGGTTACATTAAGCTAGATTAATATCAGCGTTGAAATTAATGGTGAATTTGGCCACACTTACCTCGGGTGTCTGACCCAAGTTTTAAGCATTGGCATTTAAGCAAACAGCATCAAATCCCATTCAAACTCCAGCCAGTTTTTAGCCCTGCACAGTGCTCCTGAAAGCCAGGGAATCTGGCTAGCTGCCTGAAAGCCTGCAACAGGCAGCTGTTAACATGATGGGCTGTCCTTGAGTTGTGACCACAGATGTGAACCTGAAAGCTCTGCTTTCACAGGCTAACCAGAAGGGCAGGACCTTAGATTCCAACTTTAATCCTTCATGACAGCAGCTAACAGGTCTAAATTAGAGGGTCTGGAGGATGGGTCCTACATGACAGCGGTGGAGACAACCCCCTGGCAGTGACCGACTGTAAATACTAGATACCCTGCGGCTGACCCAGATGAGAATGATGGAGGGACTTTGCCACTGTCCCACTGACGATCCCAGTTCCTACTTCCTCAGACAAATCGCACTGTCACTGCGCATGGCCTTTGCTTTCCCTCACTGTCACAGGAGGGAGCACATCAAGGCTTTGGTTTGAGTGACTGGAGTTGGGATCCCTCCTGYGCCCACTGCAGCAGTACCAGGGAGGCGGTAACGCCACTGACCAGCAACGTATCCATCAGGATCACAGCAACCACCCGAAGGCTGTGGCACAAGCCCCCGGATCCCGACCTKCAGTTTTTGAGCCATTTCCAACAAGTCTCAGACCAGCAGCCGCCTATCACCACGCACAGTGCGCACAATGGTCAACCRGGACCCACCTTGTGGTACAGCTTCTGCTTGGTGTTCAGCGTCTCCAAGTAGAAGAGATTCTGCTTGAACAGGTGAATGTCAGGCTGCAGGAAGGACTGGCCAAACGCCTACGAGCAAAGCAGAATTGAAAGAAGGGGACTGGTGTTACAATGACTGTCAGAACTGCCAGGCAGAACATCATCATTTTCACCCTGAGACCAGAACAAACCCCTGGGAGCCTCTGCTGCTTCTCGGTGCAGCAAACTAATAAGAGAGAGTTGTTTAAGTCAACCGTGCTGCTGCCAGACCGACGGGAATGAAGACATTTTAGTGGAAACATGGTCATATCCTCGCAGAACAGTTGCTAAGCTGGCTCCGTTGGGAACAAGCGGGCCAAGCTTGCATTGAAGAGGGACACAGATGCTGAGCACAGCTCCCTTGACAGGCAGTTTGCTCGTGAAGGATTTGGCTGTTCCTCAGGGACACTACCTAAGGCAGCACGGCAAGCACGAACCAAACCAGAACACACGCACAGGTTTTGTTCTCAATCCAAGTCAAAAGACCAAGGTGACTGGCAGATGTGTTTGTTACAGCACTAAATTAGAAAGAAGTTCGTGATGGGAGCTGGGAGGCCGACCTGGGCGTTACAGAAGCAGTAAAGAGCCTAGGAACAAGATTTGCTGGACCCTGCTGAACTAGCCTGGTAGGCCTGCACAGACTCAGTGCTAAAACATCTTTTACACCTTGAGCTCCTCTGAAACACTGTACAGATGACGTAGGCAGATGAGGTAAGCTCTGTACAGAGGTAGGCAGCAGAATTTTACCAGATGATGCTTCAAGGCATCCCGAACAGAAGAGTTTGTTCCCCCATACCAGCCATATATTGTTAAATGGACAAAAACGGCCCAAGGCCCTTCAAGACTGAGCCAGTTCTGGGCTCAGATCTCTGGYGGAAACCAGCACACAAACTATTAACATCCTCAACAGAAAACACTGGCTGTGCAGAGAACATTTACAGAATGTTAAATAAGAGTTTTGTATCTAAACAACAGGACCCAAGTAGTTTAGTATTGTCAACCCGCCTGAAGTTAATACTGAGATTACCCCGTAAACATCTTCCAAAACAAGGCACTCTGCTGAGTCTGGAGGTGTTACACTGCTACAGGTGACAGAGATGCTTGGACAGCCCTGCATAGGGCCCAGCTTGGGCCTCATTCACATCTCAAGATGCTAAGATAAGGAAAGGCCAGAGAGAAGCACCAATACCACTTACGTCAGTGCAAGAGCTCCCTCTTTACTCATGTGTCAGAAGGGACCCAGTCTCCAGAAACATCCCATGGTGGGGCAGCTCTGCAAGAAGTCCTCCCACCTGAAGTCTAAGCACTGGGCCCTCCGCTCCGGCGTTCAGGGCCCTTGGAGGAGCAAGCCCTACTCCGAGGTTGCAGAGCACGGTGCAAGCATGCTTCTGTTTACCCCGACGTGGGCTGGAGGTGAGRGGCCCCACACCAGGTACTCTGACATCAGATTAGGAGGCTGATTTTTTTTCTGATATTAAAGTTGCACTACCTGTTTTTGGGACAGTTCTTATGTCTAGGAGCTGCACAGGAACTCTTTTGGCCAGCTCTGACTTAAGTAACATGTGGAATACAGTCTGTTATTCTTAAAAATTCAAGACCCCCAACCTGAGAAGATTGGCGCCGGCTCTGCGTACGTGCTGGCACACTGCCTCTGCCGCCTCTATTCCCCAGGCCAGAGCCTGCAGGATATTACCCCACTGACCCTTCTCTACCAGATCCAATGCTACAGCATAGACCAAGTCCATATAATCCAAAAGACATCTTGGTCTCAGGAAAACTTTCCTGCACTGACAATTTGTCCTAGTGCTAACCACAAGACTTGTAACAGAAATAAATGGGTCAGCGCCAGTAACATAATTTTAGGTCCAGATGCAGGATGAGGCATGGAAAGGAATTAACATTCCCTCCTGAGCTCCCCGGCTCAGTGAGGCACTGTGCCTTGTGAGCACATCAGCAAGACCACTCCACAAGCACTTTGATTTTCAGGAGTTCCTGAAGGCAAGACCTCACTCGAGACATGGTCTAATCCCCATCAGCCACACGTTTAATGCGCTGCCAGAAGTAGCGTATGCTCCATTGCAGCAAGGGTTCTGGACAACCGCGGGAGTAGCTGAGTTACCTGCATAATGGCACTGAACTGTGCTTCGTTCTCCATCTGCTCTTCCGCTACTCCTCTTTGGACACTAGCCAGCACGCTAGATTTGAAGAAGTACCGCCAATTATGGTGGAGAACCCGGAAAAGCAGCTCGAACAACTCTGCTTTCACATCAGGAGATGAGCGCTAGGAGGAGAAGAGAACARACAACTCAAAGCAGGCTCCTGTGCTGGAATCCCACCCATCCTCTGGATCCCGCTCTAGCAGCACCCTGCCAGGCGGCCACCCAGGGCAGCACTTTGCAGCCAAGGTACCAGAACATCAAAGTATTTCCTCCTATGGAAGGCACCAAACTCAGCAACTCTTGGATCATGCTGAGAACACATGATCGAGTTTTGCATTTTACCTCCTGCTTTGAGCAYATCTTTAAATCCTCCACCCATGCCGCTTCCAATTCCCACCGCCTAATCATCCAGTTTTCCCTGCACAAGGACTGACATTTACAGCTCTTGGAAAGCARAGAGCTTCGTTGCTCCCACACCCCCAGCAATGCCTTCCCTTCCTGTCCCCCTTCCTTCGCCTCGTGTGAGAGCAGCCCTACCTCTGCAATGATGGGGTAGACCTGCTCCATGCACAGTGAGATGACGCTGGGTAGAAAAGGCTTGAATACTTGGCCTGGCTCTTGTACCACCACTTGCAGTATTTTCAGAAACTTCTCCACCACCCGACAGCCAGTGCTGCCCTCATGGAGGATGCTCTCTGCCAACTGCTCCCTACGACAAAAACAAAGTCATCGCACAGGAACCTTCCCAGAGATCTGCATGCTTACCTAATTTAAAGGAAAGCAGGTAGTGCCTCTAAACTTGCTCAACTAATACAGAACAAGTACATTAAGCCACAGAAGGGAGTTGGGTTTTGATAGAACCCCTTCCCCAACAAAAGSTTGAGAGATTGTTGGCTACCCTCAGATCTTGGGTAGGAGCTAATAGGCAACGTGAGACTCCAATTCAGTATCACACACTTCCAGAAAGCCCGTGGGAGAGCTGAAATTGCACAACRGCCTGTATGACTGATGTGCATGGGCTGGGTGACTTCAGACCTGGAAGGATTTTCCTTAGACTTAGCCCTGGGACATGACAAAAGTCTAGACACAAGGAGGTTGGAAACACTACACTTTAGGGGCAGGGATCCGTTCGTTGTGTGAGCAGCTTACCAAGATAAATCATCCCAAGGGCTAAGAAAGAAGTGACCAACATGGGACAATACCTGGTGAACATGTTTARGAAGGTCTGTATGATCTGCTCGGTGAAAGGCACTCCCATCTGCACCCTCAGTCCTTGAAACAGAGTGAGGAAGAAGCTCAGCATCTCATCTGTCACATCTAAGATAAGAACAGGAAAGCCAAAAGAATGTGTTAAGGTAATATTCAAATGCATCAATAAGTCTTTTATGTGACATTTGCTCCTCCTGTTCAGGGAACCCTATTTACTCTTGGAAATTTAGCAGCAGGATTGCCATCAGAATCAGCTGGTACCACAAGGCTTAAAAAATGTTCACCCATTTCTGAAAACCACCAGGGATGACAAGTACAGGCAGCACCAAACAACTCGGAACAAATACGATACTATCAGCAAGGCCCCTAGCCTGGTCTGCCTACACAGAACGCTTGGAGGAAGCTCTGGCGATGGTCTGGGCCAATCTCCAGCTGTTCACTGCTCMTACAGGGTTAACAGGAAATATAAGGAAATCCAAAACAGCTCCACAGCTTGGGGTGGCTAGGAGACAGAATCCAGCTTTTTTTTTTTTTTTTTGGCAGGAACTGAAGAGACCCTTCTGACTTCAGAAGTCATTTTCAGTGCGTGACTCTGCAGTTGGCTGATCAGCACCGCAGCTAATTCTTCATCAGTCCCAACATGCTTTATTGAATAACCACGGTAAGCTGAAGCTGCGCAACTCCTCCTTCATACAGCCTTTTATAGCCAATAAATAGCGATTGCATGAGGCTGCTAGCCTGTTCTGAAGACAACAGTTCACTGGAGTCACAGCATCAGCTTGCTGTCTTGGATCCTCTCCGCATTTCAACTTCGTTTTGCCTCCCCCACGTCTGCTTCACTAAGAAAATCCCACCTAGCTCCAAAAGTTTTCCTGGAACGCCTTGGTCTTCAAGAGAGAAGCTGCTGTAGCCCTGGGCATTCGAGCTACCCTGATGTGATACAAAAATGTAAGTCGCTGGCCAGAAGATTGCCAAGCAACAGTCCTGGTTACATCTCAGGAGCCTTTCCTTTTCAGGGGGAAAAAAAACCCCCACATCATTTGACTTAATCTGATGAGATCTACTCCTCTTTGCCTTCAAGCTTCTGGARAGAATGTAAATGGCAAACATAGCCAGACAGCGTATTTTAAAGCTTTTTTTGTGTGCTCAGGATCAGCTCCATTCTTGTTTCACTGCTGAACACAAAACATTTCCATCTTCTGGAAGTGTGACAAACCTTCATGCCTGTACCCTAGATGGCAGAGAAGATCTCCCTTTCCTGTTCTCATTCAGCCCAGCCCACCCAGAAGTACAGGCTCACATTACACTTCGCCACAGCAAACCCACACACTTCACAAGAACACCACCACGATTCTATGCTGATGGGCTTTGGATGTTATCAGTAGGTCATAAAGCTACTCACAGCATTAAAGCCTGTCCTATGGTTATACCTGACTGATGAATGAAAGCTGGGAAGAGGGCTAGTGAGACCTGCACGGATTCTTGCAGCGACTGATAACAGATCTGTCGAGACTTGGTGGATTCTCCAGAGATACTTTCTACAATATCTTCTAAAACGCTGAGTGTCTGATGGATGATCACTTTGGCTGCAAAATAAGAGCGGTGATACTTCCTGCAYGTGTCAAAACTACTAATCAGATGCAAGAAATGAAGTCAAGTTCACACACRCAGTAACCAAAACCACCTACAAGGTGGCATATACACCAAACCCAGGTTAGAGTCAAAAAAGTTCCCAAGTGTGTGTTCACATTTTAAACATTTGAACAGGTTCAATTAGGTCACTGTAGCTACTCACTTTCTTAAATTATACAGGTTTACTGCCCTACAGGTGCACCCACTGCTCAACTACTCAGGTGCAGAGGCTGAGGGGAGCTGTAAACAATATTTACAATATGCTAATGCTAAAGAAACACTAGCCAAGAAAAAAGCAGCACATTATGACAGCAAAATATACGGCAGATTTCTATTTCTGAAAGTAACAACTGGAGTGATACACAATCATTGTAGAAGCTAACCCAAATGCTGGGAGAACTTAACTGGCTCAGTTCAACCCATGTGAGCAGTCTGCTGATATTCTTYGTGAGGAGCAAACCACCCTCTCCCATGCTCCCTCTCCCTGCACACAGCTGACCAGCATGTCAGATTTGTCAGAAGCTGTGACACTGCATACTTCTAAACAATTTTTAAAGTGATTCTAAGAAAAAAAAAAAAAAAAAAGACGACACACCCAAAAGCAATCCCAAAACATACACAGAAACTTCCAAAGGTTCCTGGACCCCATCAGTTTAAGGCTCTCCTCCTACATATATACACCCTCTACAGTACTTCCCAGGTCTGGAAGAAATTCTTATTTTCCCCTTAAGTTTTTATAACCATAATCTTCATTAACACCCTCTCCAGTCAATGTTTCTAATACTCTAGCGTGGCAGTCCCAGCATTAGGCTGTTAAGTATTCCTAATGCAATCACTGCTATTCAAAGTTTTATCACAAATTCAATCCCACCTTCCCTGCACGACTGAGGAAGACAGTACTTTGATGGAAGGGTTTACAGGCAACCTGGGGTGAGAGTGCCCTTTACACACCCACAGAAGAAGGGCCTCTCAAACAAGAAAAACATAAATTGCTCCTTTCCCGTCCTCCCCAATACGCTAAATACAGTTTCTCAGCCAAAACGATTATYAGAAAACCAGCTTAATGATGCCTATCAGCAGTTGGCACTGCGGCTGTCAGAAGACAGCACACACCAAGGAACTTGGTACTTACTGTCCTCCAGCTGTACCTTCCTCTGTGGCAAGATGGCATTAGATTTTAATTGGCGGTACTCTCTGGTGAGGGCAGAGATCAGGCTGGCGTGGTTGGTGGAGCGAACTGCCCACTGCTGTTCACTCTCTGGAAGATTGGGCCAGGGCAGCAACAATACGTTCGACAGGGCTCTGCACACCAACACCTGAGCCTAGAAGCAATGAGACATTAAGCAAAGAGACAAAGCTTCACCATGTTTGCTGTTCAYTTTATGCCAGAGCACAACCCCAGAGTGACATTTTACAGCTGTGCAAGAGATCCAGCAGCGCTCACTATTTGAGGAAGGAGTTCGATAGCACAAGTTGAGCCCAAGTGAAAACCAGCAGCTCTGCAAGGTAGGAGAGAAGCAAAGCCCCATCACTTAAGGGCTGGAACCAGCTCCCAGCTCTGTCAGTCCTTCCCTGCAACGGTAGGCCTCTGTTCTTCATATTGATTTTTATCAAAGATGATGCCACTTTCATTACTCCCTGTCTGCTTTACACACTGAGCTTCTATGCTTGTACAGCATTTTATGCCTCCACACCAGCACAGAATACAACCATATCCCAGCCTCCACTGTGGCTTTTCAGTACTTCTGTAATATAAATACTAAMTTGGAGTGGGGCATGTGGAACGCTGACTAAGTTTCACAGAAAACTCTTTCTGTATGTCAGAATCAACATGCCAGTACTGTAAAGACAACGCAGAGTCAGGGACTGTGTCAGCAAATGAGAATGGATCTAAGAGTGGCAATTGTGTTTTTTTCCTTATGCTGTTGCTTGAAATGGATCACTACTGACAAACTGTATCACTGGGATTCCTGGATATCCACAGCATAGGAATAACTGCTGCCCCCCTACTCCCTTTTTTTTTTTTTTTTTTTTTGAGGTTATACCTCGCTACTCTAAGAACTCGGGCACAGCTTCCCAAGCATCTAATCTACATTCTTCGTGTTTGAGACAAATCACCTTATCAGGAAGCCGCTGAGCAGAAGTGTCCGTGATCCTGTTGAACACCTTCTGTACTGCTGGGATGCTGATCAAGAACACCGGTCGCACTGTGGTGGCTAAAGAGACTAGCAGGTGGCACGCAGACAGCAGCAGCTTCTCCTGCACCTGAAACAGAGGAGGCACGCGGTCAGGCTGCCCGGTAACACCACCACACAGAACCATACGGTGCAATGCTGGTGTCAGACAGCACCTGCCGCTACCAGGTTTTTGCAAGCAAGACAGTTTATAGTACTTATTTGCCAATCAGAGCGCAGGTRAGTTCCCTTAATACTGTGGAAGAGAGAAATTTCCCCTGTTTCAAGCCATTAGACTGAGTTTATATGCCTATAAGTTGCTTACTCTSGTCTTAGCTTGCCCTACAGTGCTATTATTTAGAATTGCTCTTGGTCTCACCTTACATGAGACATCTGCTGTGGCTCTGGCAGACAGACATCCAGCTCTCACAGACTGGTTGACATCAGGAGCCACAGTGCGGTCCAGAGCAGACCGCTAAACACCCGAACAGAGTCTCCTGCTCTGGGTGGAAGCCCAGCCTCAGCCCAGCACTGCGGAAGGTACCTTAGAGCTGATGAGGGGTGTGATAGCCTCCAGAGCGGTGGAGACGAGAGAGATGAACTGCTCCGGGTTCTGCCGGTGAACTTCGCTGTAGAACTGCGCGAGCCAGTGCGCGTAGGCCTGCAGCGCTGCCAGGGACTGAGCGTGGCTGCGGAGGAGCAGAGCAAGGGTAAGATACATACAGGGGACAACAGGTACACAAGCAGGACAGCTGCAGAAGGGCACAAGTCCTGAGCACGGTGGGTAGTTTCAACAGCAGACTGGGAAAGAACAGTGGTATTCTCAAAGCTGGCAGTTTCTTCTTTAAAAAAATCCTTTAATGGTCTAACTTAACCATAACCCAAGTTTCACTGGCAGTGATGAGACGACAGTTTTAAAGTTGTACTACACTGGCTTGGGAGGACTGTTGCGCCGGCGAGCATTAGGTAAAAACTGCAAAATGGCATCCTTAATTCTTTTCAGAACTCTTTGACATCATATTTAAACAGAGATCCCAGACCTCTTCAGGTGCTTAAAGTCTTGTGCTGTTATTAAGGCTAAAAGCAATGTATAGTGGCATTCTGATTCTGCAGACTTCTCAGCTCTCTGCAGAAACAGGCAGAAAAATGGAAAGCAATCCCAAATTCACACAGTTGGAAAGACTGCAGAATGGCAAGTGCCACGGTAATCACTTCTGGTATTTCTTAGTCTTGCAGCACAAGATTCATTTCACATACTCACTTGATTACAGGCAAGGGGGTACAGAAGGTAACTGCCTTATAGAAATCTTTTGGCATCTAGCCACACACAATTGTCAGTCTATAAAACACATAGCATCCTTGAGACTGGGCAATCTAACCAACTCCTATTCTGCAGATTTTATTGATAAGATAGTCTGTGAACACTGATATTCCCTCCAAAAATGAAGGTTCTCCCACATGCACATGTCCCCACCATAGTGACTGCACTTAAGATCTCAGTCGTCTCCAGCAGGCAACTCCCAGGTCTGCATCGACCACCTCCTGAACACCTCTGTTTCTGTCCGCAAGTCCAGTGGGTTTATGCACAGTGGGGAAAAATAAGGGAGTCTATTTAAAAAAACATATCTTACCTTTAGCAGCAGGTTGAAGGTTTTTTTTTGAATCAACACTTTGCCTTAATATCTTGTGTTCCCCCCTTAGTATATGTATTGCCTAAACTCTTTCCCACTCTTCCATTAACTGATAACAGGTGCATTCCTTGTGATATTAGCAATATTAAAATTTTTTTTCTTTGTCCTGGACCCTGTACATTCAAGGCATATTTARCAGTGTGCTGTAACTGGACTCATCTATTAAGCAACAGTATTAATTCAAAGGTATTACCTGATAAGGTCAATTTTTTAGTCAACCTACCTACCTACTTTATAATTATACTTTTGGCACAGCACTGTATCAAGATTTTTGAGTCAGGACATTTCTTTGGGATCACACAGACAGGTGTCCTCCAAATGTCTGACGATGTCACATTTGTTATGTTATTAGAAAATGGATGTTATTAGAAAATGGATCACAAGTTTCTTCAGGGACACAGGACAGAGAAAAGGATGAAAACCCTTCACTAACAGATCATGGAAAAAGCTTCTCAAATTATTTTAAACCAGAAAAGGATAGAGACCATTAGAAGAACATAATCTGCACAAAACTCAGTGCTAGTAACTTGGCATATTAGGAGAAATCCAAGGACCTATACAATAAAATCTCGTGTGGGTTTTCAAGGAGCTGCTATACACACAATCACAAACTAGAAGAACTTGATGCATTCAAAAGGAAAACCTTAAATTCTGCTCACAGAACGCCAGCTGGCAGGAAACAGGTTTGTACTACACAACCATTAAGAACGGAAGGTCTCTAAAAGGCTGTCACGGAGTGGTGTTYTATTACTAGCAGCATCAAGATTTCACATTTCATGTCAACTTCTAGATCGAAGGCATTCATTTGTTTCGGAAATGGCTTGCACAGCTGGAAGGCATATGTTTGTCTTGGAAGCCAAGGACTCAAAACCCTGTACTAGTAAAAACATCTTTTACCYGAGCCATAGATCTGACTTTCGTAGCAACAAATCCATAAACTGGAACTACATCCTGACAGTGGGTCCATTTCTTAAAATACCACTATTGTWACACTTACATTACCATTTAATTATACTGCAGAAGAACTAAGCTTTTACAGCCATTAGTACAGGGCAAAATAACAGTTTGCTTTTAGAGCTAACGTAACTAGCATTTTTACTTCTCATCACAATTTTATTTTTCTTTAAATAACGTCAGCACAGCAATTTGATGAAACAGTGGTCCAAATGCTGGCAGCAGCCTTGATCTTCAACAATTAAAAGAAAATGCCCTCCTGGTTAGCTAGCAATCGCTGGAGAGATGTGCTTTTCAGAACACTTGCCCAGAAAGTGGTTAGAGCACCAGATCCAGGAGATCTAATGCTTCCACCACCCCATGTAGGTACCGAATCTGGATACAGTCATTTGCAKTGTGTATATATCATACTCACACATCGATAAGGTCAGGTTTCAATACAGATGGTACTGCAGTTTCGATGTTGTACAGTTTAATCTGGGATCCATATAGCGTTACCTTTACCAACCTGAAAGTGAATACATATATGGCAGTATAAAGGGACTGCAGGATGGATATACACATGCACAAATCCACTTGAACATCTTATCTGAACGCAGCTCTTGGCAAGTTGTGTCAATATTTAGCTAATACGCAGACAAGATGTAGAYCATTTAGTTGAAAATAATTTAGAGCCTATTTCATTGTTTGTGATAAGATGGAACAAGTTYGATGTTCCTGCATGGAAACGAAAAAATATAACCAAAGCAGCTGTGTAAAGCCCTGAAATTCTGTAATTTGCAACTATGTGCTAATTAAGTTTCTTGGAGGTGAAGAATCAAATGACGTCTGCCTTTCAGTTTTCACAGAACTTTTCATTTAAGAAAAAAGATTTTGGTGATTTAGCTTTGAGAGATACAGCTTTGAAGTAATCAGACTCTACATCCCATTGCCTTGCATCACAAATGCAGATGCTCAAAAACAAGTACCTCAATCTTTCTAAGTGACTGATTTTATTTAATCCCTCCTATTAGTTATTYCTTTGGTTAAGGGTTTAGAAAGCCATCTGGGAAACTTAGCACTGATGAATGGAACAYTTAAGGTACTGCCCATTGAGGTCTTTGCATCTCAGTTTAATCATAACAAGGGGAGGCAGAAGGAAACCTTGGTTTTCACACTCACTGCAGTGGTGACAATTGCTCCTTGTACTGGTGAAGGGACAGCAAAYTCCCCCTCCCATACCTACCTCTCCACCACTGTAAGAGCGTCATTGAACCTGGCAGCAAACACATCCCCAGTGAAGTATTCGGCTAAACGACCAACGGCCTGCAGCAAGGAGCTCAGGTCCCTCAAGGAGCAGTGCAAACGGCGGCAGTCATTCTCTGCAGTGATGTTCAGCCTGTGACCTGAAATGACATTATGGTTCATKAGCAACGAAGCCAAAAGACCTAAGTGTAAATGACCACTTGTGCTAACAGCCACTGACTAAGAGCCCAGCAGTCTGAAAACTCGTACTTTAAAAGCCTTGTGCAAGAAAAAACACATAACCTCGTGACTAATAAATACAGCTCTTCGGGATGGGAAACCTAATTACAAAGCTACAGGAAATGCAAAGTTTATTCTAATTACATTACAAGCATTCTTCTTAAATTAGCTCGGCAGTGGGTCACAGTTCAAATCGGAGCACTGTCCAAGTGACTGAAATACTCAAACTGAGTAAGACAAGTTCAACTGTTCCGACTGCCACCCTTCAAATTCCTCTTTAAAGGCTGAAACGGATGTTACCAACTATTTCAGCCTTTTACACATTTATTTTCTTCTATTTGGTACTAATACCTATACGAACAGGAGCCTTTCTGGTTATCTGCTGACACCAAAAAGCAATCCCAGCTCTGCAGAGAAGGACATTACCCGGACTCCCTCTGCTGGCTACAGTGCAATAAGTGTTCCAGCAGCAAAGCATATTTGGAACAAGAGTGTATTTGCTTTTGATGTGAAGTGTGGTTATTTACTTTCACATTTCTCAGATACAAGAAACATACCGATAACTAGATTTGCCAGTCTTATTACCTATGCAACTGTCCTACCCCTCGGTTATGTATACCTGGTCTCCAAACATTCCAGACCTTTTACTAAAAAAGCAAACATGTTCTGCAACACCACCTTTCAAAGAAAATCTGTTTCTTTCTACTGCCCGTATTTAATCTCAGATTAAGTTTTCATCAACAAGCTTGCCATTTTTACCATTGGCACCAGCATACTATCATCCAGTTCTGAATCCCCAGTTGCATCTGAGCTACTTCTTCTGACCCGTCATCTRAACAGCCAGTCCACACGACAGCTTCTAATACAGACTGTTGCCACYGCATTAAAAACCTACATGCTGCTTATCCTAGGTCTGAAATGATCCTAAACTTGGAAGTATTTTCTCCCTGAACTGTCTATACAACAATCACCATTCTGCCATGTATAGCAGTATTGAAGATGTAACAGATTCGATTACTGGTCATACCGGAAAACTTAAATATAACCTTAGCTACAGTCTTCCCTCRTACGGATCTCACTACTACTACTTTCCTTTATTTCTCAGGAAGGAGCAACAAAGCTACGCTCACGCTTTTCACTCAGTTGAGAGCACAGGTATCTTTGTAAGCTACTTTATACATGAAAGCTTCTGAAATGCCAGCTAGATTAGTCTTCAGAAACTACTACTACATCCTAAATACTTCATCTTCTCATTGACTCACAATGGTTTTAATTCAAGCCTAAATAAAAATGCTCCTGTGGTGGACAACTTCACACCAGATCTGAGCCCAAAGCAAACAGGAGCGCAACCTTTCTTGAAATAAGTTTTAGTGGCAGGAAAAAAGTAACCGTTATCCCTCCATGTTACTGCAGTGTTTGATGCTGCATACTTGTTCTTAACACATATGGTACCTTCATTTCACATACCAGAACAAGGGAAGAACCATACCAATAAAAAAATAAATCATATTACTAGATTTTTGTCTGTTATTGGAATTTGACTACTGAGCCATTAGACACCATACATGTGTTCAGATCCTCAATGGAATAGGGAAGAAGCAACACCAAAGCAGGTCTAGAGTGTTTTTGCAATCAGCTATTCCAAGAGTGAGCACTGCAGTGCTGGACGGTGGTTATTACCTGTCCCTGAAGTGACCACAAACTGCTGGAGTCCCAGATACACTTCCAAGTTATCCTGCAGAACTGGAAACTAGAAGAGACAAGAAGCGAGCATGATTTTGGGGCTTGGCAGACAGTTAACACCCAACTACTATTACTCAGTTAGAGCACAGTTTTCTGATTTCTCCCCAGTGCCTTCAAAAAGACATTTGGAGAAAAGGCAAGTTGCTAGGTTCTGGGCTGATCCTGCAKGCCACAGCTTCTCATGTCTTGATAGCTGTCATGAAAACAACAAAGATCACCACCCCGAAGGCGCTTCTCTGTGGTAGCTCTTCTTTCCCCACAAATCCCAGCAATCAGACCAACAAGATAATGCTCCGTCAAGCGTAAGTGACGGTACAGCACGTCACCAGTATGAGTACGCAGAAGGATGTATGACCCAGACCAAACAGAGCAGGGGAAAGGCAGAGCCTGGAGCGCAGGAAGCCTGCGCTGCACCCACCTCGCCCATAAGCATCAGCTTCTCAAAATGCAGCTACCAAAATATTATTCAACCAAAGAAGCTGAGTTCGGTGCCCCTGTAACAGAGTACAGAAGGGGAGTACTGCAGCRCTCTGCCAGCCAGCTGCATCAAGAACAGCTGAAGCCTCATAGGGAAAACAGCCAAGGGAGCAAACACCAGTCGTCACGCATCCTGGTCCGGGAACAGAGCGTTAGCTTAACTCCATCGTTCAGGACCCACAGTAAACATGCCTGATCCTGGTGATACTTCAGCTGAGCAACAGGKCACGCCACCACGGGGGAGTGTGTTACAAACAGACCAGAAAGCCGCCTAAGCAGCGTCCGGCCAGCCGAGGTACTTCAGTGGCATCTATTAGGCGGTTATTTGCCTTGTGCCTGAATGGATTTGTATACACACAGGCCAACACTGCACACTGACCTCTTCCTTGCAGATCTCACCTGAAAGAATATTTTCCAACCCTGGTATACTTCTACTTCATTTCTACTGGCAAAGTCACCACATTTGAAGTGGTTGGTTTTATGAAAGTTCACTTATCCATCAGCACAGGGAACTGCAGCTTTTCATTTTCCAGCACGGGACAGAGTAATGGCAGCTGCTGTACGTTGTTTTCATTATTTGCTACCAATAGACTAGCCACCACTGCACTCAACAGCACYGCAGGCTGCTGTGAGAAGCATGTGAAGGTGCTTGAGCATCTCCCAGATTAYCCAGTGTGCAAAAATGAACTAACACGGGGCTCAAGGAAAGCACTATCAAGTTTCTAACAGGCTGTGCCTGATTAACAGTTGAGCACCTTTGTGTAACTGCAGGAGGAGAACTATTTAAAAAAACAGATAGTTTTCCTCATGTTAATGTGTTACTTTAAGGAAGCCACACGCTCTTCACCATATGACCCATATGCTCACTGTGCTCACTGAAACAGCTGCTCCATTTGTTTGCCTCTTGCTGACTAATGCCATGTCACCAGGCTGCAGAACTTCTACTTTTGTATGAGGACTATTTTGCTCACTATTTCAGAGTTTCTAGTAACATGCTTCTAGTGCTTAGCTCAGCCATAATGTTTCTTTAATAAAAATATCAATTAAAAAAGCAGTTCAGGTCACGCATCTTCTGCCYCTGCAGCAGCTCAATTTTCTCTGCTTCTTGGGAATATGGTTCAGAGGTATGCAGTATCTCCAGSAGAATTAATAGACTTGCTTTGAGATCCCAACTGCCATACTTGCCTTTCTTCTCACCCAGAGAAGCATATCTCTCTACTCTGAATTTTGGGCTCCACTGGCTTACAGCCTCAAGACCTCCTCCTCAAAAACCATTATAGTGCTACAAACCCAGGCAACTTTTACACCACCARTTCTAGCAACAGCAGTAGCACTAGCTGGAGAGAAGCACTTATCTGTGTTTATCAGATATAATTCCCAGTTGTCCGAGGCGCTCTTTCCAGCATCTGTACCCAGCCTTTCATTTAAACAAAGATTTCACTCTCCTTAAAACCCTAATAATGACACTCTCATCTGCCCAGTTCGCAGCGCTGCCTCCTAGTATAAAGGCCAAGATAAACAGCAGTGAAGGATTGCTGCCAAATATTTACACTTTGAAAGATGGGAATTTCTAAAGAGCTTAGTGTCCAGCAAAYAGGACTCAGATGCTCACTGAAGTACCCTCTTTAAAACACACCAAGAAATMTGAAAAAGCCAAAAACCCAAGCTTTTCCCTTCAATTTCTGGCCTCCTCCTTGCCAAGTTTTTGCATCCAAAACCAGATCTCCCTACTTGTTTGGCACCRTGGCCTCTATCAAACAGCTTGTAACAAACTCCAGCAGTTGGTGCTCATTTCACATTGCACTTTTGGTCTGGATAGCTACTTACTAGTGTGGAGAAGGCATGAGTTGGCAAGAGCTCCATGACTTTTGCAACCACTTCCAAGCTCTGGCGCAAGTACCGCTGCCACTCGGTCTGCTGCTATGGGAAGAAACACCAAGGTAAGCACAGCACTTCCAGAGGGAAACAGATGGCTTTTTGTAGATGAGTAGGTCTTAACTGATGCTTGGGACTAGCTAGCTCCTTTTCAGAGCTTGGCTTTTGCAGACACACAGATACTGAAGAGATACTGCTCTTATGATTCTCATATGCTGCCAGACACCCGATGGAGAATAATTTTGCCAACCCATGCTTTGGGCATGCACGCATGTTTCCCTGGAGTGATAAGCCACAAGCATTCACTCCTAAAGCACAGTTGCTGCTCAGACGACARGCATCCATTATGCAGAACAACCTGCCCTTCCAGAGCTCTAGCCTCATCCATTTTGGCCACCTACTCCACTTTTACATTTATCAGTACGAGATGATGTTTACCAGCACTGACTTAGGACAAATAAGCTGTGTATATTGTTGGTACTTCCATTTAAGCTTAAAGCTTTTGTCTCAGATATTTCAGCATTTAAATTCCAAAGCAACCAGACATGGACACCTAAYGCCTCTGATAATCAGAACACAAGTATCTATATTTTTCCCCCATAAGAACCAAGTTAAAAACAAAGATCATATCCTTTCAGTACGATTAAGTACATTTTTGTCAAAAGCATTTCATACTGCTTTAAACCTCAAATCCCACACAGAATGGAGTGAAGCAGCAGCTGTCACCAGTACAAGCTGTGCTCCAACGTACAAGCTCTGGGAAAGACATTCTAGGTGTTACCAGTGCAAGAGTTAATATCTGGACCTGCAGCTGTCCCTGTACAACTCTGCTCCTTACATCATCATCCAGTGTCTCGTCATCCAGCTCCTCCAGCTGTGCCTGGTTATACCTGAACTGGATTCGATTCAACACCTCTGTCAGCAACAGAACCAAGGCATCTTCGTACCTACGACCACGGAGAAAACAGAGCAAGAGTTTGATAAAACAATTCTGCAAAGATTGCTGCGCCCACAGTCCTTCCAGCAAAGAAGATATGTAAAACAGATGACAGTTTAAAGCGAGCCACTGCAAAGAGCCTGCAGCACAGCCTTACAGGTTTGTTGAGGAAACACCAAGCAGATCCTGGGATTAAGAGTATCATGTCATTTCAGGTCACAAGCTACCGGCAAGGAAAGAGCCTTGGTAATATCTGATATCCCTCTATCTCTGAAAGGGGAAGGGAGAACTGTTAGCAATAGAAGCAGCCCAAGAGTTCAAAACAGGAAAGGTAGGAGTGGCTTGCCAGGAATAATAGCAGATGTACATGAACAGGAGGCACCAACAGCCTCTTGTTGCTAAACTGCTCCTCAGCAGCCTCTCTGGTGCTCTGCTTTTTGGGCAGCAAATGACGAGCAGATGAAACAGGGCAGAGTTATTGCTGCCTACCTCCAAAGGGGACCTCCCCTGAGGCTATTTGTTCTGCTATCGTCTTTCCCTACGYTGTTGGTAAATGAATTCAGGCCCTTGTCCTCTGAAACAATGCCAGCACTTTTCCCACTTGCACTGTAACACTAAGGGCATATCACTGAAAGATATCTTTTCCCCTCTCAGGAGCTATGCAGCTGGTACAGAGCACAGGAGATCCTCCTTCTCATTTATCACCGAAGAATAAAGCCAAGTYGCAAAATCAGCACAGAACCACCTGAGCATGCAATCATTCCTGGCGAGAAAACGCCAAAGTTTGAGGATTTTCAGGGGGTTTGGTTTGATTGATTGTTTTAAAAACCTCCTTTCTCAAAACAGCCAGGGTCTGATGCAAAAAGTCATGCTCTTTTCTAGGTGAGATCAGGTTGGAAAATTAGGCATTAGCATACACTAACAGAGATTCAGAGCATGAYGCAATCCAAGTGCCAGACTAGTCAGCTGTGTCACTAGCTAAGCAGCTGAAAGCTGTCTGTGCAAGGTGGCTGAATTACCATCTTTTCCATAACCACGTGACGTAACTCTGGATTTGGCAATTTATCCAGTAGTAACAGTTGTAATGTGTACAAAATGCAAAGTTTATAAACCACAGAACAGGAAACTTCATCTGTGCTCTTGCGGTGTAACCACTCCCAGACTGTCAAACTGCAGCGTTTACACGTCCGAGCACATGCAGGAAGTYGTAGCTACAGAAGTTGTCACTAAGGGCAGGTAGTTCTGACAAAACAGTGCAAGCTTCAGCTGCTTACATGATTTTTTGTTTGTTTGTTTATAGTCTGACATATCTCCTAGRGAGACAGCTATTGTTTCTTTCAATTTTCCCCGTAACAAACTATTTGACACAAAGATAACACGCGTTACATGCACATTAGCCAGATGAAGAGAAGAAGAGCAGAACGCCAAGGCAGACTTCGACAGCATTAGGCAGAGAGCAGCAAGTTAGGAACAAATTATAACAAAGTTCAAATGCAAATACCTACTACTTGAGAAATTAAAAAAACACAGTTCCCATGTTGGAAGGAAGAGCTGTCTGGTGTAAGCTAGTTCCACGTTTGTTCTTTGTGGTTATGATGCCAGGCTGTCTTTCAAAAACCAACCGCTTATATTTAGTGTGCTCAAGGGAAAGAAGCTTCCTTCTGCACTTAGCAGAACATAATAYGGCACTTTTAAGCCTCCCAAACTTGAACAAGATACCAGAATATTCACCAGATTTTTAAAATGGCAGCAAAGGGACTTTTTATCGAAAGAGAGCCACCCATTTCAGGACACAGCATCTACAAAGGAAGAGCTGCCAACCACTGTGGCAGTTGATACACACAACTAGCATCASAGGTAAGCAAGTGGAACTTCTAACTTCCGAACACAGCCTCATCAATCTTTCTCAGAAACACATCCTCCATTTAAACAGGAATTTTAAAATCCTAATTAAATAACATTTTCTTCCTAATTCATTAATTAGTTGTATGAGCTGTGTGAACACTTATTAGGCAACTTACTCCGTTTGAATTCTTTTGAATGAGTGCGAGACATTGAAGTTTACACTTTTTATACTTCRCGATTTTAGAAAAAGGACTCAACCACACGTGAAGTTGGAGTAAGCAATTGCTTATTTCTCACAGTCCTTCCATGGTGACCATGAAGCCTCTTTGCAGCTGTCACAYCCTGACAGCTTGCCGACTGCTTACCTGTTGAGTACTGCTTCTTTGTCTGCCAGACGACTTTTAATTTTACTAGTCAGATAGTCCAAGAAGAGCGTCCAGATGTCTAAGCAAGAAAAGTAACCTTCATGGGTAGGCTGAAATACACCAAAATTCACAATGAATATCACAAGCTATGATAAGATTGTTTTCACACAATGAAAATACAAGTTAGCATGCACTTCAATCCATGAGAAGAACTTCTTGCTTTACTGAAAAGTTTCTAGGAGGTCACTGGAGAGATCTATAGCTGTTAAAAGATGAACAAGAGYTTTAGCACAAGGGTGGGAACCCAGGAATTAGAAGGCTGGTCTCAGCATTAATCTGTCTCATGACTTGCCACTTGTAGCATTTTATAAATCCGCCTCCCTGTCATTATTCGCATACGGTGGTATATAGGGCTGAGGTGCATTGTGACAGCTTCCACAGCAAGGTAACACGTACCAAAAGCCACAGGGCTGATTTTTTAATACTAAAACTAAAAGTTACAAGGAAAGCCTCAGATGCAGTAAAAGCAGCAGWTTCAGGAGAAAGAAAAGCATCCCCAAACACAAAACAAGCAAGCTAGAGAAATTTTTCCAGATAACATTGTCCCTTCCAAGGACCAGTAAAAAAAAAAAGGCAGAAGCAAAGTTAAACACCAGACAAGTTGTTCTTGCAAGGTAACTACACGTGACCACTGTCTCCAACCAAATCCAAGAGCACATTAAGCCATTTCCAAGTCCCTAGCACTACCGGGGAAGTGCCAGTAAGACAAGTCAATTGTTTTTTCCTGGGCTAACTTTAGGTATCAGCTTCACTGGGGAAAACAAGCTACCCCTGCTGTACAAGTCGACAGAACAGACCGAGGAAAAACGATGTCGGAGGGTTGTACCTGATGGAAAGTGTATTTGAACAACAGTGCCAGAAATTCAACCACAGGGAACTGGGAGTAGGATTCAATTCTTCGTAGGTGGACGCTCACAAAGAGACGGAGAAAGTCCGTAAACTTCTCAATGTAGCTACAAGGGAAGGAAGAAAACACAACTGAGAAAACATGAAGGACGCCACAAGTGAAAGCAATTTCATTGAAATAGTGATAAATTCACTCAAAATCCTTTAATTAARAAGAAAGTTACAATTAACAGCCAGTAGAACAATTAAAATAAAGCCCTGCAACAATTACCTACAGGACGGGCAACCCTTCATTCCATTAACACCTGAAACAGCAGAAAAGACAATCTAGTCAAAAGCAACTTTAATATTCAGATAAATATCACTGAGTTCAATCAGGCCTGCAAATAAACACAACCCCCCCCAYCCTAGAGAAATAAGTATTTAATAGCAAGGGTCATCTTACTGATGTAGATAGGATTAGTGAAATAAACTGTACCACTGAGGAATTCAGCTGGAAGCAAGAAGTTAATGCAGGAGTTAGCAATACACATGTTAAAGTTACACAAGGTAGTGGGAGAGCCACRGAGCTGAGGGCTGGAAAGGACAGTTCCTTCTGCAGTGCAGATCAACTATCCAAAASTTTCTGAACTGAGCTCAGGCTTTTGTGACAGAATTAGACTGTGAAKACAAATCTTCCTCCGAAGCATGGGACTACTCAGTGCTTGGAACCATACAAAGTGAAGRTCCAAAAAGGAGCCTGCTACCAAAATTTCAGGGAGTCCCGCAAGAGCACGACCTCAGTGCAAGCACTGGTGGGTTCCTGAGTACGCGACTGGGGAAAAATGACAAAGACCACAGTGGAGTAAGCTTTTATTGTGGAGTAAGATCACACCCTGCGCAACATGAGCTTCATCGMGGTTAGAAATCATTTTCATATCTATCTATACAGAAAAGTGTTAAATACTCCATCAGTATACAGGACCTATACGTTCCAACATCATACACAAACAGCAAGAGCTCTGGTGATCCAGTGACAAGGGGKGTGTGTGCAAAGAAGCCCATCCTTCCCATATGGTAAGAGCTCTAAAGCGCAAGAGTACTTCAAGTTTTTCTTTTAAATAAAAAGTTAGGTTTAGCAAAGTTTCAGACACGCTTCAACAGTTTTACTGTTTTTACTGTGCTGCCTTGCTCTCCCCCTCTGCAAACTCTTGATTTTTTKGGGGGGGAAATCCCCACTCTTTCTAATGAAAACTCATTCAAGACCAGAAGCATTGCCAGCTAACAAAGAGCTACAGCACTGTTGGTAATTACAAGCCTATAAAAACCACACAATACTTTGAATATGCAAAAAGATTACATTTCCTCTTTATTTGGCACTGCCTACTTGACAAGACATCACTAAACACGTCTGATCACTGACCAAACAGTTCAAAAGCAAAGCTAGCAAAAAATAGAGTCCAGAYCCAAACACTGCCTTCAATTTTTTTCATCTTTATTTTCTAAAGAGGCTCTGATTTGAGACCCATGAAATTCTTACTTGACCCCTAGATCTGCCAGCCCCAAAGTGCCATTGCTTAYGTCCTTACCAGCCATCTCCCACGTTTTGGGGTCTTAAAGTTAAAGCCAAACACAAATAAAGCAAAAGACAGTTTAAGCTTGCTCTTTCTGGACTAGTTTGGCAGTACCAACCATTCAAAACCACACTGATTTTGTAACAGAACAAAAATAACCAGCACCACAAGAGGAAGGGAAAGGACAGACTCAGGGCAAGCCAATTTTGAAGATGGCAATCTACTGAAGGTAGTTTCTTCAGTGCCAATTTTGTTTAGGATTTTGTTAGTCCAAGTCAGGAYGACACTTTCATGTGGTAAATTCTTTAGTTTTGGACATACAAGTATAGCTATGCCCTTAAGTGACAACAGGAAAATCCTTGCATCCTTTTCCATGGAGAGGACAGTCAGCTCAGGGAAAGCTCCACKGCTCCAGAAGCCAGCTAGATTTTTCCCGTTTCCAGAACATCTTAGTTACATCCCTATTTCAGACCTTAGCAATGAATAAAGAGGGGTCTCACAATTACAGGCACCAACAATCTCTGTGGATAACACGTCTAAGGAGCAGAACATAATGATAAGGCAATACCATCTCTGTGCAGGCCAGCACAGCTACGACCTTCCACAGCCTTCCCAGTGAAGGCTGCTGGCTGATGCCTTCCGTAAAAGAAAGAACAAAGTTAAAAAAGGGATTGTGGGCTTCCAGAAGAGCTTTTCTGAAATCCAGAGCGTAACCCCTGCCTCTCTGTGCACATCTCTTGTATGCAGAGGTGGCAGATTTCTACCGTCCCAGAACATGTCTTATTTCTAGGAAGYGGGCGATACCGAAGTCAGAGCGAGTTAGTCAAAAAATGAGCRAGTAGGGTTCACTGTTAAACAGAAGTCACGATTAATCTAGATTTACTATCCCAAAGTTATATGTGTATCTGAAGATATGGAAAAAGGGAGTTTTACAGAAGAAACATGCAAGTCATCTCTACAAATGGACCCACAGGTTTTTCCTAAATTTGTTTTTTCTCCCAAGTGGATATCAAAGGACAACAACAAAAACCCCAAAAAGCTCAAAAGCCTTGCTGCTGCACCTGGGAATAGAAATATTTTATACAGCAGCACCAGAAATTTATTTCCATCATCAAGTATCCGCAGCAAGATACCGAGCACATTCGCACAGTCGGAACCTATTTGCCACCGCAGCCCGCCCGCTGCCCGTGGCACACGCTCGCCCCGCAACGAGAGGCGGCACSAGGTCCTCACCTCTTCCACCGCCCTGCCAACACATGGCTTCAACCACTCAACACAACAGCGAGACAAGTCTCGCTTTCTCTCCTACAAGTAGGAATATCCAATACAAAAGAGTCAAGCTGTTTTAGGCAGCAAGGATGGTAAYAACTTTCTGGAAGAGGACAATACGCAGCTTCCCAAGATGCTGCCACTTCCCTGCTGCCTCCGGTCAAGCACGCCAGACAGCCTCTGCGGAGGGGCCATTCACCGCTGCTGTGAATGGAGTTCCCCAAGCTGTCTTTTGGTGTGGTTCAAAAATAAAAGAAAGTAAAAATAAAAAAGCAATCAGAAATCATCATATCTTGATGAAGAGTAGGAAAATACTTCTATTTTCTTTCAAGTCATGACTCGCAGAATATCTACCCACTCTTTGTATGTTTGAGTTTAAGCAGAGAAGGCAGATACCGACCAGGAAAGGGAATACTGCAATGCCTTTACCTCACTGAGCCTCTTCTGTTTTCTGTTACAACTGAATGAAGGGCAGGTTCAGCTCTTGTGCCACCTCAGACCTGCAGTCAAACAGTAACGAACGGGGGAAAGGGGAGGAAGAGGACAGGAAAGAATACAAACCTGTGCCACCACGGTCCCTTAGCAAACTCAGCCCCTTACCAGAACCTTACCTGCAGGCACCTACCTTTCTGCCTGTCTCCCCCAGCACAGTACTCTGAAAAAAAGGCGATTAGACACACCATGCATGACCGCAAAATAATARAGACAGTCCTTTAGAAAGCAAGAGGCCCTAGCACAGCTACTTAGCTGTTTGGTGGCTCTTACCTTTCATCCAGTTCCTCTAGCCGGCTCTTCACCGTATGGGCGTTGTTCTCCTTGGTAATCTTCTGCAGGAGGTAGAAAGTCTGCTGGAACATCCGTAGCAAATACTCTTCGAACTCCATAGGCACGCAGTTCTTAGACATCAGTTCATTGATGCAAGACATGGCCAAGACTCCAAGTCGGCCACGCTCCTGTCCCAACACCGAGTTCTGGCTGCTGCCGTTGACAGAAGACATCTTCCGAACACGGGTGTCGCAGCCAAAGCGAGCAAAGTGGAAAATGGTGGTGAGGAGTGACGGGGTGATGCTAGTAGACAAAGGGATCCAGCTGAAGAGGTGTGCCAGGCACTCCAGTGCCAGGGAACATATATATTCACTTTCTGTATCAAGGATGGGGATCGGCTGGTTCAATAATTTGGCAGCACTGGGACTCTGCAACAGGCTACTTAACAGGTCACCTAGGAAACAGAGCACACATCTGCATTATAAATCAGGGCAATTACCTTCAAATGGTGCAACTGCCAGCCCCAGCTATAAAGCAAAAGCCATCACAGCCTCTGGCACTCAGCAAGTTAGTGTACAAAGATTTGTCYGAGATGAACTAGCGATTTTTGTATTCTGGAATTTTCTGAACTTGTGTTCACATGATAACAGCAATGCCACAGGGTGTATTTTAGGAATTTATTATCAAATTCACTCCCCTCACAAGGTCGAGCATCCTTAATGTAAGCTTGCACAAGTTCTCTGGCACATCCATGTTACACTGAACCTTGGCAGAGTTGCTTCTGCTTCCATACGACAGCTTGTGGGTGATGTAAGAGCAGATGTTCCAAGTCAGACCAATAAGCCTACTTAATACAGTACATTTTCTCAGCGACCAAGAGCCCACAGCAGGCACAGATCACATTCCCCAGCCTCCAACCACTCGCATTACAAAGGCTTCCCGAGCCAGGTGGGCTTTGAAGAATTCTGCACAGCCTCAGAATTTGTCTTGATGAACTTATCCAGTCACCAACTGGAGCCATMTAAACTTAATATTTGCAACATCCTGTGACCAAGTTCCACAGCTTAACTATACAYGGTGTAAAGACATTCTTTGTTTGGGGCCTGTCAGCTGCTAGTTTCATTTCCACCTCCTGTACCCAAACAGGGACGAGAAATAACCTCTTTCCTTTCACCTTCTACATGTCACTCGATAGGTTCCTATTGCAGCTCCTCACTCTCAATTTCTTTGAGAGAATGAAGAGTACTACTTTTCTTGTTACTTACATGGAAGCCATTCAATACCCTCAATCATCTTTACTGTCCTTCTACAAAGKTTTCATTTCTACTCTACACCTGTTGATATAGGAAGACCAGAACTGCAGCCGCTATTCAAGGTGTAGATAAACCTCAATTCCATACAGCACCATAGCAGATATTTATTTTTGACTGCTACCAATCTTAATTTTTTGTAGAATGATCTGGTATAATGCTCAGAAGTTAATCTTGCATACTGAAGGCAAGTTTGGAGCCCATGATTTGGCATGAGATGAGTATTGCTCTCCCTGCCCAAATGCAYGTTATACTTACCTGCTTTGGGTTTCACTTTCCGTTTGCCCAGACACGTGCAAGATCTTCCTGCGGGTCTTCAGTCATACCTTTTCTCTCACCATTCTGACTGTCTCGGTGCCATCAGCAAGCCTCCTTGCCTCTTTACTGAGCCTTTCCCGGGTCTCTAACAAGTATGTCCATGAGCACAGTCCCAAGCAGTACTYCACAGGTGACCTCCCCCCTCATGGCAGGAGGGGACCATTTCCACTTACCTTTTATCTCCTACCTTCTAACCAATTAATCAACAATGCAGAGACTCCCCAATCAACAATGCAGAGACTCCCCTTATCCCTGATGGCCTCCGCTTTCTCAAAAGCTTTTAGTGAGAAGCCTTCTCGAAAGCTTTATGGAAATCCAAGCAGACACCACCAGCTAGGCTGCCCTTACCTACAGAAGCTGCCCACTAATTCGCAGGCTTCCACAGACCACTTGCTGAAAACCTATTCACCTTCCCCAAGTTACTCAACACACTTCTCTTCCCTGAGTACAAATAATCTCTTCACCTTCAGAAATCCACAGGCACTTGCTATGTTACAGAATTTAAAGTTCTCCCCAGAAAATCTCAGTAATTTTTTTTTTGAAAGTGAAATGACCCAACGCACTAGCAGTATGAAAATAACAGATATGATTTACTGAGCTATTTCCAACGTACTCAAAAGCATGCATGATGAACAGCTTCCTCCTAAGTCTCCATTTTTCATGAAGATCAATGTCTTACATCACTAAATTCATAACTCCCTGCCATACCTTATCCTTGTTTCTTTCTCCTCCGCTCCAGAAATTTAAGGCATCGTGCTACTTCAGCTGAATTAGATAACCCTGCACTTAGTCTTAATACTAAAGCAGCCCCCACAGTAACACTCACAACTACACACACGCTGCAGCACAAGAGCTGCTTGCATTGTGCTTTTACAGAAGCAGACATGCTTCTTTCAAATGGCCAGTCCAGCAAACTCCACAAAAATCAATGAGAATCGAAGATTCTCATCTTTTAATCCATCAACACCAGAAAGTGTAAATTAGGTCCCCGTAACTCACAGCAGTTGGTCTGAGTGCTTCGCACCCAGTTACGTTACTAAAGCTCAGAGTTTAAGGGATTTTAAATTATATTTGGTGTCTTTGCAAACAAGTGATAAATTTACAGGATCAACTGCATTCATGCACAAGGAGAAAACTCTCGGGAGGAGCTGGGATCAGGCTAGTTCTGCAGAAGTAAGCAGCAGCAAACGYTTCTGTTACTCATTTGTTTACCATGCGTGAGTGAATATGCCCAAGGAAGGGATTCATCAAGTAGAGCGCTATAAATCACGTAAAGACAACATTTGGAGACTGAGAGATTATTGCTGAGTAAATTCTACACTGATGCAATAACTCAAATGTTTCCCAACATAAGCAAAGGAACACTGGTAATGTCCTAAGTGGTATGAGAAATGAGTTTAACATCATCTTCAAGTGCTATTTAAAAACTATGCAAGACTTGCAAGTAACCGTTTCACTTTGCTTCCCTGTGCAAAAAAAAGGAAGCATAGATTTTCCAAGTTCCTAAAGAGATTGTGGCTCTGACAGAAGATATTAAACATTTATAGGGACTCTGAAGCTTATTTTGACTTTTGGAACACCTTTGATTTCACCTGAACATAAAAAGAAAAAGAAGGTGGCCTCATCAGCAACAAAAGAGTTTAAACGTCACCAGTAAACCGGAATATTCTGCTGCATGAATGAGACTCAAATGTAACAATATGTGGATAAAAAGATTTGGTCAGCTCACAGATTTCCCAAATTTTAAGGACAGAGAAACAATTAACATCTCCAGTGCAGAATTTAATGGCAGAGTTTCACTAAACCCATGTTTGTCCCATCGTTCACCCTCCAAACACGCATTCACTCCTGCCTGCAAATAAAGACCGGTAGATGTGCAATGCTACGACTGCCACTCACTGCTACCAACTTGCGCGTCCGGCTTTAAGCCCCGTAGGTTCTCCATATTAGCAACACCATCAGTGCTCTTACTCCACTCCACGGATCTTTCCACYAATCATATCCCCAAATAGTGACCCAAGGGACATTTGGTTAATAAAGAAAGTAAAGAAAAAGAAGAGTCCTTCACAAAATACAGAAAGTGAGCAAGCAGTGGACAAGAGGGAAGCACTCAATGCTCTTCCTTTTGGACTTTAAGAACTTGAAGCACAACCAGTTTTAACAAGGAGAGAGTAGTTAAGGCACAGCACAGAAAAAAAAGAAAGAGAAAGTTTCAAATAAACAAGTTTGCACAGGCAGGACCCAATGCAATTAAGYCTGAACTTCTAAAGGAACTGTCAGTGTAGACTTAATTACTAGCAATTATCTTGAAAATACGCTGTGTAAGAAGTTTGTTTGTTTTCCCTGRAAGGGGAGAAAGGAAAGACCCAGAACAGAAATGCAGCATACTTTCACTTTGAGAAATATGATCTGAAGTCACCACGAGGGGATTGCACAGGTGGATGAAAAGCTGCCTCAGCACAAGCACCATCCAGCGATTCACCAAGGAACTGAGAGGACATCTCAAACAGGCTTCCACTGACAACCAGCCCAGAATTCGCTCCACTGTTTTTTGTTTTTTTTATTACAACTCTAGACAACAAAACAGATTTTCTGGGTTGCTAAGTTACTGGGTTGTCAGTTAAAGTTACTAGCACCTCAGAATGAACCAGTGCTAGTTTTTTCCAAGATAATTCTGGAACCTGCTGTTCACGGTGCGGTACCCCCTCCTGCAGGCACGGCCTTGGATGTGCCTGCATTAACCAACATCTGCCAGCGTGCACCTGGGCTTACCGAGCAATTCAAGCTGTTTTCTACAAACACAGCATCATTCTTGGCCACTGAGGCACTTGCTTCCAACAGCTGATACATAAATCAGCTTTTTACCGTGGAAGACCCCAATCTTACTCAACGTCACACCAGAGTACCGAGGCTCTTGCTGCCGGGGGGGGGTGAAGCTGGCACTCGTGCCCTCTCCGCGCAGCACATTCACTCTTGCCAAGCGATACTACAAGTTTTGTTCTTTTCTGTAAATATTGGTTCCCCCSCCCAAACTTTTTCTAGCTACAGCAAAATCCACCCCCCCAAAACTAAGGAAATATTCCTTCCCATTTAAGTTTATGTTTTGTATATAAATATAAAAGTGTCTTAAGCTCTTCTACAGGAAAGAAGCACTTGAAATTCTGCTCAAACTTAAATGTGAAAGTTTTAACGCTAAACAAAACATTAACAAAAGCTTATCACAGGCAGCTGTCTTCAGCTGAGTAGTGCAATCTGGCCATAAGGAAGTGATCTGCAATTCTCAATTAACTGTTTAAGGTCCCAAAGACAAGCRAGACAAAGTACCTGATCGAATTGTGTTAACTCACAGAACACACTGCACCAAGCACAACTCACTATCAGTACAACCCTGGAGAAAGAAATATCAGATCCATAATCTTCTCCCTATGCACAACYGGGTACTACAGGCTTCCAGATCCTAAGCCCTTCTTTTTCCTTGTTAAAAGCAGACAGAACCAAGATCAGACAACACACTGATTTCACTGCATCACGGTATTTCTTCTTGCTTCGTTTTCCAAGAAGCAGGAACAAAGACACCACAAACTGCCGGACAATGCTTGGGTGAGCTGAATGTAGCAATGACCCGCGTGACACCAAGGCACAAGAGAAACTGGTARTCATCAAGATCAGCGTTATGCCTGGGGTGACCCTATAGATCTCTCCCCCATTTAGCCTTAACAGGGTAAGTGAAATGTGTGCCAAGTACAAGGGTATAGAAATATATTCTCTGTTTTGAAGGTAACTAAGAAATATATATGTAAATGAGTTTAGATCAGATAAACACCCAYGCAAAAGACTAACAGGAATAGGTAGAAAACAAACTTTCACAATATATATAAATATAAATATAWAAATATATATATAAAACCACRAAGTCCTAGCCRACTTTTTTTTTTTTTTAGTTAGGGYTTCAGTTTTGCTCCACTCTGGCTTTTGATGTGCTTACAGCCGAAATTCATAGAAGACAATGCCACTGACATTACAGCATTTTGCATTGACACTTCAGAAAGCTTTTTGCCACCTGGGGACAACAAGAAGCTATATGTGCACTTTTCAGTGAGATGGCATTTTTAGTGGGGCATCCCCTGCAGTGGAAATTGCTTCTTCATGTAAGGTTTGTCTTTCCAACCAGAAATTTGTTGGTCTATAAAAAGCTCTAGGAAAGGGTTATTACAAGAAGTTAGTAAAGAAAGGAATCTATGCCTGATATTTCAAGTTTAAGTACATGGAAATATTATCTTGTAGCTTTAGCTATCCTTACCACTTTCTCCTGAAGTTGGGGATGGTGGTGGAGTGGCAGCAGTAACRCTGTGTTTGTCCCAGATGCTCTCCAAAATACCTGGCCAGAGAGACAATTTTCAGAACAGCCTGCTAAAAGACAGATTGATCTAACAACATACCGGAGACTGCAGGAGATCTTCGGTAGAACACATCTTTAGTGCTTTGACAAGGAACATTGTCTTCTCTTAGAGAGCCCAAAGAAATTACCAAGTGCTTATACACACAATCTCAATCCCTCTTCATAAAGAGGGGGACATATTTAGCTATACAGCTGCTCCGCTACACAAACTTTTTTCATAGTAAGCTGACCCAAATGCCTAAGGGCAGAGTTGAGTGTTCAAGCTGCAGGACCAGTCACTAYATCATCCACACGTTGCCTCACCGAACCCAGAATGTGCAAGCTCGTAACTCGTACCTGTGAGGAGCCCAAGCACTGTTTGCACCTGGTCTAGGAGCAGCTTGCGTAGCTCTTCTTTCCGGGCTACACTAAGATCTTCCCGCGGACATGCCAGTTCTTCTGAAGTAGTTTTCAACATGATCAGTCCCAGAGGAGTGGTCACTGGAGACTGAATTAACTGGGAGGAAAACACATGAATGCAACATGTGATGATAACATTCCGCAAAGCTATCAGCTGACAAACAGGGGATTAGTAACACTATTAGCAGTTTACAAGTGCTTCAAGACCGAGGGAGTATCAGTTCCCACAGTTTGCAGTGCTGCCTGTTGAGGGAAGAGAACTGCAAATATTCGATTTCTTGAGACATTAATCTACTATGTTGCAACAGTTCAAGTACCATGGGAATCCTTGGGGTTTCAAGAGAGCTTTCATAATGTCATTGCACACGTCCCCTGTTCCAGCTTGTTTACCAGTAACAGTTTGTTCCTTCTGTTTACTGYCTTCTGCTGACATCATCACTTCTCAGAATTGCCTCAGCACCAGCGGTTTCACCACGTAACGTAGCAGGGCTGCCGCTGCAGCCACGCTCAGGTCAGGAGCCTGCACCAGCAGCCAGGCAGTTTCCCATTAAACAGCCCATCCCTCCCCAYACGGACAAAAAGCTGCAGCCAATATCAGATGACACCAGAACACAGCTAAAGGATCCAACCTCTCCTTGCATCTGTACTGCATCTTAAACGGCAAATCACGTTTATCCTAAAAAGAGTAACTTCCACCACATGCAGGAGTAGGACTGGAGAAAGCAATGATTTTTGCCTTCATTATACACTGGGATATTAAAGACACATTCAAGTGGGACAATGTTTTATTTTCAGCTGAAAGGCAACGCTGCTCTTCATTGTTGACCTGGAACATCCAAAACGACTTATGCACTACCTCCTCYGGGAGAAAAAAGTCCAAAGCCAATCACAATTACTACAACTAATCCTTGAAGTCATAAATTCTGTAATACAGCCTGACTTCGGTCCTAATCTCCCTGACCCACCAAACCAGAGACAGACTGAGTTAACACTGCTAAGGCTACACAGTTTGGTGAAATACATGGGGGGAAAAAAGCCCATCTGAAAGCTCTTAGTCTAGATGTATGTGAGCTTGGCTTTCGGAAAGGAAGCACAATGGCACAGGAGCAGACAGCTAAAGAATTAAATGAAATACACAACTTGTTAGTAAGTTGCAAAGATATTGAACATCTTCTCTCAGAATATTTTCTGAAAATACCAGGAAGTTTAGCAATACTATGCACTGGCACTTCAGTAACGTTAAACAAATTTTATACCTCTAAGGAAGTAGCACTTTCTATGTAAAATTACTGGTTTTGCATAACRACAATGCAATAGTCCAAGTTACTTTTCTTCTTCACCCCTCCAATGGTTCAGTAAAAGTTTTAGAGASTACTCAGAGTACTGGGATACAATTTAATGCTAAAGAATCAGTCACTTCAAATGATCTCAGAAGGAAGTCTTGAGACAGGACTCGTCTGCAACTTTAAAAGCAAGTCATTCTGCTCCTGTGCTAACCTTCATTATTTTGAGGTCTTGGAGTTCAGTATTAGTGGTTTTCTTCCACTTTCTCTGAACATTTTTGGAAGGTGTCTGCTATAGAAATTAATTTATRGGAACATTTCCCTCCACAGCTGAGTTGACAAGGAGAGGCTTAAGGAAAAATAGATACCCAAAGTGGGCTCTGCAATCACTTTAGATAACCTCCAAAGTGCCAGAAAAGCAAGTACAAGCTCACAAAGCATTTCAGTTCAGATCCAGGTGAAATGAAAGCCAAAACTGTAAGTATAGACAGTTCTCTCAGAGTACTTATTGTCAAATTGACAATTCAGGAAAAAATTGCAGCATGTTGCACTACGTGACTACAGAAAGCTATCTGAAAAGAGATTACACCAGTTAGTAACAAGCTCTGTAGGCCAAGTTAGCATTTTTTTAATTCTGCAATTAATACTAGATTCATTTGTCTTCACAAATAAACCCCTGACACTCAAGGACTTTGATTTACTTAAATAACTGCCTTGTGGCTTGTCTGTGGGCACAGCTGCATTCAAATCGTGTAATTATGTCAGCAGAAAAAGACTGTGCAGTCCTTCAGTTTACACTCAGCCTCTTTAAGCCGATTATGAACAATTTTAAGAGAACTGGAAACAAAGTACTCAAACCAAAAGAGGAGGTTTGCACTAGCCTAGTTAGGCTCCAGCAGCAGCGAGCTGTTAGCCTGGCTCAGGCTTCACTGYGAAGATGCTGAATTACAACCAACGTTCAAACTGATGGCACTGTCTCAGCCAGGATCCTCAAATACATACTCCAGTCTTCCTGCAACAGCCCTCTTAAACACCCCAACAACATTCCATTAGTGACTTTACATGATGAGGTACCAAAGATTTTAGGGTACCTTTGGCTATTAGGTGAAAAATCTCCACCAGCTACATTCAGAAACTTTGGTCTTAAGAATCATCCAGAAATGCATCTAGAGTTTTACTGACTTTTTTCTTTACAGAACAACCCACAACCCCTMCATTTTCAACAACCACTCCTAAATATTTAAAATTCAAAGTGYAGTTGATACTTCTTGCATAGTATTGTTCCTTTGTCAAAAAATTAGAAYGAAATGTAACATGTAGGAAGCTAGGGGTTATTTGCAAAGTTAAAGGAAAAGGAATTGAAAAAGCAACTTTGTTTTTCATGTAATTATTTAATCTTYATCAAGGGAAGTCACTACTCAAGGAAAAAAAACATGAATGAAACCAAGTTCTCCCTTTAGAAACTTCTTACCTGCAAGATGTTAGTGAAAAAGTCATGGTAGAACATTGGCCAGTCTTGCCGGCCAATATCCACAATGACTTTGCAGAGTTTGTTCCTGATGAAGTAAGGCAGAGTTTTATGGTGAGCTAGAAGGAGCTTGGGCAGGCAGCTGCGGATCTCCATTTTGTCTTGAGATGGGACCCCAAGCCACATCTTATTGATTAGGTTCTGGAAAAGAAGCAGACCTCCCAAATGAGCTTATCTTAGACAKGCTTCACTGACGTTAAACAGTCAGAGAACACGGACACGTAATGCAGGGACAGAGCACCAGGCAGAGCTGTTGCATCTTAAGCCCCAGGGTCGCCATCTGACCAATTCACAGGCAGGAAAAGGCTACAGCTTTCAAATCTATCCAGGCCTCCCACTGACCAAGCGTGGCCARTTAAAAACTTAAGCATCTACATTTGATGTAGTTCAACCTTCTCTGCTACCATGGGCAGACCTGTAGATATGGAAACAAGCAGGTATTAGGAGGCTAAACAGAAGATGTTTCTCTCGTCAGAGCTCTGACACAGGCTCACTGGGGAAAGAGCTGAAATTTAAGATGCTTTAACTGCTCAGCAGTCCAGTACCAACCCTGACACCTTTAACAACATGTAGAGGTGAGTGCGTGCAAACTAAGCCGGGCAGAACAAGAGCAGCTTAATGGAGGGCAAACCCCGCACCAGTAACCAACTTGGAATAAGCTTTGCTACCAACGGGGTACTCGGGCAACTGAAGGCAGYGATGGCTCAGGCTGCTGAGCAAAACTCATTGAGCTTGCCTCTTACAAGCCACACAGYGCATAGGGATGAGCCCAAAAACCCACCTCCACCACAAGAGTATCAGATTTGTAGAAGCCCTCCAACATTAGAGCTTCACAAAAGATGGGTTTCACTGCCCCAGAAATTGCTACCAACATCTCTTTGAATACACCGTCATTTCTATTAACTGACAAGTGACAGCAACCAGCACATTCCCATTTTAACTGGTTTTGGGTCAAGCAGAACTAGTTGGCATGCATATAAAGTATTTCCACTATCTTTTAACCCTGGACACCTAGATTTTCCCCTTTAAAGGGGGAAGCATAGCCTTGTATGAAGCAGAAAAAAAAAAAGAGGGGAAGCAAGTTTGATTTTAGAAGAGACTGATGCCAYCCAGGTCTCCTGAAGCTAAGCTGGAAGGTCGCCGGAGTGACTGCCTTGCAGTGACAGGGCACCACTTTAATAGAAAGCTTTTAGTCCACTTAAAGCCAGACAAAATCCGTAAGAAGGCAGAGTTGCAAATTGCTTTCCTGCCACGCTACGATCCCATTTAGGGGCTCTGGAGCATTAGGAGCTGAGCCTCTCGGGATAACTTACTGAGGAGGCCTGCTACTGAGGCAATGTCTGTACCCATCTGCAGGCATATAGCTTGGAGAACCCAAACGCAGGAGACCCTGCAAAGTGGTTTGTTGCAGAAAAAGGAAGATTATTTATGGTCAAAGCAGATCCAATTCACAGTACAGAGGTACCAGTTCTCTCTACAGTGTAGAGGTACAGAGGTATATTTATACATTAAGTGCCTCAAAGAGATTGCTTTTTTTTTTTCCCCACAGAGAAGATCCAGAAGTATTGCTTAAAAACAACGATGACCCAACCAAATGAGAGTTCCTCAACGCAAATCCAGAACAAGAGTTTCCAAAGCCCCAATAAAACTGGAAGGTGCTTTAGCTTTAATATTGATGTTTTAACGCCCACTGAGTTTTGTCCTACTCGTTTGACCTGAAAATGGCAGCTTTCTCCACCTGTGAAGTGTTTTTAGGAAGATGTTCTCTTTTCTGAAAGCAAGAAGTGAAAATGGTTCATCTGGAAGGGGGCCATAAGGATTTTTATTCCAGATCCACGTTTAACTTCCTAGACATTCTAGAAAATACAACGTTCTCAGGAAGTTTTGGGAATGATCCTTGAGTTTATAAACACACTTTTACTGGCATTAGTTCTCACAGACAGTTGAAGACTGATGAAGTTGCAGACTACGGCTATGAGGACCAGTCAGATACGCAGCACTACAGTAGTTAACTTTGGAAATTCAAGCTCCTTGATGGAGAGATCCTAATCTCTCAGCTGAGCTGTGGACTCATGTCCCTCACTTTAYACTTGGACAGCGATTTCTTTGTTCTGCTTAGTTCTGGGCACAATTATTTTTTCAGTACTACTTTTTCTTTCCCCCCCTCCGGAGAAGCAGAGGCTCAGTAATCAAACATATTTTCCTCTTCATGAAAATCGGTTYAATTATTGCAGGCTGCTTCTGTGTGACATCCATCCCCAGAGCAGGGAACAACTCCCCTACCATTTGTCATGATTACGCCCTTTTGCGGGGAAGGCAAACCATGCAACCCCAGATAAATAAAGTGAACACTTCAAGTGAGGAAGTCAGCAACAACAACAACGACRCGGATAATTTGTCAAAACAACACAACTTTTAAGAACAGAGCTGTTTGCTCTATCTAAAAAGTGGGCCACTGCAAAGGACATAAACCCCCTCTGGTTTAGGAGCACAGCTCAGGCTGCCAGCCCAGCCAAGAACACAACGCAGGGGCCACAAATGGACCAGGGTGAGGCGTGACATTGACCAAGCCCCAGAATATCGTTAGGGAAAGACACTGCTCTGGCCACTGAGAAATCAGTTGATAAAACAGAGCTCTTCACCCAATACTTTTGTTTCTTCCAGTAGATACACAAATCAATATTTAGGCTTTTAACCATAACTTTGTTCTTTTATAAATAGGTAGAGTGGGATGTGGTCTTCTAAAAGAGACCTTACCTCTACAACTAGCACGTAAGCTTGCAGGATGTAGTTCAAGAGCATCAACCACAACTATAAGATGCCAGAAAAATAAAAGCAACTTTGTCTTCCCTCTTAGCATTGAAGTTTGCAGTAGCTAGTATCAGGTAATCATGCACATATTTCTGACAATAAAAAGAGTATAAAAGCAATAACGCTCTTAAAAGCATCGTGCAGAAAACTCAAGCAGCATCTGAAACTGTAGGTAATTTGTACTTAAAGATGCCAGGAAATTAATTCTTCAATTTGTGTACAAAGATTCATATTCTCCTACTCTTAGCCTGCCATTAAGCAACCTCTCTAGGAGAGAGCAATAAAAGCATCCTTTATCATCATACTTACTAGGACTGCCATTTTAGACAAACATTTTCAAATAAAATCGATTGCCATATAAAACTGCACCAGACMGAAAATGCACTAAGCAGGCAGCAGTACACATCTTACCTCAAACACAGTCAAACTGTACATCATTACATAGTCGTTTCTTGTACTTGACAGGAAATAGAGGCAGAATCTCCAGGCTCCTATCTGCTGGGCAAAGTTATTTAAAAGCTCCTCTGAAAAAATAAAGTATTAAAAAAMTATATTAAAATTCTTAAGCTGTAAACAAATCCATAACAATGTATACTGATAGCACAATAACAAACTGAGCATGGAAGAAACCCCATGTTCAGGGAATGACTCAAACAACCTGGAGGAGGGAAAAAAACCACCATAAAATCACACTCCAAAGTATTAAAAGCAATCTAACAATAGGCTTTAATGAAAACAAAATAGGTATATAATTTTAGAACACAGTTTTGACATAAATACTACAGCAGACTAACAGCCAAATATTAAAACAAATCATACGAAAATGATATTATGAGCATTACCATTTTATCTATAAAAGCCAAGTGTTGGATACCAGGTCACTGTGAAAGACTAGGAGTACTTCAGATCACACATAACATTATAAAACAACCTTGTTTTAATGAAATTGTGCCAAGAGCCATTGACTTTGTTGTAGTCAGCATATCAAAAACCTCTCTGAACACTCAGGTACAGGATTTGGTCATCTCACATCAAGTGACTATGTACCAAATGTGGCAAAGGGAAAAGCTGCAAGGGCTGTTTTAGAGRCTAATCAAATTTAACCCTTAATCAATGGGTTTCTTTCCTGCAACTTAAGCAGGAAAACGGGGGATGCTGAAGGTTTTTACTTTTTCCACAGCAGGAGATCTCCACAATAGGGAAAAAAACCCCACAAACCCAAACTTGCCTAGTTGCTTATTCTTTATTTTACCAGATTTCTGGGAGAAGTCTTTCATGCTGATCATACTTTTGGTACTGAAGTTACAGAGATGACACAAGTTTGAGGATAAAAGCAAACATCCTATTTACACCCCTTAACCACAGACGCAAGAAGCTAATCTAGAGCACCTGTAAGATCTCTGCTGGTTTTCAGAAGGACATATTTAATGGGCCAAATGACAGATGACATATTTAACCAGCCAAAATGAAACCTCACTGTTTATTCCCACTTCTCATTTCACATTAACTAGGACAGTCTTCTGCTTACCCTTCTTAATGCTGAGCAAACCTGAAGTCCGTGCTCCATCTCTAGGCAGAAGGTAGAGGTTTTCCAGGACATGCAATTCAACAACGTACAGGCAGAGAAAAACCTAACAACCTTCTCCTACCCTAACCAACTTACTACCCTTGATAAAAAACTACATCTCCATGCTCTCAGCAGTAGACAGGTACCGACATTAATTATCTATCCCCCTGCCATGGGACCTCTGAAACCCAAACTACGTAAGCCTTTACTTCAAGTTCATACATAAGCAGGAGAGGCTAAGGTGCCAGTTCAGTACGAGACAGAGCACYCACTTTCATCTGCTGTATTTGTTTAACATAACCAAGTCACCTCTGCTGAGGTCTGCAGGCAGCAGAAAGCAAAGGGGACCATCCTTTAGAAGTGGCATGAACTCACCTATCTCACGTTTTCGCTCATTCGTTGTACAATTGTGGAAAAACTCTGTCATTAGACTCTCCAAAGCCCGTAGCGAGGCCTCTTCAGATGCCTGGGAACAACATTTAAAGGAAAGAGTTGAAACTAACTTCCACTCTGACTTGCACTCAGGACATCAGTGTCATYCATGTCACAGATGCACCCAAAAACCAACAACACCACGAAGTCCAGGTGGAGGGCAAAACAATCTGGAAGTTAAACTGCACATTGGTGTCAAGTAGCAACAAGATTTGTCCACTGCAAGTGAAAGCTTTGGACATGAAGGACCATTTGCTCAGCTGCATTAACTAACAAAAACAATACGAGAAGTTACCTTTTTTTTTTGGTGGCATTGAGTAGTTTTAAGTTAGCTCGTCCTTGTCAAATAATTCTCACAAAGACAGCAAGTTCAAGTGAAGATGCTTTCACATGTTTAGAGATAATAAATACAACAATAGCACGGGAAGCATGAACTTTGAGAGGACTCCTGACACCTATTCCTGTCTTTGCCTCGGTGCCACACTGTGCCATGCTGCCACCTGCAACACTGATGCTGCTCAGGAARTAGCAGCTTGAAAGATTAAGGAATTTCCAGCACTTTGAAAAGCAATATACAAGTATTCAGCAGTTTGATTCAAGAACAACATTCCTCCACCCCCAAATTTAGCTTTTATTATTGGAATTTATCAGTTATAGCTCAGTGTTTGGAAGCCCTAAAAAGAAAAAGTTATCAGAATTAGTATACAGCCATTGCAAGGTCACTATAGTTTTGCAACTCTCTGGAGTTGGGATGATTTTATTCTAGTAAGAGCTCACCACTGAGCTTCGCCTCTCTAGCTGCGCTGCACTTCCCTTACGGTCTAAGCCTGATAAYGGATAGGCTTAGAAAACAGTACTGCTACAGTACAGACCATGCCATTAGTCATTCCTCTAATGTTTTCAACGCATGCTATCAATAATAAATGCATCAAGATTCAAGCCCCGACCTTCCTCTGCACAGAAACAAAGTAAACCATTAAAGAAAACTGAAAGTTCTGCCTCAAAAAATAAAAACGGAAACAAAAACCATGACTGGCAGTCTTCTGCAAAGAGATGAGCAAGTGAGACAACTTGCAGAAACACTACAGGCTTCTGCTAGTTCCCATTTCCACGTACAGCAGTTTCCCCAAGGACCACCACAGGGCCAAGCAGCAGGAGACCCTCCTCAAACAGCCTGGGGTTGGATTAACCCCCCAGGAGATCTGACAACTCAACAGCGAGGGAACACGCATTCAGCTCTGTTCTCCAAACAACTGGGAATGGATGCTCTGTGTAGGACACCGGGCATTTTCAATTACTTAGCAAAGGAATACTGAATTTCATCCTACCTCTCCTCTTCCTTCCCCCCTTTTCCTTTTTCTTTTTAAAGACTCACTCTAGAAAGCAAGGACTATTTTAGCAAGAAACATTGTTAGTGGGAAATTGGCTTAAAATAACCTACAATCAAATCAAAGCCACTTTGCCAGCTTAAGCAAGATCAAGCACCCATTATCACCTCTTTAATCCATTTATACCTGGTCTCTGCAACCAGTCCCTTGCACTGTAAACTCCCCCTTGAAGCTGGCCCTTCAGCCACYGAACAGTGTCCTCCTCCTGCCAGTCACCATTTCCCAGATAACAGCAACACTGTGGATAAGAGCCTCACTTTATAAAAAAAAATATTAGATTAAGTGGAGTCCTTAATGACACTAGGATATAGCCACACTGCCATTTCTAGGCATTTCTTTCTGGGACATCGCACATTGTTGCAAGTTCCTCCCAACTAGATCCAGACATACATAYGCAACATTTTCATAAATCCCTGCAGTTTACTTCTCTGCTGCTCAACATGGAATAAGTCTCACCAGCAGCTTCTGATGGAAACTCCTCTTTGGGGCTTTGGCAAATGTTGGGCAGATCAATTTGATGCCAATTCCTCTGTAAGAAGCACTGTTCTCCCACKCCACCCCTCCACCAGCCAAGATCAAGATCATCTCAACTCACAGAGAAGCGTTAGCTCTTCACACATGAAAGGCAGGGCTCAATTGTTTTCAGATAGTTAATTCAATCCTTCTTTAGGAAAAGTAATTGACATAAGTCAATTTTTTCCAAGATTCATTTCCTACTTCTGGAAACAAATTGCAGAGTTCTCATAAATCTTGAGCATCTGACATCTCCACTGACTTCAACCTGTCTCGGCACTGAGATTTTGAAGATGACAGAGCCTACTCCTAAGGCTAGGAGTTCCTACTCCTAAGGAACATGCTTAATCTTTTATATAAAAACACCACCATCACAATGTTCAACATGTCAAAAGCAAAAAAGAAAACAGAGAGCACAACGCAAGCATTTTACATAAAAAGCCCAGGCTGGCCAGAATCCAAGGCCAACCTGGGCAGAAAAACAGCGTGACCTCCAAGATTGTTTTCTTCTCCTATTTGACTTCTCCCGGCTGCTCCAGAGGTTTGGCCAAAGGAAGGTGGAGTAGCACAAATTGTCTGAAGTAATCAAAACCCAGCCCACGATGGGCTCTGCACACAGGAGAGCCTCCCAGGTCTTCCCCAGGTGCCATCTGATGGCCACACCAATTGGCGGGACTTAAAAAGGTAGAGAGCAATGTTCTGCATTTGCTAACGCCTTGGGTATTCCTCAAGTTAACTGTTCTGRAGCAAGCAGTAATCACCCACCTTTCAAGCAAAGGCTCTGATAACTAGGTCACTGAGATAAAGAGGACACACGCTGTTGGAGAGCTGCAGAGGAAATTTACTGTRCCTATATCCAGACACCCCAGAAAGTAGATTATCTAGTGAGGCTATAATAAAAGTAGACCTGTTTGTAGGACCTGCGGCTGTACCTGTCTAACATTTCCAGCTGCACCTCAGTATTATCGCTCAGGTTAATATGCAGTTTGCTTTCTTCTAGGGCTCGGTGTTTACCCTGCACTGAAAAAAACAACAGGAAAGTATCACCAGGGTCTGCAAAGAGAAATGCCGATGAATCCTGATACTGAGCAGCAATGCATGGACATCAAT
>JASVER010000008.1:1425476-1445285 GCA_030449065.1 Oceanodroma leucorhoa
CACCTAGACTTGGGTCAACACGACCCGGCCCGCTTCATCAAGAGCCAGCAGGAAACAAGAAAAAGCAGCTGAAACTTTGCCTTTTCCTCCTTCACCTTTCCCCCATCACAAACTATTTCTCCTGATCTCCTGGGTTGCTGGCGGGAGCAGAGGAGCGGCTGGTGCAGCCCTCAGACAYGGGTGGGAGCAGGAAAGCCTTGCTGCTGAGCACCTACCTCACACTTGCACAACAGAGATTACAGGCTACGGATCTCATCGTCCTCCTCTTTTCTTCCCCCTCTGTGTTTGCAAAAAGCAAGCCAAGGAGTTGTAGAAAATTCTTCTCTCCATAAGCAAAGGAACTGGGCAATGGTATGGTGGGGGAACAACACAAATCTTAACTACTACAGAGTGGCTCTCTCTACCGTATCCCTTCCAGACCTTGATTTTAAAGACGCTGTTCTTCAACACCAGCTACTACTCCAGGAAAACAACCATTGAGACAAACTTCAGTGAAAGAAACCACCCTCAACCCCAAAGAAAAGGAGTAGTGGTATTGCAACGCAGAAGAAATCTGTTCTGTTTTACCCATTGAAGCAGGAGAGAATCAACCAAGCACAACACAGATTTTTCAGACAAAATTATCTCTCGTAAGGGAAAAAAAAMCCCCACTCTTTCCTCTAGAAGGCTGCATCCCCTGCATTCAACGCTGACTTTGGCATCCTGACAAGCCAGTATACAAAACAGATGAGCACTCTCCTTTCTCAAAAGAGGGGACTAAAAGGAATCACGACAAACCCTCTTGGGAAGAAATTCATGCTGCAATTAAAGCCGTAATAAAAGATTAAGTCAAACTGCTAAAAATACACACAGACTTGCAGACCCAGCCACAAACTTGGAGATGCTGAAACAAATAAAAAGATAATTTGGAGCATGAATGCAAAGTGCTGGGAAATGGTAAAAGAAATGTAATTCTGAGCACAATCCCCATAAGAGAGGGATCAGGGAAAATTAGGGGGAAGAAATGAAGGTTTTTGTGACATTGCTAGAAGAGCCTGAAACACTTCAGGTGGAGTGAAAGCTTCCTATYCTGACTGTAAATAGAAAACAGCAAACTAGATAAAGCAAGCCGTACCTTTATCTGTGTGTGTGTAGGGAGCACGGTTGGAAAAAAGTTGCTTCACCGCAGAAACACCTTTCATAAAGATTAGGTGCTCCTGCGCCCAGGCTCAGAGAAGCAGCACTGTTCCCAACCTTCCAGAGGCTCTCACCAGAGGACCCACTCCGCTTCTGGCCACGGAAAGAAACCCCAGGGGCTGCCTGGGTGAGAAAGCAACTTCTTGAACATCATCATCAGTAGGGGAAAAAGCCAATTGCTACACACTTTACCTCTATAAATGGTATTCTAAGCACCTTATTTTGRCAAAGCAAAGCTGGCAAACACCTTATTTTTTTCTCCAAAAGTAGAAGATTGCCATGTTAACACCTGGGATGCAGCAGTGACCCAAATACAAATATAGTTACTAATAGGAAATATCTGCTGACTGATAAAGGATAATGATTTGGAAGGATTTTAGGACACATTATTCCACCAGCCAGGTATCAGTCTATACACGTAAAAGCAACATGTATTTTATCTTGCATATATCAACACCCATCAAGAAATATAATAATAATAATAATAGCAGCTCCTTCTCCCTGATCTAAATGGCAACACTGAATAATGTGCATTAAAATAATCAAACAGAACACTAATTCCTCAGAGCTTTTAGATATCCGCACACTGAACAATCKCTTTGCAGCGCCGAACCCCACTGCATGAGTACTTAGTAGTACATCTTCTACTAAAATCCAACAACCAACAGTCACCTATCAGTAGATTGCCATGATCATCATCCAGCAGAAAGAGGCTTTTCRAGCTAGTTTAGTAGACCTTGAGGCTCAACAATTTTGCCTTARTACCTTTTCATCCATCTGGAGACAGTACAGCCTACATTTAGCTACCCAGGTCTTTGAAATATGGCATAGGTACTCTAGTTATAGATCCTGAAAGGTATTAYGTATAACCATTCCGCTATATTAGCTATTTTCTTCCGAGAAAAAACTTTCATTCTGGGAGAAGCATCCTTAACAGCCACGCTTGAGACCAGCGTTCCTGCTACAAACTCAGTTCTGATTCCCCTTTCTTCTAACTCTGCCAAAAGGAACACACGGGTTCAGCCTTCACCCAGGGCCACCGCAGGCGGACGCTACTGCCGAGGGCAGAGCTGCCCACCCGGCCACGCACCGCGCCGTGCTGCGCTCCGCAGCTACACGGGCTCCGCTGCAGAACTAGTAAATATGTGAAACAGTTCACCAGCATTAAGCCTCAGCTCCCGTTTCATGATTTAATAAAGCAGGGATAATAGAGGGGCACAGAAAATGACAATGTGACTTGAAGGCCAAAAAAGGAAGCCAGATGTTGGAGCCAAGGCTAGAACTTCAAAGTTCCTATTCTCTTGTTTCTCTACTCAGTAGAGTGAGTCAGAACRGTTTTAAAAAGGGTTTACTTTTATTTTTAAACTATGTACTTTAAGGGGATATACAGAGAGCTGACAGAACTTCAGACTACTACACCACAGCAGTCTGGTTTTGATGCTGCACGTCAAAGGGGATGACATGCTCCAGCTCCCTCTTGGTCTCCAAAACCTCCCCGTCAAGCAGTCGCCACCTCGCCAGGCGCGAGCCCTTCCTGCCACAGCACAGGCAGCACGCTCGGTGACGGGGAGCTTTACCATCTTCTCCATCTCTTGTTATGGGAAGACATCCCCAGAGCTCACCTGCTCCAGGACCAGGCGGCAGCAGCCCAAACACGATGTAAGCATCTCTAGCGCGACGGGACAGCCGGGCAGAGGGTTTCTGCAAAAGCAAGAAGCTGCTGCTGCCTCCTGCCACAACGACGTCCTCAGCCAGCAGCACAGTGGGCATCAGGAGTGCGCCCACAAACACGGGATAGTTCACAGCCCACAGACCTGATCTAGCCTTGGGGCCACCAGCTCAGCTATGCTGACATACATAATAAACGTGAGCTATTTTGGTAATTCAGCAGCAAGCTCCTTGGTAACCAAGAGTGCCAGAATAACCTATGGCTCACCAGCAATACCTGGCTAGATATGCTGCAGTCCAGACACAGCCTTCCATTTGCTAAGGGATAAAGTGAAACCAGCATCAGGTCTCCAAAGGAAGCACAAGAAAATGACAGCACTTACTGCTAAAAAAATTGGAAGGTGATAATAGGGGCTATAAAAGAAAAGCTAGGATGCTGCTGTGGAAAACTTAGAMGGATTCAAGCTACACACACCCACTGCCTACTTCCATTTTTGCAAGCTATATTTGCTTCATGCAGAACAGGGACACAAGCTTCTTTGGATCTGCTGCTGCTACTTCTATTGTCTGCTTCCCKCTTTGCTACCCATTTATGAGGCCTAGTGACAACGTGAAAGAAGAGTGACTTATAACTAAAGCCAATACGTTTGAGAAGCCTGTTTGCAGTTCTCTGACTGAAGGGTTAACTTCACCTTTAAATCTGCTACCTAACACAATAGCATTTCCTTAAAGAAGTCCCTTTTCCTAAGCTGGTCTTCTAGTTGCTGGCAGGACATAAATCCCAGATAATTGAAGAATACATTTGCTAGGAGGTAATCACCTGACTTCCAACCTCACATGGGAGTCACGAATGCACTTGCCAGGTGACTGATACAGCTCAGGAGATCCTAACCGAGCTCTGACTGCTTCAGAGGTGGTTCATCTTTGCTAGCGGAAGCAGAAAAAAGGTGAAAGGAAGTGATGAGACAAATGCATAGCTTATTTGGATGCAAAACACAAATGCATTCAAAGGACTAGTTCCACAAACAATATTTATTTTGAAGCTGTTCACTAAAATCATCTAGAAGGATCCTAAAAGTTGACTAGGAAACCATATTAATACTTTCTGCTCTATTAAAGAAGAGAAAAGCTTGAAGAGTGCCACCTGAGCGCATAAGTTGGAGCTAGTTACTCTGTGTTTAGAGGTTAACTTGACTCCACAGAAATCCGCTTGAGAAGCCTGTATTTTACAATACTCTATCTTCTCTACAAAGGTAGCACGACATCATCAACACTGACACATCTTTTTCACAGAAAGCCACAACCGGGTGCTACACAAGAACTATTTCGCAGCCATGCAATGTGCATTAATAGTCGGACACGCCACAAGCATGTAATAACGACCACGCATGGTACGACGACCAGAAAGCTTGACGCAGGAGGGCTGCTCTTTACGAATACCTCAGAAAGCAAAAGAATGATTCAAGCTTCCTGTGAAACTAAACAGCTTTTTAATGGTGGCTTAAGATTTCTGAGCCATTAGTGGCGTCTAAGCACACTGAACTGGCACCTGTTCTACAACACGCGTACAGTTTCTGAGCACATTGCGCATCACTGGTTTCCCCTCCTCTTTCTAACTTTACAATATGTTGTTCTCGTCATTCCTTCCCCCCTAATCAAGCTCTAACTCATTACTGCTCCTATTGCTTATGCCCTTTGGGATCCACCTAATTCAACTTCAACTAATAAAATCTGCTTCTACAAGTCTGTATTTTTGACAGTGGAGTTTAATTATGTTTTATTTGTTCCCAGTATGCCTTACAGCATCTCATCTTCACACTTTTCCAACTGTTTCCGGGAAGGAGGGTACACTAGCAGCAGAACATGCCCATCTGTAAGCTCCAAGGAAATGGGAACATAAGGAAAATCTTGCACAGTAGTCACATGAAGAGTTACAACAGTGAATTCTGCAGTGTAGCTCGATGACTGCTTCTCAACTTCCAAAGCCAGTATTCGGCTTGTAGATGAACCGAATATTGGATGTTCAAGGGAAAAAAGAAAACAAGGTGTAATTCAGGAGGCTAAATGTGCCAATCTGTATGAAGGCAAGGGAAGAACTAAGAAGTCCTTTTGCCACCTGCAATTATTAGTGCACACCCTGAAGCACAAAACCCCATAACCTCTTTCCACATGCAGAGGTACACTTTGTTATATACGACTGGTCTACCAAATTCTCCAAACTTAACCACACTATTTATTCATCTTCGTGAACSAGGGGTATTCACTAAAAAGAACCCACCTCAGGAATATCACCCTTTGTTCTAGCTTTGGCTGAAGCTAAATTTACCAGGATCACAGCAAACAAAGTGCAGATGTGATTATTTCAGCTCTTGGATGAAGAAATGCACAACTGCAAACCAAGATCCCAACTTCCCAAAGAAAAGGGGTGCAAGGCCTGAGCCTACGTTACCTAAGACAGCTTAAACTAGGAAGTGGTTGAAAACTAGATCGGTAACTACTGCTGGTAACTGTGGGGCTCTCTGGGTGAGACAGGACAGGGGGCAGTTTTGCAGCAGCAGATCCGGGGCTGCTGAACACATCTCTACTTACTGATCAACTGCAAAGTACAAGTTTGTGGCTTTCCTTTGTCTATCCAGTAAATTTTGGGATATAAGGTCTCCCTGCAGGTAAAACAAGGGAAAAATAAGAACAGCAGTTGTTACTTCGCGTATCACCGCCAGCGCTTGGTATGGCGACAGCAAGCAACATCACGATCCCCTGAAGACAGATTTCCACCTACCAGCCCTGCAAGCCTGACTGCGTGCRCCCAATGGATTGAAGATGTCTTCTCTTGCTTTTATCAAGAGAAAAAAAAGATTATGCAAATCAAAGCATGCCACACCTCAGCTCTGTATCTCCCAGGATTGCACACCGCTGGGACYGCCGCCGCGGGACGGGGGCTGAAGGCCGGTATCTACAGCAGAATTAAACAGTGCTCTGCACAGAAAGGAATCCGGGTCATTTCTGCAGCTTTTCCAAGGCCACGTTGAAGGCGCAAAGGGCACGTTCGCTGCAGAAAACCTGCGGTTCTCAACGCCCTCCGCTCCCAGGAAGAATTTCTGCCTCCACAGCTTTTTAAAATTTCCTTCCACAGCGCTCCGGGGGTGAAGGCCGCCCTTACCACCCGCAGGCCCCTCAGGGCCCGCAGCCCCCGGCCGGGCCGCCCGGTCCCCGTGCTGGGGGCAGGCCCTGAGGGCTGGCGGGTCCGGGACAGGCCGCAGGCCCCGCCGGAGCTCAGCGGACCCCCCCGCCCCTCGCGGGCTCCGCGGCGGCCCGGCTGCCCGCCCGCACTCACCATGGCTGCCGGCGGCTCCCGCGGGGCGGCTCTAGGCAGGACGCCGCGCTCCGCTCATGTCATGGCCGGCGGCTGCCGGCGGCGGGGCCTCCCCGCCCATGCACCGGCGAGCCCCCGCCGGCCGCAGAGCCCCAGGCACCGCAGGCAGCCCCCCGCCCGGACAGCAACCGCTGCCGCCTCCCAGCCCCCGGGTCTCCCCCGGCCGGCGGGGACGGGGAGCCCCGGGGCGCTGGGAAGGGCCGCCGGAGGGCAGGCCCGGGAGGGCGCGGCGCTCGCCGGCGGAAGGGACGGGCGGGGAGGGGCGCGCGGCCCGGCGCGGCGGCTGTCGGTGCGGCCGGTGGCTACGCCAGGCGCATCCTGCCGCGCACCGGGGAGGCGGCTCTGCCGGCCCCGCCCCGCCCTCCCGCCGGAAGAGGTGGCCGGGCCCCCGCGGCCAATCAGGGCCGAGGCGGTGGTGCCGGCGCATGCGTAYCTCGCCGCGGCACGCCGCCGGCCGCCATCTTGGAGAAGGGCGCGGTGCCTCGCGGTGCGAGGCGGGGGGCAGGGAGGGAAGGTGCACGCCCGGAGGTGCGCCTCGCCCCGCCCCAGCGCAGTTGCGCATGCGCGAGAGGCGCTTCCCGCCCGGGAGGAAGCGGCGGTGGGGGTGGGGTCTGTGCCCGCCCTTTGCCCGGGCGTGTCGGGGGCGGGGGGGAAGGAACCCCTGGGGGCGGTGCTCCGTCTGGCCACGCCCCCGAAGGCGGGGCTTGGGCGCGCCTCGTTGCCGTCCGCTGGCCGCGGGAGAGGGGCACGCGTTGCCTGGCAACGCGGTGGGGCAGCCGCGGGCCTGGAACCGGGCCTGGAACCGGGCCCGGAASCGGGCCCCCACCCCAGCCCTCAGGGGTGGCTGTGCTGCCTCCCGGCTCCTCCGGACCCCCCCAGAGTTRCAGGCGTATAAGGACACTTTACTGGCTTCGTGCCCATGTAACTAATTAAATAAATAAAATGAGCTGGGGGGGGGGGAACCCCCAACCCTGCAAGTCCTCGTCAGCAACGATAACGAAGCCACACGGCGTAGGAACCCATTCCTAAACACCTCCTCCCATCCCCCAGTTTTAACACGGGGCTCTTTGTGGCCCTCAGTTTTCTAATGCCTGACATGGCCGGGAGAAAAGATGTTAATGGGAGAGAAGACGTTAACGGAGAGATCCAGAACAGTGGGTGAATTTAAGGAAAAGACTTTCAGCCCCTCACTGCCGCCTGACAAGGAGGTGGGACCAACCGGAACCCCAAAGCAGTGAAGTTAATCCAGATCARAATACTTCTCAGGGTTCCCAAATTCTCCTGTGGCATTCGCCGTTACAAGAGATCGCTGAAACCGGCGACTTAATAGGCTTTAGAAGGGACAATATACATATGGGGATATTGCAAATGCTTGCAGTGACATTAGAGGATTAAACAAAACCGGAGAGGGAGRAAAATAAACCCTCCATGGGGGTGTAACTAACGGCGAGGCTCAGCAAGAAGATTACGGTTGAGCAGTCCCGTGTCTTTTCCACGGCAGATTTTCTTCCACGCTTTCAGCAGAGCGCTGACCCCACGGGCCCCCGTCCCGCTCACCCCGATCAGCCTCTCCCTGTGGGTGGAAACCCTGTTCCTGGGCCACGCAGGCTGATTAAAAACTCACCAAGGAGGAGACGTGCAGCTTGCAGCCGAGCAGACACTGCCTGGACGCGTGGGAGGTGCRGCTGTTTGCTGCCACGTGCTGATGAATTACTGTGTGCGCCCCCAGGCAGAGCACCAGCTCCAAAACCTACCTCTCCAAAACCTCCCCAACACCTCCAAAAACCTCCCCAACATTTCCAACACCTCTCCAACATCTCTAACACCTCTCCAACATCTCCAAAATGTCTCCAACATCTCCAAAATGTCTCCAACACCTCTCCAAAATCTCCCCAACACCTCCAAAATCTCCCCAATATCTCTAACACCTCTCCAACATCTCTAAAACATTTCCAACACCTCCAAAATCTCCCCAACATCTCCAAAATCTCCCCAACATCTCCAAAACACCTCCAACATTTCCAAAACCTCCCCAACATCTCCCAAACCTCTCCAACATCTCTAAAACATCGCCAACATCTCCAAAACCTCTCCAACACCTCCAAAATCTTCCCAACATCTCCAAAATGTCTCCAACCTTTCCAAAACCTTCCCAACATCTCCAAAACCCCTCTGACACTTCCAAAACCCCTCTGACACCTCCAAAACCCCTTCCCACACCTCCAAAACGCCAGGCCGAGCCGAGCTACGTGCTGCGCCCGCCAGCGTGTTTAACGGAGGCTGGAGCTGCCTTGGACGCCACCTCAGTGATGGCTGCATGAAGATATTGCAGCTGCGCTGGCAGAGGGCAGGTTACCATGGTGACCATTAAAAGGATAATCTTATTATCGCCGTTTGTTATTCCAACGGGGTTGTTTGTTGACACGTGCTCCGAGGTGCACATTGCCGGCCRGGGAAAACCAGCTGCCGGACACGGACCTGCTGAGCCGTGCACACCTTGCCTCCGACGCCGTGCAGACCCGCTTCTTCCACCGCTGTGTTTTTCGGGGTGGTTTTTTTTTTTTTTGGCTCTCCAAAACAGAAGCGGCTCCAGCTCCCTGGGCTGGAGCGGGAGGGATCTGGCATGCTGCAGGCACAGGGCAAGCTGATGGGGACCAAAAGAAAGAAGAGGAACCTTCCACCAAACTGCTGGATGCTAATGGGGAGCTTTTCTCCCCTATTCCTATTTCCCCTGCAAAACCCAAGGGGGTGCAACACCTCTTAGCATGGGATTTGGGGTGACAGTGAGCTCTGAGCTTTGCAAGCCTTCGTCCCTGCTGTAGAAACATCTGCAGGCAGAGGAAGGCGTCCCTGTGCCTCGTGCTGCCGTGGAGATAACAGCACGAGGCTGGGACCTCGTGGTGGTGTTCACCTGGGAGCAAACCGGGTGTGAGGAGCGCAGCTGCCACCAGCTTCACTGGAGCATAAGGACCGTGTCCGGGAATGCTGCTGCGCCAGGCCCCTGCCTCCTTTAGCCCATTTCTGGGGCTCTGCCAATTGCTGGAAGGGCCGTTTGTTAAAGACAATAAATAGTCACCCTAATCACCCTAACCACTGACTGTCTGCAGCCCTTATGTTTTAATTTGAAGCCATCAACCTTTTGGTTGTTTGGTTTTTTTTTTTGGTTACTTTATGTTTTAAAAAAACAGAAGGAAGGGAAATACCRTGGAGCTGAACGGCTGCATTGGGAGACCAAGGGAACAGAATTTGTGAAAATAATTCGTTACTGCGTGGTTTATCCCTCAATTTTTATTGTAAACGCACACAGAAATGCMCTGGAACTTGATGTGAAGCCCTTTTATCAAAGCCTCCTGCACAGCTCTAGCCTTGATTCCAGCCCGTTCAATCACACGTTCAAATATTCACCACATTTAATTGCTTTATTCCAGTTTTGCAGAGTTTGGGTTTTGCCTCCAGGGTTAGTCTGAGCCTAACGCCAACCCAGCAGCTGGCAACGCTTCACTTCGCATCCAGCTGCCTATCTGTTTCCATCTCCTTTTATTGTTCCCACCACAAATTGAGCTGTAACTCATTCCCAACGCCATGTATAAATGAGCATCTCACTGCCCTGCCACCTAATATAAAGTAATTTGATGAAAAGGGTTAAACCGTATTTTATAAGTGCAGTAGAGCAACTCTGAACTGCGAAGGAAAGTTTTGTGCAGCAAACCCCAACCACTCCCTGTGTCTCGCAAGTGGCTTGGCAATAAGTTTGCTTATTTAGCAAGCTATAAAAAAATACAGCAGGTAGAGGCCCTGAGTACAAATACCTGTGGAAACTACAGATGTGCGTAATTAATTTAAAAAAACCACCGCAGCCCGCTGCTCCGGGGAAGGGGTGCTCCCGAGACACCTSTCCCCACGATGGATGTCCTTCCTCCTCCGCCCGGTGCCGGGTGCGGGTCCGGTGTCCCAGGGGAGGGGGCGATAGCCGGGGCTGCCATCCCGCACCCTCCCGCATCCCCGTGCTGGGCGGTCGGGACCGTCCGCCCCGGCCGGGGTGGCTGTGGTGGGCAAGGGGCTTTTGTGGCCAGGTCCTCCTGCCTCCACTCCTGCTCTGCTCCGCACCCCGTTGGGATTCATCTGGGACTATTCGGGTTCTTGGGTGCTGTGTTTTCACTGAWTATCTTGCTGGGAATGGCTTCCCAATTCCCATTGAAGGGCAGCTGCTTTAGCCTGGCACAAAACAAGCCCACGGGACCAGGGCTCTGAGACATGACAGGAGGTCCCCAAATAAGCAGGCGTGGGGGGAGCGCAGGCAAGACCGTGCTCCAGACAGGCCCTGCRGGTCCGGCGTTTCGTCTGTATTTGAAATGGAGGCCTGGAAATTCATCCCGGTGTCCGAATCGCCCCTTCCAACAGCCTCAGACCCGGCGGAGCAGGGTGGGAGAGGGGCAGCAGGCAGCCACGGCAGCTCGCCCTCGCCGATAAGAGACTCCACTTCTGCTACAGGCAAGGGAGAAAGGACTAATTTTGGGCTGTGGCTTTTTTTAAACCTACACGAGGTTCAGAGTCTGTCCCTGCCATCTTCCTAGACCTCAAAAAACCATGCAGGCAAAGCAACAAGATGTCTCGACCTGCCCTCCTGCGCCTCTCCCTGTTCTCAGCCTCCCACGATTTTGGGAGGGGACCGGCAGAGATGCAGGTGGCGGCGGAGGAGGACGGTGGAGCTCGGGCTCCCATGGGCAAGGTCCCACCCTGAGGTGTCCACCACCCACCACGAGCTCCTGTGGGGCATCCACCAGGAGCCACATGGACTCGTGACCGGCCGCTCGGTCCCATGCTTTGGCGAGTGCTGCAAGGCAGTTAATGGGGTTTTATGGAGCTGGGTCCGGCGAGGGGGGAGCGGGGTCCCATCAGCCAGGCGCCGCTGCGGACCGGCAAGGTCTCCCCTTCTTCCAGGAAGCGTGGGGTGGAAGGGGCTGCGAAGCCAGAAGCCATTAGGGGCTCCCCAGGGCTGGGCACACTCGTCTCTTCCCTTCTGTGGGAAAGCAGCCCTTTTTCTCCGGGTTTCTGCTCCTCTCCGCTCGGCCCATTAGCCGAGGCATTAAATTTTAACATTTTTTGTTGCTCCTTGCAGCGTGTTCCTGGTGAGTGGGTGCCTGGGTGGGTGCCAGGGCCCTGGTGCTGCACCCGGGGGGCCTGGGGGACTGTGGGAGTCTGGCTGTGTGTGGGGGTACCCACCTGCACCCCGCGGGCTGGAGAGGGGCTCCCCCGGTGCTGGACGCCTGCGGGATGCTGATGCTTCTCCCAGCTCCCAAGGACCGGCACGGCAGCAGCGTCCCTGCAAACACACTGCACAGCCCCATCGTCCTGGACAGACGTCCCTGCCAGCTCCCCATGTTGGCAGGGGGTGACAAGACGGCGTCACCCCGCCATCAGCTCAGCCAGCGAGGGCAGCCGGGCGAGCACCCACAGCATGGCCAGCCCCCATGGGTGACGCTGCCTGCAACCCTGCCTGCTCCCACGTCACCTCCGGGACGGGCAACCATCCTGTTGCCCAGCCCTGCGACTCCCCGTGCCCTGCAGGAGCAGGCCTGACCGCCCACCAGCTTCACCCCCTGCCCCTGCCGATGCCCCCAGCCCGTAAACGCCCGGTGTAAGTAGGAAACCAGTAAACAGCAAGTTCTGCTTGCAGGCACGGCCCATGGCTGCTGCTCCCGAAGGGGTTTTCGCTGCCCCATAGCTCCCTTGGTGCAAACCGCCCCACGGAGCGTGCAAAGGGGACCCACTCTCCCCACCCTGCGGCACAAGCCGTCCCCCAGCCCCTCTTTGCCGTGGGTCTCCGGCGAGCGGCCTGTGGGGTGAGCTCTGCTCGCCATGGGCAGGTCCAAGGAGAACAAGAGTCCCTGAAGTACCTTGGGGTAACAGACTTGGCTTAATGGCAGGAGAAATGCTCAGGTTTGAAATAGCGTGGGGACGAGCCCTGCTCCGAATCACGGAGCTCCTGCCTCTCCTGGCTTTGGGTAACATGCGCTCGCCCAGCATGGCCGCGCACCCTTCTAGATGCATGGAAGAAGGTGATGGGAATGAGGTTGGGATAAATCACCTCCAGGTTCGGTCCCCTCTCTCCTGGGGCAGCTCCGCAGCAGGGATGGGACCTGCAGGCAGCACGGCCGGGAGCTTTCTGGCCATGAGAAATTAAAAAGCCATCGATTTTTGCCATTAGAGGGGGTGTGGCTGGAGCAGATGCGCTGCAAGCAGAGCTGCGCGCTGAATAATTCACGGCGAGAGATGACGAAGCCCGTGGCCAGGCTGGGGAAGCCTCTCCGTGTCCTCCTGCTGCTGCCTCCCAAGGACGTGGCCTCTGCCTTTGCCCCTGGGTGTTGGATGCAGGCTGGGGTGAGGGACCGGCACCGCTCTTGGACTCAGGGACCCACACCGGTCCCTGAGCTGGTCCCAACAGATGGGGAACGGCGAGACTCCGGAGCTGCTCGGCGAGGGCATGCAGCCACGTGGGYGAGGGGGCTCCTGACCCAGCGTGTTGCCCCCGAGGTGGCCCGGCTTGTCCCCTGGGAGTAGCCGGACATCGCTGGCATGGCTGCCCTGGCTTGCACCAACGATGCAGAGCCACCCCTTGTGGGGCAGGGACACCCATCGTGGGGCAAAGGTGCCACTTGTGGGGCAGGGACACCACTTGGGGAGCAGGGACACAGGTTGTTGGGCTGGGACGCTGCTCACAAGGCACCACGATGCTCCTGCCGTGCCCGGCCGGGGCTGGCAYGCTGTGCCCTGCCATGCCCCACCGTACCCAGCCATGCAGCGGGGAGCAGCCCCCCAGGAATCGTTCCCAGGTCACCTTCTCCACCATCAGCAGCGTGCAGGGCACCCACGGGCACCCATGGGCACCCAGGCGAAGAGAAATCCCCTCCCTGGCTGTGCCATGTGCCCTGTGCCAAGGGCTGGCCAGGGAAGAGCCCAGCGAAGAGGAAGGACGGGGTGCCAGGGGACAGAGCATGGGTCTCTCGGTGACAGCCGGCACGCCGGGCGGGTGGGCTGAGTTTGGCAGGTCTCCGCTGCGGTGCTGGCGAGCCCCAAGGCAGCAGACCGGAGCCGGGAGAGAGCGGCTGGAGCCTGGGCAGGGCCGGCGGCGGCAGCTGAGGAGTTAACTTCCCAGCCTCGCCGCATGAATCTGGAGCTATTAATACTCGCACACTGGGTTAGCTGTCAGAGCGAGCGGCTGCTCTGCCGGTGAGACGAGCCCCGTGGAGCCGCAGCTCGCCGGCGACACAACTTTCCTCCGTGAGCGCGCGGGGCTCCCGGCCCGGCCGCCTGCCTGCCAGACCCTGCCGGATCCTGCCAGACCCTGCCAGACCCTGCCGGATCCTGCCAGACCCCACCTGCTGCAAGCCCCTGCGCCGGGGACACTTTCCCTGGCAGCACCACAGGCACCATCCTCTGTGCCCACCGCCGTCCGGTGCCACATGGGCGCTGGGCGCCGGAGAGGGGCGGCTGCTTTCCCCGGCCTCTGAAGCACCGCAGGGCTTGGCYGGGGCCTCATCCTGCCGTGCCGGACCCCTCGGCCTGGGCGATGCCACCCCAGGTCCCTGCCCACACGCCCTGAGGACTGGTGCTGCCTCCGGCCCGGCTGCGCGATGGGTGCCGGGGTGGCGTTGGGCATCGCTGGCCCTGGAGCGAGGGCGATGTGGGACATGGCACAGCCCGGCACTGCCTCCGTGCGCGGTGAGGAGCCGGCCCCGGCACCCAGCCCGGCCGCGTGAAGGGCTCCCCGACACCATGGCCCCGGCCGGGCGAGCGTGAGCCTCCGGCCGCCGGCGGCACTGGCGAGGGGGAGGAAGATGCCAACACCCCTCCGGTGCTGCCTGGCCTGCGGTCCCCCTCGCCCGGGTGCGGCGGCCGCCGGAGCTGAGCGATGGATTCCTTCTGCTTCGTCTGCTTCCAGAAAGAGGAGCTGCAGCCCCTGCACCTGCACAGGTCAGTGCCGCGGTGCCCAGCCGGGTGGCACGCCGCTGGTGGGGACACGCCGCGAGCCCGCGAGGGGCGTGGGAGCGTGGCACTGAGCCGGGCTGGGGGACGATGCCTGGCATGAGAGCCGTGCCGAAGTTTCCCTTGGAGCAGGTGCATCCTCTCCTGGCCGGAGGAGACCGGGGCCCCTCACGGTGCCGTGCCGTGCCGTGCCGTGCCGGGGAGAGGCTGCACGCACAGCACGTGTGCGCATCCGGCGCGTGCTTCCCCAGCAGCAGCTCTCCAGGGCCACGGGGTGGGCATCCCGTGCCGTGCCATGCCGAGCGGTGCCGGTGTGCCCATGGGAGCGGGGCTGCTGGCAGTGGTGTGCAAACCCACGGCATCCCGGAGCCATCCCGCCCACTCCTGCTCACCTGAACGGGGTCCCTGGCCGGACTCTGCTCCCAGGGCCTTGCTGCCGTCCCTGGGGCRGGGGCTGGCTGAGGGGTCAGGGGGCCAGGGCAGTTGGGGAGTCCCCAAAGGGGGCCACGAGGCTCCCCAAGGCCTGGCCCTTTCGGCAGTGGCACCGGCGCTCGCCTGCCCCCCTCCCCGAAAGCTCCTCTCCCATCCGYGCTGCTGAGCGGCAGCCAGGGCGAATGTGCCGGTGCCGGAATTAGCCAGGCAGCCGGYAGGGATGCGAGGTGTGAACGCTGGCACATGCCATGCCCAACTGCTCCTCCGTGGCACCGAGCCACTGCCGGCTCCTGTCCCGCGCTGCCATCCCCGGAGCAAAGCTCCCGCCCCGCCGCGGCCGCGAGCCCCCCACAAGCCCTGGCTGCCCACGGCGAGGTCCGGGGGGGCGGCGGTGCCGGGCTGGCGGCCAGGCAGGGCTGGCGGCTGGGCTGTGGRCGCGTGTCAGGCCAGGCAGTCTGTCCTTCCTCCCGGTGGGCAAGAAGCCGTAGGGTTTGTTTTGGTGTAAATGATGTTTTTTGGAGCCTTGATTCCCGTGAGTYGCTGCCCCCGAGCTCGGCGCTGGCTGGGAAGGCGCTGGGAGGTGGGGGGGACCGGGGGACCGGGGGTGGGAGAGGGGCCTTGGGTGTGGGTGCTGCTGGCTGGAGAGGGGCGCGGAGCATCCCCGGGGCTCCCGGCTCACAGCCCGACCCGGGGTTGGAGCTGACCGGCTACATCCAGCCTGTGCTGGGCCACAGGTGGCACGAGTTTGGCGTTCTCAGCCCGGGGGGGGGGGGCACCCGGAGTGGCAGTGTGGTGGCCCCAGGTCCTGCGTGGTGGCCGTGGGGACCACCCCTCCCTGCACGGGGGGACGGCGAGGGATGAACACCCGTGGCTTGYCCCCAGAGACCTCTCCCCGTCCTGCCCTGCCAAGGGGGGGCTGCGCTGGGGGGGGGCTCCYCGTCCCCGAACACCCCCCTAGCTGTCACCAGCCTGTCCCCAACAGCCTTTCCCTGGGCCTGCCTCCAGCCCGCGGGGACAGGGCTGTCATCGCCTGCCACCGCCAGCACAGCGGCTACCGGGCTGGGCTCCCTGCAGGCGGGGGACGGGAGGGGGGGTCCCGGCAGAGGGACCCACTGGGTGCTCCCCGCTCCGCCACCGACCCACCACCCGGCCCTGGGCCTGTCACCCAGAGCTGGCGGGAGCGCGTGGGCCCGGGCCGGGTGCCGGAGGCCGTGTGCCGGTCCCCGCAGCCTCGCTAGATGGTGCCAGGAGAACGGGCTGCGAGCGGAGGCGGCGGGCAGGCGTGCGGTGCCGGACGGTGCCGGGCTGGCCGGGGTGCCGGGGTGCTGGGGCAGGCCCCATGGCTCTCCCCGTGCTCCCAGTTCAGTCCCGCTTGCTGCTTCGGCCCCGGTTGGTGATGGGAGGGGAAACGCTGCAAGCGGGAGCTGTGGGCACAGCTGTGCYGCGGCCCCAGGCAGCGATTCGGCTGGCGGCTGCGGCTTCAGACCCAGATGGGGGGGGGGGGAGGGGCATGGGACAGTGCCGTGACCCCGCTGCACCCCCAAATCCCACCTCCCCCGTGAAGAAACCCCTTCTGCTTCTTTTCAGAAGAAACCCATTCAAAAGAAATCCTTTCTGTTTTCTTTCAACCCAGAAGCTGAAGTCATCATTACGCTCCAGAGTCAACACCATGTCCAAAGTCCCTGCAAGTGGCCTCAGGCAGATGGTGCTGTAGGTCCTGACCCAGCCTGTGCTGGGGGGGCCAGCACGCAGGACGCTGTGCCCCCCGCCCAGCTGGCTTGTGTCCGTCCTACGCCCCCCAGGAGCACGGGAGGGGGCCTGGGGGGTGGCGGGAGGGGAGGCAGCACCCCAACGGCCGCTGGCAGYGGCTTGGTGCGTCCCCACCACGCAGCTTGTGCCCCACGGCGCCTGGGCTGCGGCTCCTCCCTGACCTTGAGAGCAGCCGCGGGGAACCTTGTCCCGGCAGCCGCAGCCGGGGATGGCAGCACGCCGCTCGGGGGGACCACCGAGGTGGGGGGGCACTTAACCCCCCCCCAAACCAGCTCCCACCGGCTCCCTTTCCCCTTGAAATCCCCCTGGCTGGGTGCTGTCCCTGGAGATGAAGGGGGCACCCAGCCCCCCCAACATGGGCCGTGCATCCCGGGCTGGCGATGCGGAGGGGTGCCGGGCGAGCAGCCCTGGCCGCACGGGACGGACAGCGGGCAGCGAAGGTCGCGCCGGTGCCTGCAGCGAGTGGCGAGGCAGAGCGAAGGGCCGCCCGACCGCGGGAGGGTTCGGAGCTTGGTGGATGCTACGGCAAAGGGGGGGAAAAAATATCCAAAAGCATCTGGGAGACGCCGCCGGCAGCTCCCTGAGCTGAACACGTCCCCTCCGCTGGCACTGCGGCTCCCGGCGTGCTCCGCTCCCGCGTCACCCTTCCTCCTTCCCTCCCCGCCTGCTCCTTCCCAGCATCCCTGCCAGCATCTTAAGGCAGGGTTTAGCTCATGTCACCGGAGCGTGACAGGCTGCGGGCGGCCGTGGCACCCGACCCACGTGCTATGCGGGGCACGGCCCCTTGGCTCCCGCTCTGCCGGGGGGGACCAAGTGATGGCGAAGAGACGAGCGACCTTCTCGCTGAATTTGGAGGGGATTGGGCTTGCTAGAAATATTTCGGGCTTTTCAGGTCATCTCCCCGCCGCCTGCCCTGTCAGAGCACATCCCCCGTGGCACAAGCCAGGTTGTTTCCTTTCCGAGCAGAAATCACGGCATTCGTGGTCCCTTGGGGAGCCGTGGGCTCATCGCATGGTTTGGGATCGAGCTAGGTGGTAAACACGTTTGATCCGGCTCCTTTAATCTCGCTAATCTTAATTAGTTATTAATATYCTCTAAGTGCTTTGAAGACCACGAGCTCGATGCAGACACTAACTGGTGCTATTGGTGTTACTATTATTCAATCTGTGCGTGACCCACGTGCTGGTGATGTGCCGGTCTGCAGCCTGGCAGCTGCAAAATGAGCCACCGAGACCCACGGAGCCCCACGGAGCCCTGCCGAGCCCCACGGAGCCCCACGGAGCCCCACGGAGCCCTGCTGGTCCCTCACCAACAGCTCAGCCTCTGTGTACCCGGGGCCCGGCACAGTCCAGCACCGGGGCGGTGACAGCGGGAGCCGAGCCGCGTGCGGGGCGTGCGACGCCGTCCCTGCAGCCCCCCGCGGTCCCCGGGCAGGCTCCCCGGGCACTGGCGCCTCACGCCTGACCTAGAAACAGCCCCGAGCTATAAATAGGGTGAGCTGAAGGAGAGCTCAGAGGCGCAGCTCGGAACGCCGTTGAGCAGGAGGCTGCTGGAGCCGGGGAGCCACAGTCGGGGGACGGCATGGCAAGGGCAGGCGGGGGACACGGGGGGACGGGTGCCTTGTGCGGGTGCTGTGGGAAGGGACGAGGCTGGACCCACTCCCTCCCAGCGGCTGGCGGAGCGGGGTGCCTGAGGAAGGCTGCGCGGTGGCTTTTGCCAGCCCGTGTCCTGCTTACGTGGCAGCACAGGCAGCGCCCCGGCTCTGCCCCACCTCCCACACTGGGCCCGTTCCCACCGCCTTCGCCCCTGAGATGCTCTCCTGCCCTGTGCCACCCCTTTCCCAGCCCCGCAGCGGCTGGGCTGAGCACCCATCCAGCACYCATCCAGCCTGCCCTGGCTTGCTGGGTGACGCAGGGGATGGCATTTCTCCTCTCGTGCCACACGGATGCACCCATCCCGGTGGGGATCATCCATACTCGGAGCATCCGAGCCACGGGTGCCAGGAGCTGAGGCGGGGACCGCCGAGCGGAGGGGAAGTCGAGGGGACCTGCGAGTGCTTGTGAGCCACAGCCACCCCTCCCACTGCCCAGACCCAAGGCCCCGCGTGGCTGCCGGATGGGAGAAGGGTGGCAATGTCACAGCAGCGCCTGGCAGCGAATTAGAGAGAAGTATCAGAATSTGATTCAGCCTCTTGCTTTAAAGTCATTCATAAAAAGACTAATTGCTCTGCGTGCTAAACTGGAAGCAGATTAGAGCCGGCAGTGAGTCATGGCGACGGCTCCCCTGCCCTCCCCGGTGRCGGGGGGCTCGGTGGCAGCGGGACRGCCCYGGTCCCAGCGGAGCGGGCACAGCCGGCTCACACGGCCCAGGCGGTGCGTGGGAACAACCCGCCGTCACCCCTCGGAGCGCGGGGCAGCCCCGCGGCTGTGGGTCGGCTCAAAGCGGCATCGCGGGAGCGAAGGGACCCAGCGCCCAGCTAAGAGCCAAGGAAGCCCCAAAGCAAACCATGGCCTGTGTTAAAATGTCCCTTCTCAGCCCCGGCGAGAACAGAAAGAAATCTGGAAAGATTAGATGTGCCCAGGGATGCTCCRAGGAGGAGCATGGTGCCTACCCCTCGCCTTCCTCCGGGAGAGCTGCCACCGTCCCCCGGGCTGGAGGTGCCCAGCAGCTCCCGGTGCCTGGCTCTGGCATCGCTTGCCAAACATGTTGCCAAACTTTAAGGAGGCTGAAGAGGAAGCCTGCGCGGCGCGTCTGCCTCGGCCGGCTTTCCCTGGCTCGAGCCGAATGGTCCTGCCGTTCGTGAGTGCGTGGGGGGAAGCCGCGTGTCCTGCACGTGTTTGGGAGCGGCACTGCGGWGGGCATCACCCGCGCCGAAGGAGAAGAAACACGAAGTCTCGGAAGGCTCGTGGGGAGCAGGAGATGGGGAACCTGCCGACAGCGGGATGTGGTCCTGCGTAAGGACATTTCCGATGCGTGGTGCTGATGGCGGGGAGCCCCAGATGTTCCAAGCTTGGGCTATCGGAGTCTTTTTTGCTGCATGCGATGATGAGTGGGGTGAGGAAGGGGTGAGGGGCCTGATCCCTGCGTGGGTAACCAAAAGGGTACCTGTCCCGGCCTCTGCTCGCCAGCACGTCCCACCCGTGGGGTGGCTCCGCCGGGCCGAACCCCGCGGGGCTTTGGAGCTCCGAAGGCCGGCGGGGAGGAGGGGGGGGCCTGCCCCGGGGCAGAGCGCTGCTCCCCGCACCGAGCATCCCCGGCTCCACCCGGGCCAAACCCACCYGCAACCCCCGCGTGGGCCTGGGCCGGTGCTGGCGGGGGGGGGGAGCGGGGGGACTGTCGGAGCGGGCGGGATGGGGAGCGCCCCGCAGCCCCACCAGCGCCCGGGGGAACGGCGGCGGAGCCCC
>JASVER010000008.1:1454035-1586712 GCA_030449065.1 Oceanodroma leucorhoa
ATCCCCTGGAGGTCCTGAGACCCATCACCCATCCCTAGGGTGGCCCGGGACCCATCAACCATCCCCTGGAGGTCCTGAGAGCCATCAGCCATCCCTAGGGTGGCCCGAGACCCACCACCTGTCTCCCTGCTCAGAGAGCACCCCAGATAAAAGCAGCTGTGACCGCGTCGGATGTGTAATGGCGTACGGATAGGGCGGTCCCCGAGCTGGGTGGGATCACCGCGGGGTTCGGTGGCGGGTGGCTGACGCTGTGTCCCGCGCCCACAGGTGGGGCTCCCCGAGGAGCTGGTGAAGCGCTGCGTGCAGCAGCTGGGCCTGGCCCTCGACTACATGCACAGCAAGAGCCTGGTGCACCGGGACATCAAACCGGAGAACGTCCTGCTCTTCGACCGCGACTGCCGCCGCGTCAAACTGGCCGACTTCGGCATGACCCGYAAGGTGGGCTGCCGGGTCAAGCGCATCAGCGGCACCATCCCCTACACGGCGCCCGAGGTCTGCCAAGCCGGCCGGGCGGAGGGCTTCGCCGTGGACACCAGCATCGACGTCTGGGCTTTCGGGGTGCTCATCTTCTGCGTCCTCACCGGTAACTTCCCCTGGGAGGCGGCGGCGGCTTCCGACGCCTTCTTCGAGGAGTTTGTGCGGTGGCAGAAGGGGCGGCTGGGGGGGCTGCCCTCGCAGTGGCGGCGCTTCACGGACAGCGCCCTGCGCATGTTCCAGCGCCTGCTGGCCCTCGACCCCGAGAAGCGCTGTCCCGTCAAGGAGGTCTTCTACTTCATCAAGTGCGACCTGATGGCCGAGGTGCGGCGCCGACCCTCCTACCGCTCCCGCAAGCACGCCGGGGACAAGCTCCCGGCCGGTCCCCATCGCCACGAGGCGGCCGGCTCCTGCACCCCCGCCCCGCTCAAGAGGACCGTCCTGACCGAAGGGAGCGGAGCCCGCGGCTCCGAGCCGAGCGCGGCCCCCCCGGGGACCGCGAGCAGGACAGATGGACGGCAGGACAAAGGCAAAGGGCAGATGGTCCTGGCCACAGCAATAGAGATCTGCGTCTGACGGCGCCGGGGCGGCACGCGGCGGCCGCCCGTCCCGTCCTGTCCCCCCGCCCCGGGGACAGGGATGGGGGGGGGGTTGCTCGTGGCGGTGGCATGAGCCGGGACCAGGCTCCGGGTCTCCCAAAGCAAAAAAAAAAGAAAAGAAACAAAAATGAAGAGGAAAAGGACAAAACTGGTTGCGCTCCGTAGCGCCGAGGATGCTGCTCCCCCCCATCCCGCCCGGGTGAGGCCAGCGGCAGGAGCCCGGCCGAGGGCACGGCTCGCTGCCGGGGAGGACGTCGGTGCCCCCGGCCCCTGCCACGGCCACGCTGCCCCCCCCAAGGCTCCCCCCAGGGTGGCACAAAGAGGGGTCTCCCAATATGGGGAGGAAGAGCTGGGGGGGCTGTTTGGGTGGGGGTGACCACCGAGGGTGGGGGGTTCCGGGGCAGCCAGTGCCCACCGGCTCTCCCCCACCCCGTGCTTGGCCCCCGGCCGGGGCGCGGGAAGGCCGATGACCCCTCACCATGGAGGAGGCCTTTGGGGGGGTTTGGGTGGGTGGTGATTTGCCCCCTTCCACCAGTCCCTACCCCACTGGTGGGCACTGGGAGGGGATGAGGAGCTGGGTGCCGGGCCGGTGATGGGGAGCTGGGGGGTCACCGGCAGCCCGGGACCCCCGGCAGCCCCGGCTGCCTCCCTGCCGCGGGAGGTGCTGGCAGCCATTGATGTAGCAAGTGTCCCTGTCTGTGTGTCGTCGTGCGTCCCAGCCGCAGCCGCTGGCAGCCCCCGTCCCCCTGCCCTGCCCCGCCGGGCGGCCGCGCACCGGCCCCAGACCCCCGGCCGGAGGGACCGGTCCCCTCCCAGCCGGGAGCTGTGCTCCAGGCTTCGGCTGGCGGCCGCGGTGCCGGTGCCGGCTGCCTGGCGGGTCGGAAGCCCGGGGCTGGGCTGGCTCTGCGGTGGTGGTGTCCCCTTGTCCCCTCTGCAGACTTCTTGTACCCAGGGGCTGGAATAGGTGGTGGTGGCACATCTCCAGGGCAGGACCTGGGGAGCAGGGGAGGGGGCTTCAAGTGGCCTCCTGAAGGTCCCCGTGGCTCCCTGTGCTGTCCCCATCACCCTCCTTGCTGTCACCCCTTCCCCAAACCCCGGTTCCCCTCCCGTGGGGCTGGCGGGGAGGAGGCAGCGGGGTAAATCCCCCCGGGGCTGGCTGCAGCGAGGCGGGGGGGTGGTGGCAGAAGCCGCTGGTGGCCCCTTAGTGACAAGGTCATGGGGTGGGGTGGAGGGTCACAACCTCCCTCCTGGTTTTGGGCACCCGGGGCGGTGGGGGGCTCACCCCGCTGCCAGGACGGGGAGGCTGGGGGGCACCCCGAGGCGGCAGCACCCAAGCCCTGGCACGGTTCGGGCTTCCCTCCCATCGGGTGGGTGCCATGGGGACCCCCGTCCCCGTCCCCACCGGCCCCCCAATCCCCGCACAAAGGGCTATAACGCTATTCAGCAGCAGCAGCAGCAGTTTACACAGCAGGCGGGTGCCCAGCCGGACCCCCCGCCACCGCCGCTGCCCCCCCGTCCCCGCGGCACCCACCCCTGCCCGCCGCCCGCCCGCGGTGCCAGGGCCGAGGGCCGGTTTTAGAAGTAGCATTGCCCCGATGTAGAGACGCTAGGTGCGGTTTTTTCTCCTTTTTGCCTTAGGTCCCTTGATGTCCTCGATCTTTCGTGCAATAATGTAGATAAGGGATCCCGGCCGCCCCCGGGAGGGCTGGGTTGTACCTGCCCRGGCGGTCTGTCTGGCGGCGGGGTGCCCAGGTGTGATTTCTGTTCCCGTCGAGGTCGCTGTGTTGGTAGGTTGTCAGGTTTTTATTTCCAATTCCCTCGGCTGTCGGGTTTCGGATCTTCTTCCCGTAGGAGAGGCTGTAGTGTCACAGACGTTACCTCAGTTTGTCACTGTTGAAAAGGATAAAAAAAAAAAACACGACTAAAACCGTAAAAAATGACAAAATACATAGTYATAAAAGCAACAAAAAAAATTCTCAATGGCGGTGAAGACTTTTTTTTTAAATAAAACWAACGTGATGCTGCTCGTGCAGCCGCGGGCGGGCGGGGGCACTGCCTGCCTTTGTCCTGCCGTGGCCTCGGGGCTCACTCGCCCCCCACTTTCGCCCTGTCCCCCCATGCCCGGCTGCCGTGGCCACCCCAGGGGGGGAGGGAAGGGGAGCGGGGAGCAGCACAGTGGGGCCATGGGGCAGGGCGGCAGCACCCATGGGTGGGGGGGGACCCAGCCGCCCTCGGTGCAGCCCCCTCCAAACAGGCAGGAACGCCAAATGTATTCCAGCCACGTCCGCAGGCTAATTTCAATTTCCTGGTAATTATGCAAATGAATGTGGATTTAATTAAGGGCAGATTTCATTAAAGTCTTCTTGGGGAAATGAGAACAGGGTGGGGGAGAGTGAGGAGGAGGAGGAGGAGGCAGGGAAGGAGAGATGAAGGCAGTGCCCGCCCTGGAAGACAAATGGCTGCAGGGCATGGGGATGGGGATGGGGATGGGGATGGGGATGGGGATGGGGAGGGATGGGATGGGATGGGATGGGATGGGATGGGATGGGAGGGGATGGGAGGGGATGGGATGGGATGGGATGGGATGGGATGCCATCCCTTGGGAGCGGGGGTCCTGCCTGCTCCCTGCCATGGGCCCCCCATCGCAGGGGGGCTCAGGGTCCCCAGCCCAGAGGTGGGGGGCAGCACCCAGGATAGACCCCGGGAAGATGCAGCCACGGCTCCTCCAGCGCATCTCCCTCCCCGCTGCGGGGACGAGGGCAGCAGGCAGCGAGCCCTGCTCCGCTGCCGACTTCAGCAGCGAGGGCTTCCGTCTCCTTTCCCTTCTCATCAGGGCAGGGAAAACATTTCTCTGACACATGATTTTTTTTTTTTTTTTCTTCCCCCAGCTAAAAATACAGATTTGGCCACGCCAAAAGGTCTAGGAAATCAATGTCATTGTCACCAGGCGCTGGCTGGAAGGACCCTCCCCTCCCTGATCGCAGACAAAAAAGGAAACGCTGCCATTTGATGTCTTTGAAATGAACCACTCGGGTTGCTTTCAGCTGAACTGTCTTTAATTCAAAGTGAAATGGCTAATTTTATCCCAGCAAGGTCGGGGATGCTGAGAGCCCGTCAGCGCCGGCAGGGCGGGGGCTGCTTGTCTCCAGGTGAAACCTTCAGACCCAAAAAACCTGGCAAAAGCGGCAGCTTGGCAAAGCCATCGCCTGCCCGGCAAAGCCATCGCCTGCCCGCGTCCCCTCGGAGTTTGCTCCCGGGTTTGGCTGGGAAGGCGGCCGCCCCGGTGCCGCGGCTGCTGACCTTGGGCAGTCCCCGAGCGATCTGCTTCGAAAGAAAATAGCTCATAGATTTGTTCAGCTCCTCGAGCCGGCCACGAGGCCGGAGGGAAGAGGGTGGCAGGTGTGAAGACTGCGTGGGTGCTGGGTGCAGGATGGGTGCRGCAGGTCCAGCCCCACTGGTGTCCCGTAAAACCAGACCCTCCCCGAGCTGGGAAGGCCAGGAGGTCACAGCCRTGATACTCAGCAAAACCTGCCCGCCTCTAATTCCATCCAGCCCTCAATTTCTGGAGCTGAATTTTGCCCATTTTTGCTTAGAGATGCTAAGTGAGCCACTGCAGCCCCAGCTAAAATACTGGAGGTTGAGAGTAAAAATAACTGAATGATCCACTCGTTTGGAGCACAAATGATCAATGCCAAGCCGGCATTGCCAAAAAAAACCCCAACCCCAAACAAGCCCTTTAAAAGGAAATATTTTGCCACCAAGATGCCGTTTCAGCTCCCCGATGATTCAGGAGGGGCTGCAGGATGAGGCCCACCGCAGGCGTCCCCGCGCATCCCRAGCCGGGAGGGGAGCGCAGGGTCCGGGCTGCCGGCGGCTTCCCCAGCCGCCGCACGGAGACGTCGGGGGGGACGCGAGCCCGGCGTGGCGAGAGTATTTATTAAATGTGCTTCTTAGGGCTGATCTGCTTTCAAGAGTTTCCAAAAATAGCAACAGCACCGAGCTGCGATGGGCGTTGGAAGGAAATGTGACTCATGGGCTACCCAGCGCCTGAGCAAAATGGGACGAGCTCGAGGCCGCCGCGCAAAGCGAGCCCCCCGAGCGAGAGCACGAGCCGCGGCTCAGGGATGCTGCCRACAACGGGGTCTGCTTTAGGACACGAGGGCATCCTCACGCCCTTTCTGGCGACTGCAGAGCCGCCTGCAGAGGGGATGCAGCTCGGGCTCGTCCCCTGCCTGTCCTTTCCGCAGGGCCCCTCCGCTGTCYGCGTTTCCAGCTGCCAGGGAGATGACGGAGAGATGTCAGTCAAAGCCTGATGGCCTGAGAGGGCCCCTGCGGGGACAAGCTGCTGGAGCCAGGCAGCAAAAGCTGTCCTGAGGTGGGGAAAAAATCCAGCCCTGTGCCACGTGGGGTGGTTCAGCAGGGCCCCGGCTGGTGGCAGAAGGGAGAGGTGACCTTGTGTGGCAGAGCCGGGCACCTTCGGACAAAGGGAGAGCAGAGCTGGCTGCATCCCCATCCCTCYGCAGCCCAGCTCCCCGGCAGGTCGCTGCTCGGTGGAAACAGCCCCACGAGCATCCCAGAGGGAACGGCTCTGGGCCAAACTCTGCCAGGTGCCGACTGCCTTTACTCCAGCCTCAGCCAGCCGGGAGGATTTCGGCACGGGGCAGAGGAAGGCAGGAGGCTGCCGGCATCTCCGACTTGGCTGCGTGCTCCCTGCAACGGGTTTGGACACATTATTTTTTTTTACCCAAAGGTGTTTCTTCCTGTGGAAAACCCATTGTTTTTCACCAGGGTCTTTTTGCTGAAAAATGGGTGGGTTTGTCAGCTTTTTGATCACAGCTTTGGGGGACGGTGAGGTGCCAGGGCCCAGGGGAGGTGATGGGGAGCACACCCAGCCCTGCACACACACCCCCCGCCACCCGAACGGGTGGGTTACAGGCTGCGGCTCTGCAGGCCTCTCACGTTGCCATGACAACTGCAGCATCCCAGCCTCGGCAAGGACGGGAGATCTCCACCATCCCCACCACCGCCTCGCCCGGACACGGCTCAGGATGCCAGCATGGGCAGAGGCAGCACCCCTGCCCTCAGACCCAGCTCGGGGTGCCACRGGCAGCACCCCAAGCCCACGGCTGAGCGTAAGGTGCTCTTTACACTGGGTCCTAGGTGCTGGTCCACGCTCCTCCTGATTTAGACCTTCCTTCACATCCCTCTGAAAGCCCCAGGGCTGGCGGCAGCAGGAGAGGCTTTCGCTTCTCACGCGAGGATCTGCCCGCTCACCCCCCCGCAGCCAGGCAGCGTGTGCCGGAACCGAGCCCGTGCACGTYCCGCACCGCGGCGGGCAGGTCTCTCCCCCCGCCGCCCGGCTGCAGAGCCGCAGCTCCCGCCTGCTCTGGCTTCGCTGCGTCCCGGCTGGCAGAGCATCCTTCTGCTAGACACAACATCCCCGGGCTTCCCCCAAACCCCTCCTGTCCTCCCTGGGGGGCACAGGGTGGGTGGTGGGCTCCTGGACCACACAGCCYGCTCCCCCAGTCACCCCGGATTTCAAGGCAGGGGAGCCACCGAGGTCTCTGGGACCGGCGTTACCCCGCGCTAATTAGAGCATCCTCACAGGCGGCTCTCGCTCTCAGCAGCCTCACAAGACCTCAGCTCTCAGCCTGACGAGATCCCGAGCTAAACCTTCACTGACATCGGTAGCACCGGGCTGGGGAGAAACTAAGCTCCTCACCTCAGAGGCTGCTACACCTCCAGAAAGGTCTCATTTGAAAAGCATTAATACAAGATTAATAGAGGCTTTAATAAACAGTGAATCAACTGCTAATGGATCCCAACTTGTAAGCCATCTGTAACACCTCAGGGGCTTAAAGGCATCCAGAACATGTCTGGAACATGCTTAAAATGGATGTTAATCACCTTGTAGCCCTGAAGACACCACACCRGAAAGAAGCTTTAGGAGAAAAGGTTGCAGGTGAGACGGGAGGACTGCCTCATCCCTCCAGCTGCGTTAGAGAGGGTTTCATTTACAAGCATTGCCCCCCCTGCCCCAGCACTGGCATGAAGGCAGGCAGAGGAATTTGGGCCATCCTTGTGCCCCTGGGGCTGGAGCTGGGTCAGGACCCCACGACAAAGCAAGGCCACAAGGGACAGCCCCATCCCACCTGAAACATAACCAGCCATCCTGCTCAGGGAGCAGGGGCTGGAGGGGTTACAGGACACTGCTGGGAGCAGGGCAAACACTGAAGCTGGCCTCAGGTCCCTCTCCTAGAGCTACATCACCCTCCTCAACCTCCTCTTCTCCAGACTGAAGAAGGTCCAGCTCCCCCAGCCTCCGCTGGACTCGCTCCAGCTTGTGACACATCTGCAGTCACTTGAGGGACTGACCCTTCCCCAGCCTGGTTTGAGGAGCACTGCAAGGACCCTGTCCCAAGGRCCAAGGTCTAATTTCAAAGCCCTGCCTACTCCAGACGGGGCACCACACTGTCCTGCTCTGCAGAGCTCCTCAGTCACATCTGCCCTCATGGGCATTGCTCGCTGAGGCTGGCCAGGATAACTCGTACATGGCAGGACTGACTGGCTGACCCACAAGATGCCTGGGACGCTTGCTTGGCTCCAAGTCCAAGTGGACTTCACTATTTGGAGGCTGCCAGACACGCTGGCTGAGAGACTCTGGAGGCTGGGCATCAGAATACAGTCTGTGGTTGTTTGAGAAGTTCAGCAGCAGATATCCAGAAGACAGTGGTACTTTAGTGGTCAGGAGCTTCTTGGTGGTCTTTAATTTGCCTCACAGCACCACTGTTCAGTATGTTCAGGTCCACATGTTTGGATATCTCCCTTTGGGGGGTGAGGAGCAGCTCTGCAGGACCCAAGGTCACTTTGGTTGGCATCAGCTCTAGCTGGTTGAAGCAGACCAGGATTCTCTGTCTGCTTGCAGGGTCAGGAACTGAACATCATCTTGGTTGACTGGCTTCCAGGCTTCCCAAGGGAGTCTGGAGCTTGTGGAAGGACAGGCATGGGGTCAGAGACTGGAACGAGCACAACAGTCACATTAGTCTTACAGCAAACTCCCTGCAGCATGAAGTATCTAGCTCCAAGTCACCACCCAGCTTTCGACTGGAGACAACCCACAGCCATTCTTGGGAGCCACTTGTTCATGGCAAAGCCTTCTCTGCTTGACCATGGAGTAAGCCCAGGCCACTGCAGACCAGATGTGCAGGTCTGAACGGCTGCTCCAYGGCTCTCAGGCCAGGCTGCTTTGAGAGTGTATCAGCGTCTCAGTGCACAGCCACAAACAGCTCAGGATCTTCTGCCAGAGCTCTGGAAAGGATGAGTCCCACACCCAAAGTCACTGCTCAGAGCATGGAAATACARCTGTCTTGCAGGAAGAGCTTCACAGCCACGCAAGTGCCTGCAGCTGGGTAGCACGAGCTAAATACATTCTCCAGGGCCSCAAGGAGCGGCTGCCAGCTGAGGGCTAACATTCAGCTGAGGTGGAGGGGCAGGGACACCCCTTCTGCCCTGCTCTCTCCTTCCCTAAGTCAGTTGAAGTCTCCCAGATTTCAGTGCCAGACAGGTCAGCCAGGACACCACAGCATTGAGATCTCCCCTATTRGATCAGCACTAGCAGCATAACAGGGTCTGCCACAGTGCACAGAGTAGCTTCAGTCCAGTCAGCAAACATGGAGCATCACCTGCAGTGGAGGAATGTCTTGGGCAAACCAGTCACAAGCAGGTCCATTGGGGCCACCTGAGGATCCCARTCGGCTGTGGCAGCTTGGTGATCTTGTTGGAGACAAGAATCTTCATCTTCAAAATCATCTTTGAAAGCTCACAAAGATCTCAGGAGGTTCCTGATAGCTGGAAAATGGCAAACATCACACAGGTCTTCAAGTAGGAGGACTCTAGGGGGTCAGTATAGGAGGTAACCCCCATCCATCCATCCATCCATCCATCCATCCATCCATCCATCCATCCATCCATCCATCCGGCAGAGCACCCAGGCACATCCCCAAGGCAGGGGTAGGGACAGGACCCTGGAGCCCAGCAGAGTCCCACCAACACAAGCTCCATGGCCCACCTGAGGGTTTATATACCCCTCCTGGCAGCAGCGGCTGCATGTGATTGGCCAGGGCAGGAGCAGGGAAATCTGGGATTGGCCAGAGACAGCAGGGCAGTGGGGGATTGGTCAAGAGTCCCTGCATCCCAGGCCAATCCCAGCCTGTGATGGGTCTTACAGCCAAGGGGAGGAGGAACCCAGCCGGTCTTCTCCTGCAGGACCTGGGTGTATGATGGTTTTACATGCTGGGAGCAGGGAGAGATGGATGGATGGACGGATGGAGACAGACCGACCCACCCACCCACCCGCCCCTCTGCTGAGCTCCCCAGGAGCACTGGCAGTACCAGCAGCCCCCAGCTTAACCCTGCACCACGTGAAACTGTCCAGACGGAGCCTCTGCCCTGCTCTAACGGAGCAAACCCGCCCGCTCTTTGGGACGGGGAGCGGTGGTGCCATCGGGTCGTGCCCGCACCCGGGCCGGGTGGACCCACACAAGGCGCTGCCGGCACCAGTCTCCTGCCTGACCCAGTTAGAGCAGTTCAGAGAGCTCCTCGCCCACCGGGCTGGTGTTTCTGCCTGAGCCATCCGCTRTTCCAACCAGTTTAATCACCCACATCTGAGTCATCCCCGGCCCCGCTTTATCAAAGCTTGCAGCCTTGCAGACAAACTGCCCTTTGTCCTCCTCCRGCCCCTGTCAACGGGGAATTGCCAAGTACCAATTAATCAGCRGCTCCTGCTGCGACAGGCCTGGGAGATGGTGCCCCAGGAAGATGGAGATCAAGGAACAGAGAGGGGCCACTGCCCGCTCGATGGGACAGAGCTGGGACTAGAGCCCAGGTCCTGATCCCACCCCACGAGGACGATGGGGAGGCAGATGCTTCCCCCGGCGGGGACCAGCCACCACCCCTGCCATACCCGCATCCTGGCYGCTGGCCTCACTAATGCCCAAAAGCATTTCAGCCCTCAGGCATGGCCAGGTCTCTTGTGTGGTGGTCCAGCAAGCCCTCTAGATGCAGAGACACCCGGAAATCCAACAGTGGCAGCTCTTGGCCAAGAGAGAGGTGCTTACGGCTATGCCAGCTAGAGCAAGGCAAATATTTGTGAGCAYGGGATCCGTGCGGAACAAGATCATCCAGCCCGGTGAGGATGGCCGATTTGGTGACAGCTCCAGCAGGTCCATCAGCTCCTCCTGCTTCCCGAGCCAGCCGTGGGCCTCCGGAGATGAAAACCAGCGCCCCATTTCTAGGCCATGCCTATGCAGTTCATGGAGAGGGCAGTAAATCCTGTTTGCTGTGCAGCGATTTTCAGGCTGGCAGGTCTGAGCAGTGATGTGAGACATCCCCGGTGCTCAGCAGGGCTCGTGTGCATAGGGCTGGAGCAGAAACAATTTTTTTGGGTGAATGTCAATGTTAAGAAAAAAAATAAAAAAGAAAAAGAACTATTCTGGCCCAAATCAAATCCACATGTTTTGGTGTTAGGGGGTTGTTTCAATTCCAGGTGTCGCGTGTTTTCAAATYTGCTTCATACAGCAGAAGTAAGGTTGATGGGGGACATCAAAGTGAAATACCCTCAAGTTTTGCTCTGAGGTGATTAATTTTATTCCGGGGTTTTCCCTGTAATTTTAATTCGGGGGCGGGGGGGAGAGGTGGAAGAGTCGGTTTGATCAGACTGCAAAACCTCTGAGCAGCTGCKGAGTCTGCACTGGTGGCTGAAAGAGGGTCCGCAGAGAGATGTCCCCCACCTCTCCTGGCAGCGGCTGGATGCCGACCCTGCCCCCGGGATGCCCGGAGAAGGGCACAACCGGGGATGAGCTGCGCTTGCAGCTCCCCGGCAGAGCGGCTCGGCTGCCAGTCGAGCTCTCCCACCTGTGAATCGCACGGTCACGCGCGTGCGCCTTGCTCAGCGCTGATAAGGGAACCCTTACAGCCCTCCTCCGCTCACCCCGCTTGGTATCGGCGTCCCGCTGCTGCTGGTGGCAGCCAGGTAGCGATTTCTAGGCCTAATTGATAATTACTTAAATCTGTCCTTGGCACAAAAGGGAACACAGCGAGCTAGAAAGCTGTGACATGAGTGCAGCCCTCCACTGCCTGTGCCTGCGACAGGGAAGAGCACCCAGCACCTCCGCATCCCTCGGGACACTGATTTGCTCTGAGGCAGGGCGAAGGGCTCACGTGAGAGCTACCGAGCTCTCCGCGCAGCCAATAAATACGACGTGCCCGCACCCGACGGCGCTGGGGTGCAGCAACGAGCTCTGCAGGGGATGAGGAGCTGCTCCGCACCCCAAGGCACTTGCCTTATTGAAGGGAGGTGACGATCGGACCGGAGCACGCCAGGAAAATGGGAGATCGGCACTGGGCGCTCTGCTCCCAACTTTCTGATTGCAGGACCCTAAGAAGTTAACACAAAATGCTACCTACTGTATTTTATCTCTCCTCCATTGAGGCAGCTCTGACACYGGCAGCAGAACAATGCTAAATTCTGATTAGCTCTGGTTTTCCAGCAAGAGGGGAGGCAAAAGAGGGTGGGGAATTAATACTATTCTGCATAATTTTTAATCTAAATTCCATTTCTTTTCTTTTCTTTCTCTAGGAAGCAAACAATCTAGGGGGTTTTATACTCAATTCCTTGCTTTCATAATCTAAATGAATTGTTTGCAAGTAGGAGCCAGCTGCAAAGCTGGCAATCTCCGATCAAATCGGCCTTTCTCCTAGTTCTAGCAATCATTAATTTGCTCCTCAGCTCTGATTAGCTAATCCTGGCTGCCTTGTGGCAGTTTGCAGGGAAAAACAGTGTGTGAGCTGCAGCTCCCGTTGACAGAGCTGGAGCTGGCAGTGGGGTGACAGGATTGATTTCTGCAGGGTCCGCGGTGCTCCTGGTTGTCAGCTCTCTGGAGAGGAGTGGGGTGCTCTGGAAGGAAAGGCTGGCAAGGTTATTTATGGAATCCTGGCATTTTGGAAATATCAGAGAATGATTCTTTCCCCTGCTCTGTGCAGGGCGTACTAGTTTGTTACGCCGAGACTAATTAGTCGGGCTTTAAAATAGGAATCAAAGACACTGCAGCAGCCTCTCGCTCAAAAATATCTGGGTGCTGCCCCATTTTTATCATGTTGCTGGTGTGCCTGGGGGACACGGCAGAACTGTTACCTCTATTTCATGCATGGGAAGCTGAGGCACGGGTCTTTGCGTGTTGGTGGATGGAGGCTGACAAAGAACAAGCCTCAGCAGTGGGGCTGTCTGGCAGGAGATGTGGTGCCTTTTGTGCCAGGCCCTGGTTTATTACGTGGCGAATTAAAGAGTCGTAGTCTCAACTCCTGCTGCGAAGCTTGGAGAGCTCCTGTCTGCTGGCAAGCACAGACCGGGCCAGGGGTGTCCGAACGGGATGTCACCTCCCCAGGCTGACTGCTGCCAGTCACCAGAGCATCGCCTCCTGATGTCCAGCTCACCGTGATCCCGWTTTTCACAGATCCAAGGGCCCAGGTGAGTTGGGCACGGCACCGGTGGCCCGCGTGCCGCCATCCTGGCTGGATGCAGGGCTGCTGCTGGCCCYGCGTGCCTCCTTCTTGCACGTAGCTCTGCAGGCCTTGTGTTTCAGCTGCTATCCGGCTGCRTGTTATTCCAACACGCTCCTTTTTCAGATCAAATTCCCCGAGTGCTGGGGGTGGATCCTTTTGATTTTCATTTGTTTCAAAGCTGTACATGGCTTACAAGCATGACAGAAATGTGCCTGGAGTGCAGGAAATGGCCTACTTAGCTGCAGGAGCAGAGCAGGCTTTTCCATCACGCTGACTCCCAGGACCTCATCCTCCCAGGGGACTGGGGCAGCTGCCTGCTTCCCTCGCGGGCGCGTGTTTCTGGAGCTTCTCTTCAGATGTTTGGTCCCACCATAAAGCCCAAACAGCCTGTCCAGGCAGAATGGTGCCAGGGAGCAGAGGTTTGGAGGGTACTTCCAAGTTCTGACACCGAACTGCTGTGCGAGGTCAGGGCAGGTCCCCTGTCCGTGTCCCCCGTTCACCCAGCTGACCATGACAATCTCGTTTTGCTGTTTCAAGGTAGCTTAGAGAAGGGGAGAGACTGAGGCAGGACTATTACCAGCTGAGGAAGCAGAGCTTGCAGGGCCAGACCTTTAACAGCTTTTGGACTTAATGGACACTTTCAGCCTAGTCTGAAAGAGGACAGAGATTTGAGAGGCGTTGAATTCTCACAGTCTGTGTGAGCTAATGGCTGGGGAGGAGAAGGACTCATACCAGGCTCTCACGGACAGAAAGGCTGTGCTCGGAAGGGGCTCACCCTGCCAGCAGCACCCAGAGGTGGGCTGGCCAGCCAGCTGCACACTGCTCTGCCCAAATACCACTTGCAGAATGCACAGAGACTGTTCTTGCCACGTCTATGATATCTGGAAGTGGGTGCACGCGCATGTCTAAGTCTTTGCCTTAGCAGAGCAGACAGGAACATGAGGCCTCCTGGGCTGAGAAAAGTCTTCCCCAAAGGAGCTGAATTTGCCCAGTGGGTCCCAGGAAGACTGAGGACCTTGGTATTAACACCAGCTTACTTGCCAGAGAGCTCATAGAAGGGACTCAGCCAAGGATCGGCGGCTGCTGTAGAAGGAGGAAGGAGAGGCAGGGTTGGGTGCCCATGGGAGGGCAGTGAGCTGGGGCTAGGCAGAGACACTGGTAACAAGGCTGCTGGAGCAGAGGCAAGCGAGCATTAAGCTGTCCAGCTTTTAATCTTATTCAGTGGCTCTACCTGGTGTACTGAACTCTCCAGAGATCCAGCCTTCCCTCAGACTATTTCCATTTTATTTACTGTGGTTTTGTCTTTGGTTCAAAGAACATAGTAGCAGAAGAAAATGGAGTCTTTCCATAATGTCTTTGGGGTCTGGGAAAAATGGAGTCCCCAAGCACCTGAGAGAAAGACGGCAGCRAACCCCTGCCCCTATTTACTTTACTTTCTGAGTTTTTCCCAGCCAGAGGAATGCTCCAAACCTTGCTCCATGAACACAAGCAGATTGTCTCTGAATACWTTCCACTAGAAACCACAGCTATGGTTCAGAAAGACTTGTTCTTGGGCACTGATCCTTCCTCCCACCGCTCTCATTTATCTTACTGATGCTAATACCATACTTCAGGCTTTACATTTTAATGACAAACAAATATCAGTGCTCTTAGAGGCTAGGAGTCCCCTCTGTGTCCATCTGCACAGATATCCACAGTGGCATCCACCCATGGGCTGCTTGGGGGCCTTGACCATCTTGGTTAGCAATCCTGGGATTCAATTCGGTGGATGCTCTCAGATGTCAGGGAGTCAAAAAGGCAACAGAGCAGCTCTTCGGCCTGAGGAGAAAAGAAGGAAGGGGTTGGGGGAGAGCTGTGATTTCTCTGTATCACAAAGAAACTTCTTTTCAGAGGTAGGTTTCTCGTGCGTGCTGCAGGCAGGCAGCACAGTGAGGATGTTTACCAGGTTGAATTAATCTCGGCACAGGGGTGGCTATGTGTGTCCCACAGCAGGGAAATGTCTGCTAGTTGTAACCATTGTTTGGCTGTTCTCAAGATTCACATTTTCAAGGAACTGAAGAAAACCAACAACAAGCAAAGTGCCAAGTGGGAAATCTAACTCCCTCCCCCGGATGCTCTGCCTCTCCTTCCCAAACCTCATGCCTGCGCAGCTCTTTTGGCATGGCTGCTTCAGAGATGGGGAGGCCAGCTTAGTGCCAAGGGCTTCAGGACCAGGCTGTAATTCTGAGTGTGCTAGTGAACACCATGTTCTTCTAAAGCATTATACATGCTGTGCTGACAGTCCACCCCACACAGCCCTTGGGGCCCTCCTCCTGCCAGCACTCTGYTTCTACTCATAGGTTTTTAGGTTTCTTTGATAGGACTCCAGCCCTTCTGCCTGCTGCCGAGGGGCTAAGGATCATGCCAAGATTGACTGGGATCTGTTTTTCCTGTGTCGCTCTGCTCCAGTCCCAGGTTTCAGCTGTCTCTGCAGGGAGGGAGATGCTGGAGCAGCCATTGTGGCTGGCTGGCAACAGCTTCAGGACTCCGGGCAGAGCGGAGGGATTAGCACTGCCCGCCAGTGGAGGTTCAACTGCACATCGGTGGGCTCTTACTGAGGAGCAGCTGTGCAGAGACCGTGCTGTCTCCCGGCTCTGACCCGCTAATGGTGGCAGGTCAGTGACGTACTGCACCGTCACTGAGGGACAGCCACCCCAGCCTCACGATCTCATCCCAGCCACGCTGCGGAGCTGTATGTGAGGAGAAACCGTTCAGCCACAGGACATCCCAGTCGTGAGGCTGAGCACAGCACTCCCTGACAGCTCTCTTATTGCTGGGGAGGTTCCAGCCTGGGTATGGAGCAGGTGCAGGGACATCTGGGACCACCTCACAGAGGTCCTCTGAAAGTTCAACAGCCCCTAACGGTGGCACCAACAAAATGTGGCTCTATCACTTCCAGATGTGAGCTGCAATGTGTGTGCCCAAGAGAAGCCTGCACGGGGAGCAGGCATCTGCAGGGTCACTGCCTGAGAATAAGGAATTTCCAAAGCATGAATCCATCTGCTCCTAAGGCAGATGTTTCATATAGGGCAGGTGAAAAGTGCTATAGAAATGCTTGCTTCTCTCAGTGACTGCAGAAGGAGGCAAGACAACTAGCCCGGACACAGATGTCAACACTGAAATAGTCCACATTTGGAAAGCTGATTTCTCATCCTATTGCCTAGTCCCAAATCACACAGGGAGCAAGTATGAAATTCCTTTTCGCTTCCATGGCTTGACTCCACCAGTAAACGCTGCAGCTCTGCTCAGACCATAAGGATTTGAAATCCATGTTCATTTAACCCTCCTGAACTTTGCCTGCTATCATGTTGTTGCTCATTAGCTTTGACCTGGAAAGCCTGGCTGACCTTTCATAAACTCATTAGCAAGAGATCAGAGGATCAAACATCGTTTCTAGGGACATCCTTTGAGGTACAGTCATTTCCTGGTGAGCTTGCTCCTCAGATCTTGCTCTGTGATTTCTAAACCTACCCTGAACTTTGGAGCAAAAGGCCCGTTTGAAAATAAACATTACTTGCTTCTGTGCTTCTTGTAACTCACAATGAGAAGTGCTGCACCCACCACTGTCCCAGGACTAGACTCGTGGTCTAAACTCCGAACTGCTGTGAGTAGCCCCGGCTTCCACCAGCGCTAGAGGGATTTGATTCAGTGGCCCAGGCTGCCAGAAGGAGGGAGAAGGGCTGAGCATATTTGCTTTTTCTCTTATCTATCACAGAAAGTACCATAAGCCTCTTTCTGATAGGCTGATTCCCCACAGCCATGAAGCAGAAGGGATTTTATGTCAGCCAGAGATATGTAGTGTCCTTTTCAAAGCAAATCAGAAGAGAGCCTGGACTTGCTGCCCTGTCACATTACTTGGCAACAGCCTGGCCCCCTGGCAGCAGCGAGCGCTGTGCTGTGACAGCCTTGCAGCCATCGCAGGGCTGCGCAGGCAGACCTCCCCAGGCACYGCATGCGTACAATCCCAGCTACGCCCGGGGAAAATTCTACTGCGCCTTAGGGAAAGCTGCTGAAAACAGCAGCTGTACGACTTTTGGGAAGTTTGGGGTAGTTTTGCCTGTGTTAAAAACAGGGACACAGACTTCAGAGGGCTCTGTGTCTTTTAAGGCTGAATCCTTAGAGCCCTGATACTGAAGGCAGCAGCTCTGATATGTTATATGAGGTTACAAACACACATCACTCTCCTGCTGGGTTTTCTTGGGAAGCAAAAGGGATCCACAGGAGAGGCTTGTCCACTTGCTACTGTTTCTCATTCTCCCCAATTCTTTTACACCTCCTAGTTCTAACTCTTCAGGTGCTGCCTCCTGTATCCAAATCTCTTGTTTGTTTTGTAGTAAATTTTGATGATTAACCGCCAGAGTTTTAAAGGTGTTTGTGCAGTTTATTCCCATTAGGTGCCCACATGTCTTTAAAAACCTGGAGCTTAGTGTTTCCTTTCTTGGCATGAGCTACTGAGAAAATATTCAGCTAGCCCATCCCTGGAATGGCTAACGGCTTAATTTCTCATCTTCCATTTGGACTTGGGCTTCTGAAACATAACTTCCAAAACACAGGACACATGCCAGCTTGGCAGTAGGGCTGAATGAACATTTCCTGTCACTTATTTTTGACAAGTATCACAGATATCTTACTAAGTGTTGAYTCTTCATAAAAAGTAACTGACATCTACAGAAAATATTGAATCTTTATCAAAGTCTCAAAATATTTTGATTCATAGTGCCACTGGTGTAATGTGGAAGACAGTTTGACAGGGTTTTGGTCCCACCTTCCACCATGTGCTGGGCTCTCAGTATAAGCCCAGGCTTGAGGCTGTCATGAGGCACCACCTCTGTCTCATACAAATTGAAATTTTCTTCTAAAATTCAAACAATTTTGACAAGTTTCATTCATCACAGGGGCACAAAGGACACATATCTGTACCATAAACTTCTCTACTTGCCTGTTTCTCATTCTGGGGATAAAGGAGATGCTGCGCAGTGTCCAGGATTGACTGCTTCTGCCAACAGACACTGGGGGTAAAGAAAAACGGAAGCCAGTGTTACTTTGCCATCTAAGCTGTCAGAGACTGCGGATGACCTAGCTTTGAGGAGGACTATGCTCTGTGCCAGCAGCTCTGGCCATGTGCATCTGTTACTGAACTTCTTTACACAGATAAATCCTGGGTTTTACAAAGCTTTGTATAAATGGATTTGGATTCTTAAAATACAAGACTTCAAACAAACAGTAATGACCTGTTGCGTAACGGGGTCTCTGGGGCAGTGGGAAATACACATAAATGTAGGTAGTTAGCACTGTGCAGGGCTCTTTTTCTCAACAAAGATAATGTGTGTGTTTTCCCCAAACCCCAGGGCTTTCTAAGCTGCCTTCAGCAGCACGGTCTGCTTCACTAGTCCTTGTTTTGCTCTGGTCCACCTCAAGCCACACATGAGTTGACCGCAAGACATATTCAAAAGAAATTCAAAGGCAAGATACAAATTTCAAAATTGCCTTTTAAACTAACTCTATGCTCAGAGTCTTAGCTTTGAAAACTCTCCAGAGGCTTTAGAAACCACTCCCTGCCCCCATATCCAGGTATTGTGCTTGGCAACAGTTTTCCCTTCAGTGGTTTTCAACAGCTCCAAGATTTTACATCTCCTGTGTTCATTTTTTGATTTCTACCCCTCCTTTCCCTCCAAAGCTCCCAGAGATGAGCTTCCTATAGGGATAACATCACTCCCTGCTAACAGCAATTAACACTTGGTAAGAATGTTTCATCAGAGAAAATAACATCCAGCTAAGTTCCTTAACACTTGACTTTTGTTCTGATTGCACTACATTGCCTAAAACCGGGAAGGTATAAGGCCTAGCCTACACCCTGATTTTCTTCTGATGCGGCTAGGTTTTTGGCATGCTTTAGTCAAACACTGATTACCGAGTTCAGTACATTAACTAGGTAAGTTCTTAAAGACCGTGCACAATATAGTTAGGTCCTAACAACCTTATGAGCATCTGAAAGTASTTTTTAAGAGCTCAAACAACCATAGAGGAGTAATCACTATTAAATCAGTATCACCTATTAAGGTAGCTAAATCTAGTTTGTCATGCATAAAAAGCAGAGCATGCCTTTCTTCCAGGAGCTGCTTTGAATCTACTTGTAAATTCTTCCCTCTGTCACCCTGCAGCTAGGAAATCTGGCTGTAAAAACAAGTTATGACAGGGAAAATTCAAATGCTTTATACTGGAGATCCAGGCAACCRGATGCTGACAGAACAAGAAAGGTAAGTCTCGCATCATTTTTCCTTGTCTGCAGATAGGATTGTGTCACTTCCTTCCCTGGATTCTCCCCCTGSTCCCCACTGCTCTTAGGCTGTGCTTCAGCTTCCCCTCACCTCTTCCAAACACTTACTTCACTCTGCCCTATGAGTTGCCCTTGGCACCCTCCCAGATTCCTAYTTTGGCTCCACTCTTTGCAGTCAATCAAGCTCACAGGCTGCTTTTGTGCCCCCACCTGCATAAAATTTGTTCCCTTCTCTGTTCTTCCTGCCCTTTGGTGCAGAAATAACGCCTTCATAGATGTCCAGAGAACGGACAGAGTGGGCACYGCTGCTGCTGAACAATAATCACTACACAGTTTTGAGGGTCTGTGTCTGTCCTTAAGGCAACTGCTCTGCACAGCACATCCTCCAGTGACTGAATGTCTCTCCTTGATGTGCCACTGCYAGAGCTGGCTTAGGAAAGCTTTAATAGGCTCTGAACTACGAGCAGTTATACTAGCAAAGCCYGCATTGTTCCTCTCAACACCTGATTGCTCCTTCTTATCACAGCCCATCTCTGACATCATATCCCAGGCTTCCATACAGATGGCAATGTTTCTCCCCGTGGCACAAAGCCTAAGTAATGTGGCTCAGCTGTGAATCAACTCCCAGGGCTGTAAAATAATCTCTTACACCGTGGTGCTTCAGCAATGCAGCTGAAATGCAGGCCAGAGCCTGTGCAGGTATTGGAATCCTGGGCCACAGCAGTAAGAATGAAATAAATATACAGTGATTTACTCAGTACAAGAAAGGTCACGTGGCTCCTGCTGATGGAGTCATAAGTGTAATTAACCTCAGATGTTATTTTGAAATGTTTATAAACTAGGCAATGAAGATGTCTTAGCATGAAGTGTCCTTATGAGACTCTAGATAAGTCAGGCTGGGTTTTCAAAGATACTTGCAAAGTTGATTTTAAACAGTATGATGGCTTATGATACAATAAGGGTATGAGTTTACTGTTGGCTAAAGTTGATCTACCCGAGGATCACTGCCTTCCCTCCTCCCCATCCTTGGGCACACCTTGCTGCCCCTCCCTTCCACAAGCGTCATCGATCATGAAGGCAAATATTTTTTTTTGTAGAGCTGGTTTTAAATGGCTGCATGATCACTAGTTCTGGCAGAGGAGTAAGAGGCAGAGTGGATCCTGCCATTTGGGAGTGCCTGCTAACAGCCATAATTCATGCACACGTATTTTGCAGTTTGGCAAGRAAGTTTATCCTTTGTAGAGACAGCCATACTGGCGCAGACCAGGATGAGGGGTGAAGGACGTAGCTGAGACTGGCACCTATTCCCCCCGCTTCCTTCTCAGCCCCTCGGCTCACTGTGAATGGCAGTGAGAAGCCACTGCGAGGTTTGCTCTGGGGGTGCTGCCTTGAGACTAGCAATCTTAAAATATATCAAGTTAAGCACACAGAAGAGGGAAGCACTGGGTTGCAGCTGATCTTGTTATGCAGCACCCATGACCCTGATGAGCAAAAGCCTGGGGAAAATAAAGAGGTGGGGGATCTTGTACTGGCTGCCAGCTCTGCTGACAGCCACTCTCCAAGAACTTCAGCAGTGATCTCTGGGGTTCCCAACAGCTCACTTTTTTCCTGTAAATCAGGGAAAGACTGGGAGAAAACTCACAAGAAAGGTCTTAGGTAATTTGCTCTTTGCTTCCCCTTAGTGCTGTACCTTGCAGGGTGAAAGGTTTGGGATGTGGCTCCCCAGGGTGTGATTTTAAATGAATGGGAGTAACGTCTAAATTTTGTCATTAGCTTAAGAACAATTTTGAAAAGYTACCGATGAGATTTTTTCCAACTATTCTTCCCAGGTGTGGCCTTATGACTGCGSACCCTAACGTTCCATCAAAGTATGCGAACTCCAAGGTGCCTACCAACTTGGATGCTCAGATTTGATCCCCTTGGTGCTTRTAAACTCCAGCATCCTTGAATTCCTTATTCCTGTCCCATTGACAGTGTTATCTGGAAGTCCTCCAGATGGTACRGCCAAAGTCACGACAGTCTGATCGGTGTGGCTGCTGGACTGCTCTATACCGAAAGTGTCAGAAAAAAGACTCTCTTGGCTTCCTTTCCCAGAGGAAATCGTGTGCATGAATTACACATCGCATTGCCAAATACCAGCCCCTGTGCAAGGAAACTTTCCCGCTGGGAAACAGTGGGTTAATTGGCCTGATAATCATCCTATTTCACTAATCAGTCCCTGTAGAGGGGTTCTGTTTGTTTTACCAGGCTTTTACATCTCTACCTAGCATTTCTGGTGATTTATTTAAGAGGCTATTTTTTTTTTTTTGCTCTCTGGTGTTTATTTTAAGTATTTTTTTTCATAGCAAACATAGAATCTGCTAAGATATTTCTCCTAGGAATTTTATCGATTCAGCAGGTCTATTCCCAATGTAAGCCCTTACTTCAGAGAATTCCCTGTATTCGTGGAACCATGCCACGAAGCCTCACAGACACTCCAAGTCCTTAACAAACAACACAACTCAGTATTTAAGGTCCTGAGTATAGGACACATGACTTTGAAACTGGGGAACACTCTGAGGTATTGACCCATTAACAATAACATAACTTAGGAAGAATAGGTTGCCTTTGAGCGGCACCTGACCTCATGGGAGTCTGAACTGGAAGTGAGTTACAGAGAAGAAAATCAGCTGCCCTCCTTCAGATCACAAGCTCTCTAGCAGGGGGCTGAGACAGCGCGGTTAAAGCAATGTTGTCCTCACTTACCTGTCCAGCAGGGAGTCGAAGCAAATGACCGCATTGTCTCGCTGCGCTGCCAGCACCAGACACAAACCATCCATTAAGAGGGAACACTACAAGAGAGGGAAGAACAGAGCGTTGGTTTTGCTATCCACTTAAATAAGTCTGTAAGCCTCACTGATAAACCGCTGACAGCACAGATAACTGCKTGTGTGCTGTGTGAGGGGATGAAAGTCACCAAGCAACAGACTCTTTCAAAAGAGTATCATGCCTGAACTGTTAGTTATCCCACTCCTATGGCATAATATTATTCCTGTTCCCTTCTCTCAGAGTGAAAATAAGCAGGTTACTTAGGTGTGTTATTCAGTCACTAAGTCTGCTGGAAGTAGAAATAGGGAGATAACAGTAAATGTTGAGATATTGTAGTAGAAACACTTATTACTTGAAGGAGCCCATCTCCCTTCTGGCAAGGAAAAGCAAATGCTGTAATGTTCGCCTTTGGCTCAGCAGTCCCAGACCCTTCTGGAAACAGGCCAGCTCTGCCCAGAGTAATTCATCTCTGAGAGGAGGAAGTGTTTCCATCACCAGGAGAGTAGTGCTGCTGCCATGGCTCTCCTTCCCACACGCTGAYTCGCTTTGCCCTTCCTAGAGAGCTGTGCACATTCCCGTGTGCAGAGGGAGAGCATCCTCAGGGGAACCGCAGGAGAAGAAAGTAGTGCTTAGACTAATTGGATGCTAGATGTAATTGCTATTCTATACAGATGTACTTCAAAGGGATGCTGTCAGTTTAAAGAATCACAACCCAAAAAGATCTTACCTGTTCTTATTACAGATAACACCTAAGACTCTTATAACTGAAAGGCTGGAAGCACAAATGTTTGTCTGTATTTTTTCAGAGGGGCTGCTGTGTGTGTCTCTGACAGCCCTTTGTTGATTGCTACTTCCAGTATAAATAGTTTCCCCCCTTGTTTACTCTGTGCTCCTGACAGCACTTTCTTGCATATTCTACCTTACTGCTTTGCCCTAGTAAGGTTCCTGAAACGGTGGCCTTCTCCTACACCAAGTGCAAAGAGAAAAACCGTTTGGGCCAGATCCTCTGCTGATGTAAAGCAATGTATCTGCTCACCCCAGAAGCACATCTCATGCTTACGCCCTGTGAGCATTTGCTCAAAGCCCATGCTGGAGTGCGGCTTGAGCTGTCAGCACCAACTAAACGAGAAGCAAAATGAAATCTCTGCCCAGCACTCCAGGGCACAGTCCAAAAAGTGGAAGGGTTATTTAGCATTGTAGAAGAGGATTAATGGGGTGCAATTAGAGAAAGGGAAATAGAAGCTGTATTTATCTGCAAAAACAAGACAGGATACAGCAGCTGAACATACATAATAGCAGCAACTGTGCACYGATAGGTGAATGGAACAAAATGTTTAATAGGGATGTGCTATTCATATTAAGGATCTGTTCACACATACTGATGTCCAGGTTAGGTGTCAGTGAGCTAGTGGAGATACAGGAACGAGGTAGGGACCAGCTAGCAAGGCACGTTGCCCACATTACTCACCAGTGGTATTAGAGCTCAGATGCAGTGCTGTGCTAGTACTGTTACCAGAACAAGCTTGCTCAGAGCCAGCCTGGATATCTTAGCACAGCATGGCATTAAAAGGTTCTTCTTTTGTACAAAAGAAGCAAAGCACAACTCCAGCTGTTTCATACCTTTGCTGCAACACTGCACTTTGCTCTGCTTAGTGTTTCAGAGATACAGTGAGCTTGTGGTGCATCCAGGACAGTGAGACGTACTCCAGTCACTGTGAAATCTTTGCCAATAAGCTGATCAAGCAGTTCAACATAAGGTGGGTGCTCTGAACCCCGAAGGATTATCCCAGGCAACACGAAGCAAGTGGTTTGGCAGAGGTTAYCAAGCAATGGCCGATCTGACAGGAAAAGATCAAAACACAACAGATGTTTATTTTATATCTACCCCCCTCAACTGCTAGTCCTCTAAGTAATTCTTTCCTGCCACAGACAAGTAACTGGAAGATCMGAGGCACTTAGGCATTGTCATATCCTTTGGGATGTTCACAGATGTGATCGCTCACCCTGAACTGTCAAACTGCTGTATGCCTACATGTATATATCTGGAGATCACAAGACAGCRGTAGTGACCCCATTTCAGGAGTCAGACAAGGACAGCTGCTGGTTTCCTACAGGGGATACTATTCCATTTAATTTCTTCCAAGCAAAGAAATCTGTTAATCCAGCTGCTTTTATAATCCAAAATGTAATTCTGATCACCATACATAAGACATAATGTATTTCATATTTTCCTCATGATAAATCTCTCTGTCCATTAGGCAGCAGCTTTGTGATAATTATTTGCTGAAAGGAGAGGTTTCTTTGTGTGCAAGAGCTACCTCTAGTGTTCAAGATGAGACCATAAAGTGAATGATGTGTCTGGCTTGCTGGAGGCGCTTACTATATTGTGCCTGACAGTTCAGAGATCACGTGTACTTGCTTTTCCAGGACAGTAACTTTTTGAAATACATTTTCTGAGACACAAACACATCAGGGCTGTACGCTGGTTTCCTTTTTATTCTGCTTAGGCATCTTCAAAGCAAAGAGATCCTCATGCAGCAGAAAATTGGGGGCACATATTTTGAGATTTGCTCCCAACACTGGGCTGTACAAAGCTTGCAGAATACTTGTGCTCTCCCCACAAGTTATTTCTTTTATCTTATTTTCTGCAAYCTCTTCTAAAAATCAAGAAGCGCTTCAGTCACAGCAGACTTGTGCTACAGGCCTGGTCCTTTCCCATCGTGCAGTAAGTTGTTGGGGGAAATGCCCTGCCTGTTGGCAATAGCAACACAGGATATTTTGGACTAGGAACACCTGCAAGTCTCCTCTCACTGCAGCTTTGTGCTCTGAACACAGCTTGAGCTGACATACCCCTCAGGAAACACAATGATGTGATCACATCTCTGCAGCTACCTAGACGAGAAGGTCAGACAGCTACACACAGAATAGCCTGGTCATCTCAAAAAGCTGCTGTTGCACGCACACACACACACACACAATTGCCAATCTCTTGTTTCAGGACTCATACAATGGCTTGGGAATGTCAGTAACATTTCGAGATAGRCCTCACCCCTCACTGCAGGCATCAGATAAGTCTTAAACCTTCATGCAGTCAGTCTCCAATGTATTAGKGTGCAATGTAAGAAAAGGAGCTTCCCTGAGGATTTGTGATTTTTGTAACGATCATGAAGCATGTGTAGGGCATAACCCAAAGCTAACATAGGACAGTGGAAAGAATTAATTGTTAATTACCTTAGGAAAAAACTGCCTTCAGAGACCTCCTATACAAAAGYGACTTGGTGTCTACCAAGCAGCTATGCTGTCGTTAAGGCAAAGGCCTTGGCTTACCACCATCCTCCTTGCACCTATTGGTATGAGGTCAATGCCCAAAAGTCCTGTATCAGTAAGGGTTTAAGGTAAGAGGTGATGGTCTGTAATACTGTAGCATTTTTATCATACTCACCTGCCAGTCCACAACAATCTTGTGGTTTTACTGCTGGGATTAATAACTGCAGCAACCAGGTGTGGCGCAGGAACATTTTCTCAGCTGCCCACCCTCCTGCTTGCCAGTCACACCAGAACTCAAGCTACAGGAATGAGAATGACCCGGTTCCAAACACGTCTGCTCCCCAGTGAACACCAGAGGGATGCTTTACCTGGTCACTGCTTGTTTATAAAGGCTTGGGATTAATCCACAATATCCCAACATGGAAGCATCCCCATGTGTCAGTTACATCTCCTGACATACATGGTGCTGCATCACAGCCTGTGTTGTATACATGCCTATCAAGTAAAATCAACAGGAAAGGCCCAGAGAAACTGTAGGCATCTGAGGGAACTGACAGGCTTGCTGAAGCTTCAACTTCAAATCAAAGTCTGACCAGCAATAACTGGAAGTCATTTTGAGTTGGCAGCTGTTCAGCAGCTAGTGGGAATTGAATGAGATCTCAGTCCAGTTCCCGAGAGTTAGATGTCCACACTGCCAAAAGCACTCCCTGCATAAATTGTTATTTATCTACTCACAGAAGAAAGCGTCTCACAATCGCTCACCATTACGGTGTCTCGACCTCTCCTGTGGCAGGCTTTGAATGGACATGCAAACCACCGTGGCCAAGTTGGTGTTGAAATGCACTGTAAAAGTTCAGCAGAGAAGCGTGCACTGCTGCTTACACTAGCTGTGYTGACAGTGTTTGTTCTTCTGCTGGTGATAAGGTCAGCACTTCTGAACAGCCCTTTATTTAAACCCATGAAAGCACTGGCAGTGGAAAGGCCTGGCAGGTAACCAGTTAAATGGCTGGACTCCACTGTTGTTGTTCTTTGCAGCTCAGAGTTGTCTCTCCCTTCAGAAAGGACATCAATACCAAATCTTGCTGCCACCAGATGGTTTGTCTTGCTGTCCAATTAATCAATAACAGTCTCAATCTATAACAAGAGTTACACATTTCCTTACCAAGATTGCATGGTTGCTCAGAGCCCAATAAATCGAGTTGCTCTCCTGTTTCATGTTTTACGATCTTGCGCTGCTTGTTGATTTCCAAACTGACTATGGGGTCACGTTTCAGGTTATAGATCTGCAGGAGGGAAGGGAGGGAACGAGAGGCAAGTCATGTGAACACCATTACCTAATCATAAAGGATAACACTTCTTAAGAATTGATTCAGGCAAGCTGTGAAGCTTTTGTTGGTGTGTACTTCTGTAATTGCCAGCTTAGAAAACACCTGCATGTCTGGAGATACAAGAACATTTTGCATGCATTCTTYTTTTATTGAGGCTTAATTCAGTACGACATCTTGTCATCCTTTTAAAGGTCCTACATCCAGACATCTTTCTAAGGTCTCTGCTCCCAGCTTTTCAAGGCCAGAAACTCAAGGACTGTGAGTGTCTGACAACTGTTTCCAGTGCGTAGCTACACCAGTGTGTAGCGGCTCCCTTCTGTCTCTGGATGAACTGGCACATCCACGCGTCCCAGCACAGCGCAGTCATGATGCTCTTGACTGAGTTGCAGAGGGAGGGCATCCACATTAGTGAAGCATATTACAGATGTGGCTGGCTGCTTCCAGTTCCAGAGCTAATCTTCTTGGACTAACTCAGCTGGGTCACCTCTGTGCCACATGGACATAGCAAGGCTCAAAAATTTCCATCCCTTCATTGGGCGTAACCCAATCATTTCAAACTCTGGTTTTGAGAAGAAAATGATCAGAGTAGAAAYGACATACAAAACTAGTTGAACAGGAAAGACTTATTGTTTCATGTTAGCCATTGGCAAATTACAGTGGTTTGAATGAGAGACCAGCAGCTACATAGTGTGAAGGGCCAGATGAGCAGGCGCGGGCCACACCAGTACTGGTAGGCTTCTCAGCAGTGCCTACTGTGCAAGCCAAGAGGCAAGAGTCCGAGTCCTAATGCCTCTGTGGGCAGGGAAGGATGCAGGCACCCAGTAGCTCTGTAAACTGCCCGTACTTTACAGCATGAGATGTCTTACACGAGACAGCCCCACCCTTCTCATTGCTGTGGACTGGTACCTCTGCTGGCAGGGCACGAGGGACAACACCCTTGTCACACAAAGATGGCAGCGCTCCACGCTGCGTGCGCGTGGATGTATACAGACTCTGTGGGAGRCGTTCGGCAACCAGCGAGTTACGTTATCAGCCGTCCCACTTCATCTCCAATCTTGAACGCTACATGAGAAAAGCTGGTTAAAAAAACCAGCCTCTGGGCCAACTGTGTCTCAGCAATCATCGATGATGTTGCTGTCCCTCTCCGTGACCTGCTTCCAAAGCGATGTTGACTCGATCTGGGAACTTTGCTTCTAAAGTATGAGCCCTGAGCCCCCCTGCATTTACAGCACAGGTTACTGAACAAATATATCTGAAAAAGCACTTTTCCACCGAGACTGTCTGGGTCAATACAAGGTTAGCACATTGTGGTAGGAACATCCACAGGAGAAGGAAAACTTGTCAGCTGGTGAAACACAGCAAAAAAAGCATTATCTAAAGCATAATAARAAAGAAGTCATGGGATAGCAGGGCCAAAGCCATTGCTCTGACACAGCAGGATACTTGTCAGGAAAGGGCAGAATCCTACCTCTTCCTCCTCTAATGTCTGACACTCGGCGCAGCACAGCCCTTCTGGGAAAAACAGCTTCATATCCCGGACAGCTATTTGATAGGATTTGGAGCCTGAGAGATAAATACAATGAGAAGATTCTCTCAGGCCATGAATTAAACATTCTCTAGACTCACACTCATCTTTCTGAGAGATTGATGATGTGCAACTTAACTGAAGTAATTGCTTTAAAGGCCAGATGTTCTGTACWGTAATAGCAAACATTTAAAACCATTATATTTAGAATAGTTCCATTGCCTTCTTGGTATTTTGATTCTGTCCTATTATCGCTCAGCTTGTTCTTCAYGTAAACAAGACTCCTTCTATTTCCTAACAGTGTAGTCAGGGGAATCGTGTCAAGGAGCCCGTGAAACTCTTCGATACCAGCTCCAGTCCCCCATTGTTGTTCCCGTGCTTCCGCATCACATCAGGTTGGTCTTACGGAATGAGAAGGAGCTACTAGTTAGTAAAACAACTGTGCTTAGTAACAATAATGTAAGTCTCAAATATGCTGGGGGCTCTGATTTACAACAGAAATCAGAATTAGTATGAGACWTTGCTGATAGCAGTGTATTTTTCTGTTCACCTGTGGTCACGAAAGGTAAATTGAGACTGGAACAGGTACAGAGAAAGAATCTGAAGATCACGGAAGGAAAGGAGAATCATCTGAAGAGTTAAAACTAAAAGACCTTRGCTTGTTTGACCCAACATGACACAAAGCTGAGGAAGAATCTGATTTCTGGTAAACACATCAGGGTGGAAAAGGTCAGAGAATAAAATAAGAACTACTTAAAATTAAAGTACAGGTATTGTACAAGCAAAAATTGATACAATCTGTATATGACTCTATTTAAGTTTGAAAATGTAAGAAGATTTCTAGCTATCAGAGCAGTGAAGTTCTGTAACAACCATCCAACTGGGGTGGGTGCTTATGAAAGGGAATACACGATGGGGTTGTCTGTGAGAGAATTAACTGAACTCAGTCACTTGAGAGGTCCCTCCGGGCTTAGCATCTCAGTATTTCCCCATAAAGCAACAGTGTCATGAAGCACTGCTCAGAACGTTTTGAGATTTGTGGGTGGAAAATGTTAGAGAAGGAAAAGCTATTTCTATATAACTGGAGTTCAGACAGTTTGTCAATGTGCTGGCACAGATCCATACTCCTGGGATACAAATACACAAAATGCAAATATCCTCTGAAATATTACCACCTTTGCAGGCTACCCACTCAAAGAATCATGTCTTACTGCTCTTAGAGCACTCAGCCCTGTTTGAACTTCAGAATTCTAGGTATTGTATAGCCAGAGTCCTTAATGCAGTAGTTTACAACCCTAAGATTGCATAAGTCACCAGCGTGTAAGTCGTCCTGTATTCTCTATGTACCTSTGTGTCAAATCTTCCTTGTTTAAATCATTGATCCATTACAGAGGACACAAATGCTCCCAAAGCTAGCAACATTTTACTCTTGCTTTGCTCAAGGTGTAAGACTGTATAAGATGCATGCACAAGAGYTCTTTGGGTTCAAGAAAAAACACTATACAATGACTTCATAAGACCCAGAAGAGATGAGAAGAGTGCAGGTTTACTTCTGTAGCTGAGCCTCAGAGTATTAAAACTGCATCATTTGGTTCGACTGTATCACTGGAACCTGGTCTTCACCGTACTTGAATTTCCCCAGTCACTTGGGGAGGAAACACACAGCTAGAGTTTGCTCTACTTCAGCAAGATGGCATTAACTAGAAATCTTCCTCAGCTGGACCAAAACTGAGAAAACTTGGTATTCCCTCCTAGGAAAGAAAGATGGTCTTTCACAGTCCCCCAAATGATTACTTAKGCAATGATTAAACTCTTCCAGCTTAACTTGTAGGTAAATGTTTCACYCTTATTGGAGGACAAGCTCTTGGAGGTGCAAGGGGTTATGAACACTCCTTTCCTTACGGACAGACACCTCCCTGGCATAGCAGCTGGATCAGATTCTTGAGTCAGAATTACTGAGTACATTAGCTACAGCTGCATCCATTTKCCTTGAATGCCTGCAAGGATGGCTTTGTGAGCCAACTATATAGCTGGCTCCAACATAATGCACAATCTGGTCTCAGAGGGCAGGTGGTGGCCAACTAGTTCAGCTCTGTGTTCAGCCCAGTCTTAGAAGGAAGCAGGGATCTGAAGGGAATCCCTAAGCAGACTCTAAGGGTTTCTCTAACACAGTGAGTTCTCTGTGACTCCCAACGAAAGACAGGATGAGACTCAGCCTCTCTTGCTAATATAAACTAATCTTTAACTGAGTTATGCTAGGGATGCTCTAACTGTACCATGGGTATCTTAAGTTTTGGGTATATATTACCCATTCTTAGCCATGACCAATGAGTTCTCATTCTCAAGGAAACCTGGATAGACAATCCATTGATCTTAAGAGCAAAAGAAGCAGAGGCTGATAGTGGAAAAGTGTTGGCTGAAGAGCCCTGACCATTTCTTTTGTGTAGGTAGATCCTGCTCTTCAGTCACTCCCAYGAATGAGATCCTGTGAATAATCATGGTGAGAGATCTCTCTTGGTTTAGTCTTGGTCCTAAGGATTATGATAGTATCTGATAAAAAAAGATTCTACATCAAGGGGTTGACTCTCTTCCCCAAGCTGTACATGGTGGCTACTTCATTCCCTACCAGTTCTCCTCAAAAGACCACTTGATATGGATGAAAAAAGGGAGTGATTTTACAGCACAGAATACAATAGAAAGAGCCAAATAATCCAACGAATCTTGACAAGAAAGTTCTTCTGGAACCTGAAGGCATACAGTGCCTACTAGCTCACCTGTATTTATAGAAACTATTGCTTTTATTATTTTTATATTCCCTTAACTACATACAGCACAGTCAGTACCACACTGAGGAAAAACACTATTCATGGGCAGCGAACTAATGATGCTTAATTCCTTATGAATTCTTGAATTACATCCTTCCCTCCCTGTGGCAATAGCCCAGGCCCCCTCCTGCAAAACCCTTGGTTCTCTATAGGCCGCTCTCTCCAGCAATACTTCCCATTTTCCCATCCTTCACCCACACTCTCGGCTATTTCCCATCCCTCCCACCCACCACACTGCAACATCCCAGTTCCCTCCCTGCTGGCAGATGAACTGTGACTGGTTCAGCACACTGAGGATGCTGACTAGCTGGTGTGCCTCTGCTGACGTGCCAGCTGGCAAGAGCCTCTCCGAATGGAAAACAGCTGAGTGTACCTGCTTTCCTCAGTGAGAGCAATTTTTGGTCACCTCTTTCTAGCCAGTCATTAATGTTTTGAGATGTTACAGGAACTCAGTGTCTTGGAGTCTTTTATCCCCCTGTGAAATCTGGTTGCAGTTGGCCAATGTGTTACGAAGTTATCAGGAGGGGACTCACAAGCAGATAGAAGACAGATGGGTTCTTGGGGATAATTTCAAAATAACCAAGCTAAAAGTACAAAATGACCAAGCAGTGAAGAGATCAAAGGAGATCTGTTCTGATGGAAGACAGATCTAGGGCTGTTCTGGGAAGAAACCTTTTTTTAATATATCTTCTGAGAGAATATTTCATAGCTTGAGATATACACAGCTCAGCCACCAAGAAAACAATGAAAGCTTTCTAGGGAATAATGGTCTCTATTGCCTGCCAAGGCTAGATCTGTATTGAGAATGCAGGAGGTAAGAGTATATAATATATTTTTTCCATTGGCATATCTGAGCCTTCAGACTTTTCTTTTACAAAAACCTACCGTAAAATCCATTTTGGACTGTGCTGATGCCGTACTGAGCCCTCCAGAGGGATGGGTCTAGYGCTTGGGCTCGTTTAGGATCCTCTGGCCCCAGTAAATCTATCAGCTTCTTCACAGCATTTGGCCTCTGAAGACACAGCACGAGAGCACTGCCTGAAGTGAGGTAGGTACAATGAGCTTCTAAAACAGCAGGATCCTGAAAAGAAACAACAGGGAGGGAAGAGGTTATAACGAACAGCGTTGATGAGCACTGGGTACATCCCAGCTTTCACTTTGGTTAGACCCACCCCTGGGTTAAGCAAACAGATCTGCCACTACCCTTCTTTTTTTCTCCTCTTTGTAATATACGCACTAGTGGTCTCTGCAGGCAGAGCTTCCAGAGGATATACCATGGCCACCAAGCCAGTATTTGTTGTGACATCCACCAGGTAATAGGAGGTCTAGTTCCACACAGAGCTAAAGAAAAAGTGAAGCACTGAGCTTAAGCCATAGCAGCTCATGGTTTTAGACCCCAGGGTCATAGATCAGTCAATAGTAGTTTTTAGACATACAAACAACTTTAGCAGTAATTTCCTAAAATCTTTTAGTAAGAAAGGAAACAAAATCCTATTTCTAAAAGACAGAAAAGCCTTGTGCTGTGGCTTGTTCTGCGTATTTGTACACACTAGGTACAGGAGGTGGAGTTCATTTTCAGGGGGTAAGGACAAAACCAAATTGCTACTCTGCAGTTTACTTGTCTATTGCTGAACTTTTAATTTATGCAATACCCTTTTCACAGTACATTGAGTGTGACATACGGATAGGGTGGAACCAACGGACATTAGGAATATCAACAGGGTCATAAATGCTCTGGGATAAGGAGCCACATTTAATTCTCCTGCTGATATCAAATGATGGATTACAAATATCAGAACTTTTCTTTTTGAATTCACGAAAGGAAGGACCCCCATACCCACCCTGCTGCTACAGCCCAGCTTCTCCCAGAGGGTGGTAGAATTTCATACACTAGTTTGGGTCAGGACTACAGAAATAGCGAGCTTAAAACAAGGAGGCTCAGGACAGGGCACTAGATGGGGGCTGAAAGAAGACAGTTCGCCCTCCTGGCTTTGCCACTGATGCATTGTGCCCCATGACAAATTTCTCTACCTTTGCTTCTTTTCCAAGTGCCTGTGAGCACTCCTGAGCAGAGATGTTCCTCTTGTAGCTGTGCAGGTCACAGCACCCTGGGATCTTTATTTTAACTAAGGATGAGTGGTAATGATAACTAGCAACCACTGCACCAGTGAGAAGAGTCCAGTTTGTAGGCTGGAGACAGACATAACGATTGAGAAGCATGGGGAAAGGTAGCAAGTGCCTGGGGCAGAAGGCTACCAAGGGGCAGCAGAGCACTTACAGCCTTGCTGACTGTTTTAATTAAGCAAAACCTTGGAAAGCCAGGCTTGTTGCAGATGTCCCCACTGAGTGTGAGGTCAGGGTGTCCGTAGCAGCTGCAGGCAGCCTCCTCCTACCCCCTTCGTCTTAATAAAGTGGCAGGAGCACCCGGCTCTGCCTCCCTGCACTCCATAGCGCAGCAACACCCGTGCCACAGAGACGCTCCATGCCAGCGCTGCGTGTTCCGTACAGCTTACAAACAGCAGCATTTTCAGCTCGCCGGCTGAACCAACCCATGGTTAGTTACTTTTTTCCAATTTTTGAGGAAATGAAAACAAGGGAGAAAAACACCGTTTGATTCAGCTGAATCACATCATTCAACCCCCTAAAGGTTTTAATGTCTCTGTTTTTTAATCTTCTAAAAGCACCAGAGTATGACAATTCTCTAGATAAAACATTTCCAAAAGAAAATCCCATCATTTCATTTAAAAATATGGAGATAAAATACTTCAAGGCCTCTTTTGCTTTTCTACTGTATGAAGCCATTCACTGACTTTGACCCAAATCTTCTCTCACTCACATTCCTCCTAAACTGCATTTCTAAGAAGTAGGCTATAAATTGAAAACCACAGGCTCAGTCCTGATATTCTCTCCTGTATTTGAAAATGCAAAATGATCCATGAGAAAGCCCTCCCATTCTTAAATTGGTTAGTCATGTAAGGGATTTGATACAAGTTGTGATATTTGTCAGTCCTCCCACCCCACGGAAATACAAGGCAAAGGAAACCCTGGGATGTCAGTCACATCGCACGACTGCACATGAAAAGCATACAGGAAAGTTTCACAGGCTCTCCTGTGATGAGAGAGCTGTGTTTAGATGACGATAAAGAGTTTCAGCATGTTACAGTATACTGCAATTCTGACATTCATTCAGTTCTGTATAATACAAAATAAACCCTTTTTGCTTGAAAATTTTTGTTAGTTTAAAAAAAWATGTATATAATCCACTTTTCTAAGGGCCTTCACTTTAGGAGGTGAAAAACAGTGGTGATGACTTCATGAAAACTTTCAAAAGGACTGGATATAACATATCAACATTCATCCATGTCAGAAACGTCTGCAAAAGAAAATGTTCAAAGACATAGTTCCTTTTAAACAGACTATAATAAATGAAATTATTTTGTTCCAGAGCTTCTAAACAGTGCTTTTAGATCTACATAACAAAACTCTTCTGTCTCTCTCTCCTATCTTCTATTTGTTCCCCAGCAAACGTGCAGACTGTGGGTTAAAGACGATATTGTTTCTAATTGCTACCGATGGTGTCTGTGAGTCAAGGTGACTTCTTTCCTTCTGATAGATCCTCACATCCGCTCTAGACTCTGCCAGCCAAATGATGCCTTTATTTACATCCTGCCTCCGCACCGTCTTCAAACCGTCTCCTTGCTGCTACCCGAGCAGCTGCGGCGAGATTGCACACGTGCAGCTGACTTGAACTCAGTGAGCAATTTTGTTGATGCACACGGAGAGGAAGTTCCAGCTGTGCGCTGGCTCTGGAGGACTAACGGGATTAAAAAGCAGCAAAATTCTCCTTCTGCCTCTACTGTTAGAATCACAAAATAGGACTGGAGGGAATCCTTCAAGTTATTGAGTCCAGTGACCTGCTACTGCAGGCAATCATATCAGGTAATCCCAGGTCCCACTGTAAAAATCCAGCTTTCTAGCTAGCATCCAAAACTGCGAATCTCTGCAGATCTGCAGGATCTGCTGGATAAGCGCGGAAAGGAGAGGCAGCACTCCCTCTGGGAGCAGTCGYTTCTCACAGTCTGAACACAACCAGGTCATGCTAGGAGCTGAGAAGACAATGTCAGCTGTATTTACCTGACCTTTATTTTTTTTTTAATTATTATTAAACTTCAGATAAAAAGTATTATCATGKCTCTTGCGATTAGATAACCTCAGCGAACAGCAGACCAATCCATTATTTATTGTATGCCAAAGGCCAACAGCTACTTAGAAGCTGAATGTTAGCATTTAAGTTGAAAAAGCAATCACGTGTCTGAAATCATGTTGCTGAGGATATTTGTCAATATGCATGTAAATAACACATTTGAAAGACAAAGGAGATGCTAGGTAGTCTTGCTACCAGTGAATAAAACCCAAATATGCTATCAAGTAACTATGTACACAAAATAAACTGGCACATCAGAGAGCACGTGGGAGTTTTCTACAGATTTTCGGMGATGGATTTTGGATCAGGCTCCAGGTGAGAGGGAGATAAAAAGCCCTGGACAGAATTTCTAGAAGGGTCAGACGCACTGGCTCCATGTTCTTCAACAGGAGATGCTAAATTTCAGCAATTTGCCCCCATATTAAGAGCCTCATTTTAAGAACAGCACTGTATCCTCTTGTCCCCGAAACTGAGAAACAGATCAACAATGAACATCACTCCAATTCAAATGCTTTATATGAAATTCAGCTGTGAAAAATAGCTCTGCCCCCCGCCCCGCCCCAGCTGCTATTGTAACACTCACAAGCCAGATTTTCAAAACAATCCAGTCCCTGAAGCATGCTGAGGCTTTTTGAAAATCTACCTATTTATCTTGGGAGCTCAGCCTTTTTCAGCCCTCATGAGTAAAAGACTTTCAGATGTGTTCTAAAAGTGAGAAGGAGCCCCTGTACAGCAGAAAGCATTTCCTACTGTCCATTCCCCCTTGCCAAAGGCAGTCTATTGTCTCTGCTTTCTCACTTTCAAAACCTGCTTTTTTTTTTTCCACGAACAAAAACCCAATAGTCTGTAATTTTTTAGTCACCAGCTCTTCAAGGAAACTAAATCAATGCTCAACAGCTGCTCTAGTGTGTTAGAGGACTCCAAAAACAAGTAAGAGAAAATTTTCATGAAACAACCTCTCTTCAAATTTACCCTGCATATATCTATTACTTCCCGAGGTAGCCATTTGGATTCTTCAAAATGTTTTCTGTTTTAGATGATCAACTAAGCATTTTTGTATTTAGCTGTAYGATTAAAAAACCGTATTGGAAAGCACTTCCCCATCAACTCTAACAGCCGCTATATCCCTCTTACCAGTGGTCTGTAAATATTTAAAAATCAAATGCTTGTGCTCCATTGCTTTGCTATCATGCAGAAGGTATTAATTACTCCTGATTGATGGTTATGTTAGAGCACTGTCCTGGCATGTCCCTGTCTTCTTCTGGAAGACTCTATTAAGAATTTCTACAACGGAGTGCTATAAACACTCCCAACTTAACCCAAGAGCAACACCAATGCTAAAGGCTTGTTTTCTGTAAAATTTAATTGGTTAAAGGTCTTTATGAAAGCAATCAAATAACAAGGGTTTTGKTTTTTTTTTTTCAAGGGGGGGGGAAATTAACTCCTCTAAATTTCTGAAACTCCTTTCAGTTTCCTGGCTTTCACAATATCTTTTACACTTATCTCAGGATATTTCAGATTGGGAAAAAAATAATTTCTAATGCTATAAAAGAGCAGAAACATAAATCTGTTTTTAGCGAACAAAAACCCTTAACGCCCCAAGATTTAAGAACCCTCTTTATTGTCTATTASACATTAGAAATGACAGTAACTCAATTTTCTCTCTTTGCAGGTCATTTTTACACACTCTTGAACGCACGGTCCTGGAGCAGAGATTCAGCTGTATATGTAATGTAATATAAGGTAACAGGGCTCCAGAGGTATATATTCTCTGGCAGTGCAATGAATGTTTCCCAGCTCCCACGTTTAAACGCATGGAAGGAAAACCAAGCATACGTGCCGGGGGTGTGGTAYGCTCCTTAGATGTGCCCTACCTGGAATGACCTTGGGGAAGAAAGAGAGGACACCTGTTTTACAGTTAAAGAATCAGCATTGTAAATTAGGGACTAAACAGATTCCTGGGAGGTCTGTATTGCCCATATCCTCCAAACTTTTGTTTTAGAGAAACCAGGTCTGCTTCTTTCTGGCATGTGATAAAAGAAATTGTCAGCATGTCAGCTTTCTTTGTGTCTGATACCAGTACAGATCTGATTGTTCTATATAGCTCATTTCTAACAACAATCAGAAATCCCGGATGGGAATTTTTCTTTTTTTTCAGGAATGGATTATTCACTAGCTAACATACCTCCCCACTCCAAACCTAAGCGTATCCACAGATCTGCCAGTTTCTTAACAAACCTGTTTCACTTCAGAAGAAAGGAGTCCTAAGGCAATGTCTGGTTCCAGGTTTACGTGTTTCATTCCAACCACACTGAATTTTTCTAGGTCTAGTTTTCGGAGGATCCTTGCAAGACTATGGCTCCAGGCACCAGGTTTRATCAGCAGCACTGTGCAAAGAATCTGGGCTCCTGTAACAAAGCACACTAGTGAAACTCAAAGCCACTCCTAAAAATGGAGGTAAAACATACAGCAAGGTTTGTTTACTAGCCTGGACAGACATCTGTAGAAGAGGGTTATCTAAAAGCGGGCACGAAGTTCATAAAAATTTGAACAAAACAAGTCCATAAAAAAACTGTGCATGTAGGATTTTTGGTTTTGTTTGTTTGTTGGGTTTGTGTTGTTTGATTTTTAGTTTAAGAATATATCTAAAACAGTCTAGGCTTGTAGATTATTTTTTTTTCTTCAGGAAATCTGCTCTGAGTCCAAAACGTTTATGGCAGGTCTGTAGGATAAGACTCAATCCTTTATATTGTATATGAATATTTTAAGAGGGATAAAATATTCTCTTTTACATTTTTCATGTGAACTGTAGCAATTATGTGATATAATCCTTAAGGCAGCTATTAAATTCTTATTCCTCACAGCTTATCTCTCAGTGTTCTGTATCTCTCTGTTAGAGCTATGTTTCAGAGAGGCACTAACAAGTATGACAGGTCCCAATTAATGTTATAAACCTGTTACGAATAGAATTATGTTTACCAAAATTGAAATTTCAGCAAAAACTTTTTGCTTCTGAAAAAGTTCTCCCAGCAGAGCTGCCAGCTAGGTGCAGTACTCGGTGTGCTATGAGAAACAGAAAACAAAACAGACCAAGATAGTTTTGCTGTCTGATGATACAAAACGTATGAAAAGACAGAAAATACATAAATTCCATTTTTAAATGACAGCATTTTCAAATTATTAGTTTCACTAATCTAAAGTACCTTGTTACTAGGAATATAGTTAAGATTTTATCCTAATAACATCCTTTGAAGATTTATTAGCAACTGTAGTGTTGGAACCCGTCAGCTAGGTCCCATTAACTGCTGGTGCCTAACCATGTCAATTAGCATGAAGCATGAGGTAACAGTACTGCAGGCTGCTAAAATTGATCCATGATTATCTGTTTGTGTACATAAAATGTCATTTTATGTTTCCTGTACACCCCACTACTAATTATACAGATGTCGATGCAATGAAGCATCAACAATGCTACATATAATTTAACGCATACTGTTATTTTCAAATGACAAGAAGCATGTTGCTGATTCATGACAGAGAAATATGGGATCAAAAATAAAAAGCAAGATTACTGCCCCCCCATTTGATATGGAAACTTAACCCTTATGGTGCAGGGAGCCCTCCTATTAAAGATCTGCTATTTTCTTCACATCATTCTTGAACAGAAAGGTTTAAATGCCATAGCAACAGCCTGCAAGCRCAGAAGCAAGCCGCTCGGATCCTCTCAGCTGCTCGCATACGGAACGGCAATCTTGACTGTATACTGTTACATAAGCGTTCATTGTCCTCCAGATGTTTTACTCACCATCTGCTAGGTTTCTGGGCAAACATTCTCATTCTTGTGGTATGTGAATCACCACATGCTGCGTATTTATGTACTTTAGATACTTCAGGAGGGATTTGTCTTACGTCACTTTGCCATCTAGGTTTGGTCAAAGACAAGTGTTGAAAACAGGTGGGACACCTTGCCACCTAGAGTTGGTTTTTCTCTCCTTGGTGATGATAAGTGACAACAGTTAGAGAAAATACAGTTAAAGAAAATACTTTTCTGTTCCATTGAACAGAAAAGACTGTTCAATGGAACAGTCTCTATTGATCATGAATTGCCAGAGGCACCTGTTTGGCAGCCCTCAAACATGCCTGATTTCCATCTCCAGTTGTGGCTGTTTAGTGGCCTTTCCAGTTTTGCCCAAGTTGCCTGGTCTTTGTTAACTTTTTCTGCTTTGTAATATTTTTAGATCCTTTCCTCACAGCCAATGATTTTTTTCCCAAAAAAATTATTATAGGTTTTGATTTCATAGTGTAACTGTGAAAAATACTGTTTATTTTATATACTAATGTAAAATACTTTAGATATATGTGTGGCTTAAAATAAGTGTAAACTCTAGAGAAGCAAATACCAGATTTCCTGGCATGCTTAGAAAAGAGTGTGTATATCACTGCCTGTATTCAAGCCTAAGGAAAAAGTTGGTATAAYCCTTTACGCTTATTTTGGACTGGTACATCTAGAGGAGTTAGTTCCACAAAGTCCTTATCAAACCACATTTTTCCATTTGCTATTCTCTCACCTGTTTGCAAGTAGGTAAACAGCGATTCTGCATGGCATCTCTGGCTCTCTCCTGCTCAATAAGAAAAGCAGATAGATTTGAGTAAGCGGTATGCGTGTTCTGGACAATAATTTGAGAATGTTGCCATCATCTCTACATAATGCACCCAACATTGCTATGACACACTGTTATTTTAAAGTGTTATACCGCGACATGCATGGCTTGACTTCAGACATTCAGATGTATTGGGACACTCTGGGAAATGTTGTACTTACCACTTCTCCAGTAAGCCCAATAGCAGATGCTGAAAAGGACTGCAAGTACTAAATCATGTTGATTCTTGGTTACCTTTTCTGTGTATTTCAGAGAGTGGCTAACCATGGTTTTAAGCTACCTTTTTGCTCCCAATATTTCACAGTCAAGTTAGAAGCTGCATKGTTTCCGGTATAAGTCCCAGAAGCTCAGGTGTTTTGTTTAACATCCTCTCTCATGCCCCCGGAAGCAAAGAAGGGCTGTGTACTCTGACTATACACCTACTGAGCCCAGATCTGTTGTTCAGTCCTTTCCTCAGCTCTGCTGATAAAACCTCACCGACATTCCCTAAGCAGCCAGGAATGGTCGCTTCAATGGTTCTTCATAAGAGCAGAGCAGTATAAAAGGAGTCTGGTCAGTCAGAACTTATGACAAAAGCCTATATAAAAAATGTTTCCTTCAGTCTAATGTAAAAYCTGCAGTGTCCTGGAGAGGTGAGGAAAATTTAAGGCTCTTCAAGGCACACGTGAATTGAGAAGTTATCTAGGACTGGGGCGCAATGAGGAGAAGCTTGCATCAGATTGATAAAGGACTTCCTTTTCCAGTGGTTGGCAAGTTTAACCAGTGTGACATGCAAGGTAGATAATAGAAAACTAAAATTTGTTTGTCAAAAGAAAATCATTACCATTATTTTGTAAATATTACTGTCTGAAATCCATGTATTTCTATTTCCCAGGGCAATGCATCTGGAAAGTATCTAGCCAAAGTGTTCTTTTCTTTTAATGAGACCCTTTTCCTCTTTCCACCTGTCTTTGATTTTGCTGGAATAATAAGAGTACATTATAAAAGGTGGAACCATCTCCAAGGTCCTTGCCTCATAACTTTTTAGCTCACATYCTCACAGTAACAATTTTTTTCTTTAATATTGGGGTTATTTGAAAGAACTACTAGGATCTGCGAATTCTGTGGTGACTTGGGTGGCACCATAATGCAAATGACAGAGCCCCTGTCTGAGACTTCGGAAATGTGCATTCTGCTCTGATTTCTGTCACCCACTTGTCAGGCAATCGTGATCAACACATTTCACCTCTCTAGGCTTCAATTACCCCCTCTGTAAAACATAATGAAACTCACCTTCTCCAAGATCTACAACTGAAAAGGGCTACTAAAGAGCTGGCATTAATTACTCTTCTAGCCTACGTTCCACACCAGCCCTAGATAGGTCATCCAGGCATGCACAGAAGAATTGTGTAGAAGAAAGGTGATTGGCAATACTACCACCTTCCCCCAGTACCAAGTGGACCCATCTGGCCTTTTCTTCCTAATTGCCTGGGATTATGATGTCTAACCAAAGGTTTAGTAATCCCATTTTAATGACTGTGACAGGGGACAGAGTTATAGTTTTTTTCAATCTATTTTAAGAGTATAAAATTATTTGTTTTTATCTAAGAGGTAACTAGTGCATACTTCTGGTCTTACCTTCAGCCCTGGACCTCTTGCCAGGTGGTGGCAGGTATTTCATAGCAGGGCGGTGTTCTGGATCTGTAAAAGGAAGGAGATGTAGTTTTATGGATTCACAGATGGGGGACCTTCACTGTTTGGGGGGGCGGGGAGTGACAAAGGTACTTTTATTTAGCAGGGGAAATAGCAGATGTTTGACCAGCTGCAAAATACTGAAGAGCTGTTTTCTAGCACAGACACTTCTCCATTCCTCCCACAACAACAAAAACAGGAGGAAAAAATGTAATGACCTTATAAAAGAGAGAGAGCAGGATGCTGAACTCACGCTTCAGCTATGCTCCTTTGTTCCTGACAATGGCTTTGGTGGGAAAGGCTGGCACTATGATTACAACCTCCCTCAATAAACTGATCTTGCAGTTCTGCTTTCCTCTTATCCTGCCTTYTGGTCTCAAGATAACTTTAATGAAGGGCAGCAATGCATGAATTCTTGCAATTTTATACATTAATCAGGTATGTCTGATGCCTTCTTTTTTGAAGGTCTCTTCTTGCTCTCCAATCTCACATAAAACACCCACGTAGTTCACTGTCAAATCTAACTTTTTGTGCGACTGAAATGAGTATCTTTTTCCAGACACCATCACATTTTCTTCTTTCTATTCAGTAAAGCCAATTTGTTACTCTGCACTACATAAGCACTGTGTGTTCGACACAAGCGTCTAAGTTTGTGTTGACAACAAAGGACCTTTCTTCTCCACTAAAAGATAGGAGAGGACCTATAAATTACAAAGCATGAATGCACTTATGGAACTGCGTCACTCCTTCTCAGTTGATACCCGGTGTTACCACAATCTTGATTTCTCTCTGTTTCTGAATAATCAGAAATCGTCAGGCTCAGAAGTGCTTATCTTTAGGTATGAGGAGTCAGGCATCCCCAAGAACAGAAGTGATATGCCAGTATATTTCACATTAGAAGAAAACAGTGGGAGCTCATACTGTGCTGCTCCAAAGCATCCAATATCAATAACACCACAGTCTGCACGGTGATTTAGTTTAAAGAGGCATGGCTATACATTTCTTGCTACAGGAGGAAATCAGCAAGTTTACTATGCTGAAAGATCAATGTTGGAATATATCACTGAAGTCTGAGAAGCTTTTGACAACAAAGGTCTCCGTTCCTCATGAACTGTTCATTCTCTTCCAGGATAAAAAGAAATTCTCAAGAAATCTGCTTTCTTCAGCTCTTGCAGATTGGCCATACCTTCATCTCCCTGAGTACAGGGCAAGGCTGGGGCATCCAGCCTCAATGAGTTAGGCACCGCAATCAGGTGCCCACATTTAGGTGGGATTGATSTTAGCCTCCGTTTCCCAGTTTCTCTTATATACAGAGGCAAAATGCATAGTATTATTTACTGGTCCTGCCAACTGCTGTAATATCTATTTAGTATTTATGGAGTACCTTGAGATCTTCAGAAAGGGCACTAGGCCATGCATAGCCACATTAAATTTATAGGCCAACTTGTAGATGACCTCAACTGACTCCTGCTGATTTCATATCCCTCATCATTATTCAGCTAAGCACAGAATTTAACCCCAAATTATTAAGTTTTYCTGTGCCTGAGAAAAAACCATAGCACTGGATTCCTTTGTCCAAGTTCAATAAATTCCCAAACACCTTACAGCCAAGGACATTATAAACAGTAAAAGCATGTCTTACCAGCTACAAAATCCATCTCTGTGAAGAAGAGGATGGCTTGTCTGAATGTCACCTCTGGGGTCAAGGCCATGACTGTCTGTAGAAGACTGCCACTTTTGCTTAGCTTCCCCCTGCATTGTGTTAATCTCTTCAATGCATCTGCAAGAACTTTGAAGGCATCGATCCGCCGTAATGCACACACAAGGACTGGGTTTGACATTAGTGTATCGAGGCTTCTTTGCCAGGAAGTATCTCCAACCTCAAAAGGGGTTATTTCTCTGGCCTGACATCGAGTGAGACGGGGCAACCACTTGAGACCTAGGAGCTCAAATCCCAAATCGGGTTCTTCTGCAAGTCAAGAGAAATCTGTTTAGCATCTGTTGACTGCATGTGTTTTATAGAAGCTGTGTTTTCTTCTGGAGACAAGTGTTCTAAATTCACATTGATTTTTTTGCAAGACAACAAGTTCCAAAGCTGCTTTCACTTCACCCCCTGTTGCATCCAAAATGGACTGTAATGCAGATATAGAAACATACTGGGAAAAACCACCAGACACAGATGCTAGGAAATTACATTACAGTGAAAACAAAAAATGGGCTATCTGGGAAATCAACAGGGAGCCACAGAGAATAAGTGCCATGATTTGATTAGAGAACACAGCTAATGGAGAGGAGTTGAAAGAGAAGTAAGGAGTTGAAAGAGAAGTACTGAGAATACACTGATAACAATGTGGTTTGACACCATATAATCCATAATTATAGATCCTTTACCACCTCTCATAACATTCCATTTTAAGCTATATTTGTTATAGTAATAAGCTACAACTTAATGCTGAATTGTCTCTAAAGTAGCTTAAATGTTGTTGTGTTTGTAAAGTGGTCTTACTTCCAATATTTAGGGGCTCAATCCATGAGTGCATGTTGCTGGAAGTTTCTGTCAGCTAGAATCTCCTCCTTGCCTACTGTGATACAGAACTTACTCCATAGTGTTGTTTCAAGACAGTAGGAAACAACATAGTATAACACAGGGGGCCAGACTTCTGCCCTGTGTTAGTACACTTCCTGTATTATTAAACTTTGATGCAATCTGTAGCAGGAAATTATATAAAATCATTATCCTGCACTTGACAGCAGTCTTCATGCATTTGTAAGCATTTAACATGGGGGATAGTGTCGTTATTCCTCCTGTGCACATGAGGAAATGAAGCATGAAGTGGTGAAGTGTCTTGCTTCTGATTGCAAAGGRTGTCAGTGGACAGAATACAGTTTGTGATTTCTGAATTCCTGTTGCTGTGCCCCAATTACACAGCTGCTTTATCTCCCAGTACTTACAGAAGGACAATGCTCTGGATTACATAAAAGGCTTAGTAAGCCTAAGCACATCTTTGAACTAATCTGACACACTCTGAAGAAAATTATGCCCACCTGAGCTGTTTGCAATATGAAAAGTGACCTCATCCATGACTAACCAGCTACCACAAATTCTTCAGTTCTTTAGGCAGGTAAGCAAAGAAACCTGTCCTCCTTCCTGAGGCCCCTTTCACCACATTTTTCATAATGTTCCTGCTATGATAAAAATAGCTAGATAGGGTAAACTTTCCTGACCAGCTTCTGCTGCCCTCCCCAAGAGCTGGGATCACCTGCACTCTGAGATTGATTATTGTGCCCAGGAAGAAGAATCTGGTGAAGGAGCTCTCCGGCACTCTTCATAGCGTCCACTCCAACCAGCGTCAGCATGACAACTTGCTCCATTTCAGGATCAGAAGCATACGTTCGATTGCAGGAAAGATCCAGAGGAATGTTACGGGGGTCTGGCACTGCACTGAGGTTTCCTCCTAGCCAGGGAGATCATCAAAATAAAACTAGTTACCCCACAAAAACAAATGTCAAGTCTTTTTTAGTGTGAAAGAATTGACTAATTCTTGATTGAGCAGACAAAGGCCAGTGCCTCACTGTGATACTTACTGCTCTTCAAGCTGCAGTTCAGCATGGCCAGAAAAAGAATTATGCACGAGAAGCAGTATCACAGCAAATCCTTACTAATTAGTCACACTCCTTAACTGGAATTACTTTTTGCCATGTAAAGCAAATATATTCAATCCTCATTTTGATAYCCTTATTCACACCATTAAGCAGAGTTGGTAGATCTATACCAAAATGATTTAAAGCATCAATTTCAGATTGATAACTAATGACTGCACATTAAATTGATACTTCATTTTGCTTTCTAGGAGATTACACAGCATACAATTGAGGGCTAAATGGGGGACTGTTATAATACCATGCATATATCCATGGTCCTATCTGGAACAGTATAGCCTGCAGAATCCCCGGCCCATCAGAAATCTGTGCTTGATTCCATGCTGTTTCATTACATGATTATTTAAGCAATTGTATAGATTAACATTTATTTGCTTAGTTATTCCTACATCTTAACATTTCATCATGCTAGAAAATGGTGAAGGACATGCATTTGATAATYATTTTTCCTTACGATTTAGTGTGAATTTGGTTTTGGAGAGCAATATACTTCAATTAAAAATCCTGATAGCCAACATTTTAAATAATTTAATTAGTTAAATAAAACTATATTAGCCTCCTGAATACATAAGAAAACACTACCTGTAGTTAGTGAAATAAACATCTGATTACCCTGACCTCCAAGTGTATAGAACTAGTAGGTTTAAGACTTTCCTACCCATTTGAGTCATAGTGAACATGAAAACACATTTACTTGCTTTTTCAAGTCCTATCAATTTCCCAGCTTTGAATGAATGTGTTACTGAAGTGAATTCAACTGTATAAGCTGAAAATAAGAACATCTGAGTAAAGCGAAAWGAAAAAGTGCCTTCTCTGCACCTACAGAAGAAACTATAGCTGCCAACATTTATCACTTCAGCAAATTTTAGTTTTGCATGCTTAACCACCAATTTCTCTCATTTTAATATTTTGACTTCTCTTGAAACTATGGCAATAAATATGTATTGATTGAATAGTAATCTTTTAATTATGGTAGGTTTAAAACTTAATTAGTTGTTACCATGTCACTTTTAAATAACTTATTTTTCCAYACATTTTTAAATTTACTTTAAAAAAGGTATTTCCATTTTGCTCTTCTATTGATTTCCCTTCATTACCCAGCAGCAGAAGACATCCAATGAGAGTTACTATAACTGACGGACAGCAGAACCCTAAATGAGTTATTATAGACAACAAGCATATTCCTAATGTTCTTACTCAGGAAAATCCCCTGATAAGGTCGTCAGACCTTATAAAAGCCAGAACAATGCAATTCCCGTAGCTTTGACCTACCCAGTGTCTGCAGCAAGGTCTCGGTGTAAGGAGCCACGTGAAAACACATGGAGGGGTCCAGCCCAGCGGTGGCAGGCGGGTTGCTCTGCCCGTTGCCAAGGAGGCCTTGCTTYGCCAGTTCATTCATCAGTCCTATGCACAGAACAAAAGAAAACGTGAGGAATACAGAACTCTCTGATGCAGTCTGACATGAAAAGACTCTTCTTACCAAATGTTTTGATTCATCTGACCACAGTCCCATTACAGAGACATTAATGTGGGTCATGCTGAGCTTACCTAAGAGACATGAAATGCAAGTTAATCATCCCTGCTCCCCCAAATCATACTCACTTACAGTGGGGCAAGTAGCTGTTGAAAACTGAGGCTCGGCCASAGCTTTCTCTCAAGACACCTCTGCTTTGTGACCAGCACCCTAGTTGTTTCTATTACCTAATAGCTCCTGCTGTAAACTGAAATGTGGAACATATGCATAGAAGATGCTACACAGCTCTTGAATTATAATAAGTGTCTTAAATAAGTTGGTGTCCACAAGGAAGACAAGTCACAAATCCTGAGTCGAGTGCAAGCCCTCAAGGTGAGCAGCAAGGCCAGTGTCCTGCATCCTACACAGCACTATGTGGCCACAGAGGCGTTGCTAGATTGCAGACCTGAACAGAAACACCGTGTTCTACTCATGTAACTCTCAATCTGGAAATGCCACCGTTACAGACACTAAGTGCTTGAAACTAGCAGTTTCTCTCCGTTCCCATTCTTCCTCCAAAAGGCTGGGCTATGCACAGGCAGTGCATTAAGGAACTGGCATACAGTACACTTCCACAACAATTGGTTCAGCCTTCTGTAATAATATTTCAGACCACAGTTTTAAAGGCTTGTTATTTTTTACATTACTTTGTATACATTTGATTGCTTTCTACCACACAAGCCTGTCAGAAATTTACTGTAGTGTAGCACGGGAAATGGATTACTAGCGCTAGAGGCTGATGGCAAACCTCAGACGTCAAACGTGGCACTGACAAGAGATTGGAGCTTGTACCACTGACAATCACTTATCTGYTTTTCAAAATTCAGGTGGCATGAGTAACCAAAAAATGTGCCATCACTGCCACAGCAGCATTACCTGCTGTTTAYTCAAACTCAGTGCATGGCAAAAAGTAAAGCTTGGACAAAAATTTATGGTGTTTGATCCTCAAGACAGAGATCCATTAMCCAAAGACACCTATCTATCTGCTCTATTTCAGGAATGATTGTTGAATTTTTCCTTGCTTTGAAAATTGAACAGTGTTCAAGACCTTGAAGGGGTAACTGCTTTTCAGGGGTATTGATTACAAATGCAAAACTTCTCAGTGTGGTATTGTTTACCCTACTCAAATCCTAGTGCTATTATAGACTTCCCAGAGGCCAAAACAAAGCTTATGTGGCAAGAATGTCAGCTTCCCCTSTCCAGGGCTCTGGAATATGGCACAAGGTATYTCTCTGGATCAGTTCTAAAGCAATCACAGAACACATGGAAAGAGGCATTTGCAAAAACCTGYCTACCAAAAAAGGAAAAAAATAATGACTTCGCTACAATGAGGGAGAACATTTTGCATTTCTGGAATATCCTTTGTTCCAGGCCCACCTATATATTTCTAGTGGAGATTTTCCTGTGCAAAACATGAACACTGTAAACATCATTTGTGGCACTCTGAGAAAAGCAGCAGAAACTGTACTTCTTTAATGAGCAACTTTCCTTGGGACTACAGGCAGCAGGTGACACAGTGCTGTAATTAGCCTGCCGTGATTAATCCACTGTGTCTGTACATGTTTTCAGAACATTCTATGACAGTCTCGGGAGAAAAAGCAGAGGACTTTTTGAATTGTCGTTTTTTTTTCCAGACCTCTAACTGTTCTTTTCTATTGTGGATGGATTAAAGGAAGCAATCAGGCAGTGGATGAATGTCTCCATCACAAGCTATTTGTGGTGGTGTTAACGGAGGGGTCAGCAACTGTGACCCTCTTCTGTCAGCGGTGGTGTCTGAAGGGGAGGTTGCAGGAAAACAGATGCAGGAATGGACTCTCCTGCTGCAGGCRACATGCCCACTGCCAGAGCAGGAAGAAGCCGGCAGGGCAGGTTCTTTGTTCCCTACTGATCACTGTTGTTGCCTGTGATYTTCCCCACTTGAGACCAGTGTCAGCTCATCCTTAAGAAAACCAAAGAATGCTTTTCCTGAACCRAAGCCTCAGATCAGAGTCTGACTCAACTAAGAAGATTCGGGGCAGCAACTTGTCTGGTTTTTGGCAGTCCCTACATATAAAATGAGTTACAGTTCAGATGCTTGGAAGTCAAAAGTATGCAGAACTCAGGGCTGAGATTGATAGGATCAGATGCTATCCTCAGGCTCAGTGGCACGTACATATTTTTGCCACCCTACCTCTCCGTGCAATAAGAATACCTARGAGGAGGTTGTTGAGATGATGAAGCCGGTCCATTATGGAGGTGTACAGTGGGAAGCCAAGAGACAAGGCTCACAAATTCAAACAGAGGAGGTTCCAACTTGACATAAAGGAAAAACAGGTCCCCATAAGGACGGTCAAGCATTGGAACAAAGGCCCAGAGAGGCAGGGCAATCTCCATCCTTGCAGATTTTCAAGACCTGACTGAAAAAAGCCCTGAGCATCCTGATCTGAATTCATTGCTGATGCTGTGTTGAGCAGGACATTGGATGAGAGACCTTCCAAGGTCCCTTCCGACATGAATTACTCTATGATTCTAAGTTCAAGAGGACTCCAGTGCTAAAGATCAAACAACTGACAAAGATCAACCCGCTCTGTTGGATATGTAGCAGTGACCGATTTACACATGGGTCTGGAGGTACATACAGCAAAACTATCAGGCCCTGATATTCTCAATAAATCTTTCCTGCAATGTGGAACAACAGCTGTGGTTAGACTGTTAATGTTTAGATCACACGCACTGAAATGCAAACCTTCTTTTCTGAGGTTGTTGAACAGTGAAAGCGTTACCTGTTACCAATGCAGGAATGTGATGACTAGCATTCTCCTTTCTCAGCAACAAAACAAGACAGTGCATGCGTGGTTCAGCAGAGAGCTCTCCTCTTGCAGAACTGGTATCAGGTGAACTTGAAACCTTGCCAGGGCAAAATACAGCAATCTGAAATAATGAAGGCCAGATTAGACTACTAAATCCAGATGTAATCACTACAGGGCTCCAGCAAATAGTTAAGTTACAATGGCATAACAAGATACAGCTCACCAGCTGAGCCATAGTAACTTCCAGTAACTGGGTGTTCATGCATCAACTATTCATGAGACAGAGGAACTTAATTTAAACCTCAGGGAAGAGGCTTAACATAAAAATGTTCTGCCCTGCAACTGGGCTGGACTAAAACCACAACAGTTATAAACTCAGCAGATATGTGGTACCATCCTAAGTCACTCATGCAAAAATGATCTTGAGTCCCAAACGAAGACATGATTTTTCAGAAACGTTTAGCTCCAAACAGCACATTGAAGCAATAGTTGCTGCTGTTAACTTCTCAAATGGCCATTTAGGAGCATGCTCCAAATATTTGGCTATTTGGGCTGCAGTATTCCATAAATAAGTTATGTTTATTCTGCAAAATATTATGGGCAGGGAAAGTGTTATTCCTCAGGCTTGATCACAGAACAAGCAGAAAAAAGGGGCTTTGTACACAGTTTAATTTGCAAAATGGTGCCTTTCCTGATTGACATAGGAAACAATCCTAAGCACGACTACTTAAAGGAAGGGGTCCACTCCTTTGTAAGAGAAAGTGTCGTATGATTCCTGGGTGATTTGTCGTGTAAGAAGTGCAGAACTGGACTTCTTGCATAAGTAAGTTTGACTGAAATCTTGCATTTATGATTACTGCTGTTTCCTTAGGCTGACTTGTCAAAATGCCAACTGCACTCTAACTCAAATCTATCATCATGTTAGACAGAGCTTCAGAGAAAAAGAAGAAGAAAGTTGTTATTTTTGACAATAGGAAAGCTCTTTTTGCAACCCATCTGGAATGTGTTAAACTAGGGGACTTCACGCTGAAAGGCCATAAGCAGTCCCAGGGTGACTGCGAAGTACATAATCAAACATCAGTCTGTTAGATGAAGACCGTTCTCCTGAATGCACGTTTGCAGATCAGAAATTGTTATTTTCATTTATGTGGCTACTGCCTGCTCTTGCTTATTTTGAGATCAATGGTAAAATTCATGTTTGCATTAGTAGGAGGAGGCCTGATTATGATTTTACACTTCTGTTCTCAGTGAGAGGCTAAGGCCTGGTAGGATTTTCCTACTAAAGAAAAAAACATCACTGGAAGCAACCAGAGTACCACTCACAGGAATACAGAGAACATAAGTGCTGGCTAGCTAGTAAAGAGAGAATGAGTGTCCTTGAGAACACTTACTAGAGGAGTGTCGGCTCACCCATCCATAAGCTCACAGCATAATTAGTTTCAGAACAACTGGTAACTCAAGGTACACAACTGAGCTACGCATTCTGTCCGGTACCTGACTTGTTATCATGCTCAGCACAACGGCTTGCTTGGGTGAAAGCTGCAGCTGTCTTATTCCTTGCAGAACAAACCCCCGATGAGTACAGACCGAAATCACGTTACCGAATGCATGAGGAGTTATCACAGGTGATGYCATCAAAATTATGTCCCCTAGATCAAAAAGAGGGTAAGAAAAGCAGTGTATTATTTCCACAGAAGCTGTGGTATCAATGCAAGACAACTCTCACAGTGGCTAGTTCCAACTTGAAGCACATCCCAAATGGTGACACTGTATTTTACGGTTTATTTGCTCTATCCAGCTCATAATGACTGCTATCGGAGRCCACCCTAGAATGGAAAAGCTTATGGCATCATCAGTAATATCTTTATGAATCATCTACCCCAGACAGTCTGTCTCGTCAGGTGTATCTAGCTACCTATGAGCTATTCATCTATCTTTGAGGTATCTATGCTCTTAGTTCACGTGCTAGCTGTGCGTCAGCCCCTGCCGGGCTGTTTGGGCTGTTACCCTTACAGCTGGCAATCCGACAGCAGTCAGTTCCCTCAAGGACTAAGGACCTGATAAGCCTGGCCACACTGATGAGTAACTAAATAAGGTCAACAAGACCAACTGGCGATTTGTCCACTATAAAGCACAGGAAGCAAGTCCAGCCATTGCTCTCTGCTATTATTGGTAGTCCTAGCCTGTAGCTAGCTTCTACAATCTTGTTCAGCACTACCTTCTGCTTCCTCTTGTTCCTTCTTTAGTCCTGTCTTTAACCTTCATCCCAGAGCTTGCCTTGTGGCAGGGGCTCCTGAATCTTTGGACCCGCCTGTGATCATGACCTCACYTCACTCTTTGGTTTGGCACCATCTGTGGCTGCACAGGTTCCTGTCCTTGGCTATCATGATAATGGTATCAGCCTGCTCTCTCCTACCTGACTCTCRTCCACTAGGTCTGGCTGCTCGTGCTCTCCTTGTATCTATCCCTCAAGCCAGTAGATAAGGTTGTAGAAGCAASTGGAATTTACGTTGGGTTAGAACCTTGGGTTTTTAGACTCCTGTTTTCTAAGTGGAACCCCAGGCTCACTGCCAACAGAGTGACAACACATGCTATGAGCAAGCTCAGGAGAAAGAGCCTACAASACCTCCTGAGCAGTGTCTAAGATCCATCTTAGGTACTACAGGAAAAGCTCAAGACTTTTCCCTGAAACCTCTGATCTACCTCAGGTCTTTGCTTTGTTCTAATCTTATCTTGGGTCTCTGCTTTTACCATCACCTTCATTATTACACTGTCCTAGTCCTAATATAGCTTTTTTTTTCTGTACACAATGTACATTCAGATCTCCATAACCTGCCAAGAGTGAGCTCTGAAGACAAATCCTCCCTCTCACTTCTGCATGGGTTTCCTCTACACTGCCCCAATAATTTCTCTTAGCTGTAACCAAATGATATAATGGGGTTAGAAGTATTTTAGTCTCTGTGTCCCAATTACACTTGGTTTTGGGGGTAGGACTATCAGCAGTGAATGTTTCTTCTGGTTCTAGACTTTGTGGTATGGATATCTGTCTCCCCAAGAATCTGACCAAGGCTCAGCCTGGTAGTTCAAAGCAAAGGCAACAAAACAAAGGAAAGCTTGTGTTTATTACTAAGGATGGGACAGGCAGAGTGTTTCTTTGCCTAAAATTTCTGTTTGGCTTTACGGCTTTGATTTTGCAGGCTTTGAGCCAGACTGACATTAGTGCCACATTCATTATATGTCAACTGTCAGAATTTAGGGTTGCGAGTGGTAAGATTTTGGTTCCTCTCTAGTTGGTAGCGCTTTTAAAAAAACATTTTTCACATACACATRTTCCAAATCAACAAAAATACCTGTTAGGGTCAGTAAAACTTTGATTACTGAGAAGGGGCAAATATGCCTGGTGGGAGCTGCAGTATATTTGTTCTGCATGCTCTGCAGGTATATCTTCCTGTCTCCAAGAGAAGCTGCTGGAGACCTGAGGGAAGGAGTCAGTGAATGCTTCCCTTCCTTAAAGCCCCATAGGGTGTCTGCTCCCAGACCAGATTTTCAGCTTCTCTTCTGAGAGTCACRATACAGTTATCTATCTGAGGAGCAAAGCTTGAAAGTGACTTCCTGAGCCCAAATACAGATGGAACGTGGTGTGGTGTAACTCAGCAGCCCACATCAAATGTTAATCATTAATGGCCATAAAAGAGGCAGAAAATGTGACTCATTCCATCAGCAGCAACCAGCTGCCATCAATACCAGTCCCAAATAACACCAAGCCAATGGCTGTCTACCAAGCTACTTGAGTTAACATGCCCAGTTATACAAAAGAGTGTATCTCAAAGGTGAGACTTTTTTTTTCCTCCCTCCTTTCTCCCTTCCCCATTTTCTTTCTGTCACACTCTGTGTCACTTTCCATTCCTTTCATCTTTTTGGCTTATGCTTTCATTCTTTTCTCATACGTTCTTTCCTTTGGCAATAYAATTTTGCCTTCTTTCTCTGTCAGTACAACCCTGCTTTCCTTCTGCCATCTTCTTCCCAACAGCTGCTGAGCTTCCACACTCCTCAGTTTTTTTTCCCTGTGCAACTATCTTCAATTGTGGGAGTAGAAACCGGATAGCAATGATCTAATAGCATTGTCTAAAAATCAATTCTGCCTGAGATCTGCTTGCCAGGCCCCGCTACAGAAGATTGCCAGCACATTGGCCGGCTACAGCAGACACCCCTATACCACGCAGATCCTTCTTAGCCAGYTATAAGGCCTGCATGCCTTGGCAGGTTTCCCTTGAACACAGTAAGCTTGCTGCTAGCTAGGTACGAATTCAGAAGCTGGAAGACTAATCCTACAAAGGGAAAAGGGGGATTGGGGCAGAGCCAGGTAATAGCCAGTTAATATTAGCCCCATGAAGTGCTTTCTTTTCTGATTGTGTGGTCAGTCCTGCCCTGAATGAAGTCTTAACCATTTCATACCCACGATGATTATATTCAACTCTTCAYCAGTAGAGGTAGATGATCTCTAATCAGATAAACATGCAGTTTAAGGACACTGTTAGGTCTTCACATGACTGTTTCTTTGACGAACAGGCCCCTATGTGCAGAGATTTCCCATGGGGTGTTTTTTGTGGGTTTTTTTCTTTTTTTTTTTACCCTTCAGTGAAATCTAAGCAGCCTACAGGACTCTAGCAGCTACTCCCATGAGGAGGATGAGGTGATAACATTCCTCTGTCACTTCATTTTAAGCAACAGTGTTTCACTAGAAATTCACTCCTGGCTCTAGAGCTCGCCAGGTCACAGCACTGAGCAATCCAGGGAGGCAGAATTTCCCGAAACAGGTGGGCTGGAGTAAGGTAATACTGTCAGCGAAGGAGAACCATAAAACCTYAAGATTCATCCCCTAACACTGACCTTTGGTAGTTGAGACAAGCATCGCTGGAGGTCGAGACAGCACTGTGCCCTGGAGATCAACATTTTCTTCATCTGCTTTTGCCCTAGTTGATGAAGGGCTCTGAGACCTAGAGAAAAACAATAAGTATTAAAAGCTGTTACACCAGGTTCTGACTCAAACTTACTTTCTGCAACAAACCCAGGGCCGCAGAAGCTTCTCTGGTAAAATTGCTTTACTGGAAAAGCAATTTCAATCCCTTGTCCGTGACATGAGCTGCCTCAAGGTCTCTCTGACTGAACATCTTTTTGTATTACTCCCCCCGAGGCTCTCTGTGTTCAATTAAAAGTAGCTAATGCAAAGTAGCCAGCTTGGCAAGGAAATCTGGGAATCAAGAAATATATCAGGCTGTATTACCAGAGCTTTTCCTACCCACAAACACATCGTAGTTGCTATTCACTTTTGGTTCTTTAGCCAGAGTTTAACCAGTTTTAAAGGTTCATGTTGGGCAACAAGCACAATCAAGTCTGGCAGAGATGTTCATGGCAGTGAAACCTCTACAACATTCCTGCATACCCAAAAGGACCAAATCACGGCACGGTGAACATAAGGTGTGGTTCTGAAAGCCAGGGACTGACAGCAACGCAAACTGCTGTCTGTGAAACAGTTTGGCTAGGTCTGTGATGTGCAGGCTGCTCAGGCAAACATGCCTGCCTCATCCCCTGACACCACCGAGCTGGCTGGAACACGTCCTGCTTGTTCACTCCCMGGAGACCACGGCATTTGCAAGTATAATCTGAAAACTGCAATCTGAGCTGCAGTTTGTATTCTTGACTCCCAATGGACCAAATTACCAGCATTAGGAGAAAGACAAGTGCATTATTTAGAATGTAGCGCCACTCTGGACTGGCTAAGTTATATCAGAGGAGCAGAATTCATCTTCTTTGTAAGAGGAAAAAAGCATCCCTGAGGAAAATAAACAAATAAAGAAAATGAAACTTTGCCCAATTGATTTTTTTCAAATCTTAAAAGTAAAAATGATGAGAGTCACTGGTCATGGCCAAACAGAACTGAACTCTGACACACAGCCCCTCCACGAGCATCAAATTAATTCTACATGGGTGCACTTTGCCACTCTGCAGAAAGCACCAACAGGACTGCAGATTACCTCACCTCTAGCCTGCTGCCACTCACATAGTGTGCGACACTGCACCCAGCATCCAGGATCAGAAGGGATCTTTAAAAATCCCTCCAGAACTTGCAGATGCAGGGCCTTGTCTGAGCTTTCTGCAGGGGAATTTCACCACAGCGTCATCTATTCAGTTCAGCAATATTAAAAGGAGATGCYCAGGGCCTGAGAACCCCAGTGTAGAAGCTGGCATCCCATGTGATTACACAGGCCTGTGTCACAAGCATGACAGCCAGGGAGAGGAGATATGTAGTTTGATACTYTCCCAGTTGGTGGAAATTCCTTGAAGCCCTAAGCCAAATCTTTTGATAAAGCACTGTAAAACAAATGCTTGAAGCCACAGGTCTACCTATGCTTGGAACATCACAGGGGTGTCTTTCAGCAGCCAGAAAAAGACAAGTGCCTCTTTTCTTCCCTCTGCAGGCCAGTCTACTCTGACCCTCCAGAGGAAAAGGATCTCTGAGTGCAGCAGAGCCCCTCATTTACACACACAGGATTAAATGCGCTTCCTGCATCCTGAGGTTTRAGTCTCTGTCCAGGAAGTTGCAAGATTGTCAAGAAGGGAAGTGATTGTTTTGTGCTGTAGAAAGTACTCATCTTCACCAAGGAAAAGCTGCAGAGAGGTTTGGGAACAGAACACTAGGAAGGAGTGCAAAAGAGTCCTGGCTACTGATCCAGCCTTCCCTCTGCCTCTCTGAAGGTGCAGATGGTGGGCAAGGGCTGCTCAGTGCCGACTTCCACAGAGCTGCTGAAGCTTTGCTCCCTGTCCCCCACCCCTTTCCCTCACACACCTCTGGCTCTGCTGAGTAAGGCCAATCGCAGGCATTCTGGCAGCCTAACATCAACGTTATAAAGCAAGCAACTTTAAGATTAAAAAACATTAGGTAAATCCATTTCTGTCCAAGACAGTCTAAGTGAGTCTTTGGGAGCTGTAGTCCCCCTCCCTGTAGCACTACACAGCTGAGCACAGACAGTCTAGCTTGCATGATGGATTAACAGATGCTTAAAAGCCCAGTTCCCTCTGCAGCCATATCCAGACCCATCTGAGAGCAAGATTCCAGACTCCTGAATGTCACTTGTTCCCAGCACTTTTTGGCACCCTGTTGCTATGCCATGAGTTCCTAAATTGCATATCTCATGCTGTTTGCTAGAGTTAAAAGTTTATAAGCCACCCTTCATTTTCAGACACTTCTGTCATAATCCTCCAAGGAACCTTTTCCACCTGAAGCCCCTTATCTCTAATCAGTCGATATGGAAGGGACATAGGGCAAAGCTAGACCAGGCTTTCTAGCAAAGAGCCACTCAGTAGCACACACTTGCAGCCCTTCTCCAGCACCAGGCACAGCTGGAAGAGGTCTCAAATCAGTGTGATCAGATGTCTCAGGCACAGAGGACCCAGGAGCAGGTGCTGCAAGTGTGTGAATTACAGGCCTAGCTACCAGGGAACAAGTGATGGGAAGCAGCTGCAAGATCCCACACCTGACACATGTATTATGTGCTGCAGAGCAGACAGTCCTGTGAGAGAGGGACTTTTGCAGACTCTAGTAACTGGTTCGGAAGTATAAAAGTAGACAGATTGCTCCCACCCTGAACTCTTGTTCACCGAGACCTTTAGCAGAAGACTGATATGTAAAGAGAAAGCACGCTAGCTGTGTGCCTGCCCGGCCTCCGTGTCACACCTCGCCTGCGAGAACAACCATAGTTCAAAAACATCTAGGGCCATCACCTTGCTCTGTTGTTGCATAGGGAAGCCRGATCCAGGACACCAGCATGCAGTGCTGCATCAGCAGCCCTCCCTCCAAACCAGAGGCACAGCTCCCTGTGCACACGGCTGTCCAGGTGGGGCAGGTAGGCGAGAGGCTCCGCTTGGCTCCTGCAGTAGATGGCATTGATGGAACCGCAGTCCGTCACGCTCGCCAGCTGTGGGTCAGATGGCCCAATGATATTCTGCAAGGCGCTACGTGCTTTAGGCCCTCTCACGCCTAATGCCAGCACTGGTGGCACCTTGCCAGTCTTTGAAGTATAGGAAGAAGGCAGCTTTTCTGCGAAAGACAAACATATGCGTGACTAAAACATGGAACAACCCGCCCCAAGTTCATTCATTCCACTCAAGTGCTCTTTTCAGATCTGTCATAGCCAGACTTAGACAAACCTACTGGTTACCTGTCCTGTGGGTGATATGCTGGCAACCAGCTTCACATTTTTACCCAATAGTAAATCTGAGATTATTCAAGGTAGTCTGTTAAAGAGGAGTTGGTTGCCTCATATTTGCTGTGGAAAGGAGTGTGCATCAGGTTAGTTTCTATGGAGCAGCTGATWCACTAGAAGTCAGCTCTTTAACTTCTCATACATCATGTTGTTCGTGCCCACAAGGAAGGCTGGGGGGATTSAAGGGGAGACAGGACAAGAATATGGACCTGAGGAGAGGGATGTTTTCTGTAACTTTTATCAGATATGGGAAAACTGGGACGGGGATCACAAACTGGAAATCCGTAAACTTCTTTTCTAGATTATTTCCTTCTGCATCAAATACAGATTTTGTCCTATGTTGTAAGATGACATATCCAGGCAAATATTTCATTAGYCGCCCTGATTTCCCTGCCAGGACTTGAACTGTGGCTTTCCTTATTTCCTGCAAYAACTCTTCCCTATGTCTCTGGCAAACCTTTCTCCATGTCTACTGTCAGCATACTTGGGGTCCAGTAAGTAACCTCAGGAAAAGAGCAAATTTGGCTCCTCTGCAGTTCTTACTGCAGATGTTAGAAAAAGAAGCAAGGTGGGTCATTTTCTTCCCTGAGGTTTGACAACATATTCGATGACATCATTTGTTGCATAAGAATCAGAAGCCAGAACATAAGTCTCCAGAGCAGGTACATAATGGAGAAACTGACTGTAAATATTTAAAATAATAATTTTAAAGTTTTCAAGCTAAGGGTAAAAATCTAATTTACAAACTCACATAGCAGTTCTCAGCTCAAATGAATTGTCTCTTCATACAAAAYGTTCCTAAATAATGGTGCATGGTACAGAGCATTGAAGCAGATCTGCCGCCTGTCATCWCCTAATGACTGGTGATTTTATGATTTTCTTATTCATTTCTGGAGTCCTTCTTCATTTCTTCAGCTATCAGCATGAATGTATTACATGCACAGTACTGAGACAACGGCCCATTTCTAAGGCAGTCTSCTCCTATTGTTTTCAAATGTAAAAACGGGGCAGAGAGACTGGAGAATTTTTATCCGATTAAGTTGGTCTTCACTCAACTTCTGCCTGAGGAAAAGGAAACCCATTTCTCTCACTCTCAGCCTGCCCATACCTTTTCCCAAGAGAAATGGATTGTCCGTATTCGTGATGGTGTCACATACAAACCTTCCAGGAAAACTTCTTGGCTTAAAAGGAAGTCCAAGCCATACATACTGCAGAGGCAATTGCTATACTTTGCAGCTAATGTAACGCCTGTTCCTCTAGGGTTCTATTGCACTAGCAACTAATAATATTCCATACACGCTTTAAGGCAGGCTTCATTATCTCTATTTCAAAAATGGAAAAAAAAAAATAAAGACTTGAGTGGTACAGGCCAGTATTCGAAAACATTGGTGTCTCATATTAAAGACTTAGTGATTTGAGTTCAGAGACCCATATAATTTTTGTTTGCCTTATCTTCTTGGTCTCTCATCTCAGACCATCTTCTACTGGCAAATGTGACATTTTGGTGATGGCTTATCAGCCAATACAATTACAGGATGGCTAGATCAGTATTTTCCTTTTCCCCATGCTTCTGAAGTCCCATAGGCAATGGGATGGGGGGGAATTGAGGAAGAGGGAGGCTGGATTTTCTGCAGCTAAAACCTTCAGAAAAATCAGTGGGAACTAATTTAATATATTTAACTCACACGAGCCTAACCCTGGAGCTTAGATCTGGGAAAGATCACTGCAAAGGAACAACAACTAAAGCAGTTTGAGACACAAAAATGTATCAAGGGTTAAAAATTCAACTCACAGATATTGAACACTGGTAACTGAAGGAAAGAAACAGCCCAAGATCTTTTGTCATTTCTTTTGGGAAAGATATAGGAACTGATAAAGCAACACTCATGTAAATCTGGTACCTTGTCCCCCATGCCCACAGCACCACATCTGTACTCTTCACCTTCGTACATTTACAGATCTTTGCCTTCACCTCAGTATCATCACATGATGGAATCTCTGAAGGAAAACTAGACCTCACCTGAGCTAGAGAGCAGCACATCCTGCTGAGGATAGAGCAGGCGGAGTCCACAGATATCCAGACCAAAACAGAGTACCAGCTGCAACRTGTGATGTGTAGCTAGGGGACTTTGGAAGAGAGTTTCAAACAGCAATACCATGGCAACCTGAACAGCAAGAGCACATTGGAGAAATGAGCCAAATGCTTCCAAGCCCTTAACAACCACACAGCTGTATCTCTTCTGCTCACCTTTAGTTCCCATGCTTTASCTACATTGTAAGAGCTACAAAGAGGCTTTCTTTTACTTTATGTTTACATGCAGTTCAGCACAGTAGGGTCTTAGCTTCAGACTGAATCATAACTATATTATAATTATGATTGAATCTATTTTTGCTGATATAATTGTGCCTTTTGTCACATAAACCTCCTAGTAAAAAACTGCAGGTTCTCTGGGGCAGAGACTAAAGCATATCACTCCTGCTGTTTAACTTCGCGTACTGCAGAAAGGTGGTTAAATAATAATAGACCAACTGGTTGTTTCTTTATACCTACAAAAGTGTCAAAGTCAACATTAAAAACAATATCAAAAGGCAGACACATCATTGGTACTGTCCCAGATTTACATTTTGAAGTTGTCTTTACCAGACTAATCGAATTCAGCCAATCCTGGCATGTAGGAAGACATACACCAACACATTCTGAATGTCTATACCCAAAAGGGAAGAAAATTACTATTCCTTTCCCATCAGAAGAAACATGTTGTTTCAAAAAGCAGGTGCTTTATGCCAGGAAGTTGTGTGGTGCTRTGGGTAATAAATTGTCTAGCTGTAGATCAGACAAGCATGATTGTACTGGCCTCAAATTTGTGCACGGTTCTCCTGGATGTAAAGCAACACAATGCTATCCCCAGCAGCAAGCTTTATGGCTCCAGTGAACGCCAAATGAATTCATCACTATTGGACACTTTAAATGAAATGCTACTCCCCCATAAACACATTATGAGGCTTATACCATCATGATAAATGAAGATATAAATTTACTCAAATCATAAAAAAGTGGTCTAATTAGGAATAAAAGCTCTATTTCTTTATGTTCGTTTAGCTCAAGCTCTCCTGATATTAACCCAATATTCACAGCAGCCAGTAAGGAACTATTTTCCTGTATCTGCTATGAGAGTCCCTGGGGCTTGGCTGGCTGGGCTCAGGGCCAACTTTGATAATGCAGCTGTCCAGCATTGAGAAACCTCCGTAACTGCCTGTCTCCCCTTTGCTTAGGAGCCAGGCATCTGGCTTCGGTCTCCGTCTGACCTTAGTTGCAGGTATGCCTTGGCCCAGTCTCATACGTCACCAATTCTGGTCATTATCCTAACCCACTGACTTGACTTTCTGGCTTGGCCTTGTCACTATGACCTCTTGGCTGACCCTGGTTACTGCTGCTGGACCTGCTCTGCTCTTCTTGCTCGGGTAATGTGGGACTGCACCCTGCCCATGAGGTCACTGGCCCTCCCGCCTTGCTGTCAGTCTCAGCTCCTGGCTTGCCTTCCCTCACAGAACATCCTGCGGACCCACTCACAGCACTCCTGAGGCAAGTCGAGGAACTGTAACGAAGACATGAGGCATCTCCTGACTGCGCCAAGTGCCAGGTATCTTCAGCTCCTAATAGTGGACTTCAGGCATCTTCCAGGAGCAAGCCTGGTACACTCTCAGCAACAGGTCAGGCTTGCTGAGCATTCAGGAAGAACTTAATATATCTGCATTTCCCTGAATCAATGCTAACAGGAGACTGAACTCTCTCAGATCAAACATGCTATGTTTTGTGTTGCACAAGAGCTAAGAAAGGTGAGTTACCATAGTTAACAAGTTATCGTACGTGGGTGGAGGTCCAGTACACTTTAATATGCACTCCTAAACAGAGGTAAATATCAGCTAATTTGAGTTACCTGAACCTTCTCTTCTTCTGGGGTAAACTAAGTAGAATTACTTCCTACTGTTCATACAATACACACGCGGTTACTGTAGGCCAGGTAGATAGTACCAGAAGCTTCAGAAATTTTTTTGAATGTCTCTGAGTGCAAGTTCAAAAAAAAGTTGTGCTGTATATTGGCATGCAGTCAAGTGGTTTTGGGTTATCAAAATTTTGTCTACTGTTACTGATTTGCACCTGGTCGGTCGCAGTTTCTTCAACCCGTACATTTCATAGTTTAATCTTCCGTGGCTCAAAGCAATCAGCACATCCATTCTGACGACACAAAATACTCAGATGATATATTTAGGTTTGAGTGAGAAATACTTCAAGATCAGTATTTGTACCAAACCTCAAGATTGAAATATTCCAGGTCACTTAATCGTTTTTCAACTTCCCACATCATCCCACAAGTCAGAAAGGAGGGGTTTGGTTTTTCTTTTTACCTCAGTGTCTGTATCTCTGCAAGCCTTGATGTCACTGCTATTAGGGAAGTATTTTTCATCAGTTTCAACTGTCTGCCAGTAAAATCCATTTGGCACTGCAAACACCTTCTCCACTGCCTGAAATGCACAAAGGACATCTCTTACCTGTATGTTATCTTGATCCCTCAAAATAAAGGGCTAGGAAAAAATAGTATTTTATGGCAAGAGAGCACAGMAGGATGCACATTAATGGATTAAACTCATTAGTCCAGTGTCATTAATCTATCATCTGCTTTCTTATAACTGTACCACTAGCTCCAATTAAGTGATATCCCAAGAATCTGAATCTGCAGCTGCTTCCTGAGAGACTGAACATTCCCAGGGTCCAACCCTCCAACATGCTGAATACCCATCGACATGAACAGGAGTTGCATGCAAAAGGCACTGCAGGATCAGGCTGAGCAACTTGTGACATTGATTCTCCATGATTGTGCTGAGCATCCAGCAGAAAATGGCTTTGTTAAAGGAACACTCTAATTAACTAATCAAACAGAAGGGTAGGGAAAGAATTGCATGAACTTCTACATGCCTGTAACCAAAYAGGACATTTCTCCTGTGCTCACGTCACCACAAGTGACACATATCTATGCGTCTTATTGTGCCACATACACATGGATAGGCAAAAAGACTCTGGCATTTAGGTCACAGCTTTACAGAAGTGTAGCATTTCCCAATCTCAGCACCTTCTTTTGTTTCTCAYACATTTTTTGGGCAGCCAAGCAAACAACTTGTACAAGTGCAAGTTTAAGGATGTGTCACTCATGAGAATTTGCTGTGACTACGTGCTCTGTAAGCAAGGCCATAGGAACAAATGCAGCTTTTAAGTCACGTTTGTCAAGTTCTGGTTTGGGAAGAAGTGATGTTCGTAGCTATGCCATAGCTGAGCATTCCAGAAACATGGATGCATGTAGGCAGAGTTCACACTGGACAGGAGTCATTCCAAGACTGGAATAAAACCCCAAAAAAAGCCAACTGCCACTTTTGAGACAGGCTCAGGTGGTATAAATCAGAGTAGCTTCACTACTTTTGAAGACTTGACTTTGATTCACGGAAGTCATTAATCTGCCCTCATCTCATGTGGACAGACCTTTTTAAAAAAAAAAAAAAAGGAAAAAGGGGAATTAAATTTCAACATGGTCTCATCAGGACTTTTATTATGGATAGAAAATGGACTAACACAGCATGAAGAAGCATCCATTCTGGATTATGAGGTACATATAACRCTGTTTAATTGTGTAATCACCCGAGAGTTTTTTTTTTGCGCTGCTTGGCAAACGATAGGCACTTCATATCATTCTCCAAATGTTTAAAAAGAACAACCAGAAAATGAAATTAATTTGAATAATGTTAAAAGCCCTCTGACATCTGTCTTTCTGCTTCAGCAACCTTTTGTGTTTTTTCCTTCCTCTGTTTCCTGTGCTTCATGAGATATTTGCCTAAAAGCAGAACTGAGGACTTYAYTTTTCACCCGGTTTCAGTCAACACAACTAKACCAAACCAAGAGCTTTGACTTCTSTCAATGGATTTGTCCATTTTGTCCTGCAATTCATTATTCACCAGCCTCCACTTGTGATATTACACTTGGTTGCTGTGGAAAATATCATCAGAGGAAAAGSAAGAAATTGTTGATTTAAGGAAACAAAAGATCTTCTCCGTTTCCAATGTTTGCTGCCAGCTCCTGCATGCAACACTGGCACAATGCAGCGAGCACAGATAAGCCCTATAAAACGGGAATGCAGCAAGACCCCAGTCTTCTGGGGGTCGAGCTGCTCCTTGAACAATCCTCAAGTCTATGAACTTTCAAGAAGAAGGAAAAGGGAAGGGACAAATGTGGCCAAACCAACTCCAGCCTACATTTCCATAGAAACCTTCATTATAATCATGCAGCCCCAGGCAGGACACAGAGGGTGTAAGTTGGAAATCCAAGATAAGAAGCTGACCTTTAGGAAGTACCATGGTGTAAGCTGTGGATCAGCTGTGATCCCAGGCACGCTGCCGCATGCTTGGCCTCCCTCCCCACCAGAGCAGGGATCTGGCCACACCTGTCAGGGAATCAAGGCCTGTGGAAAATTGTTACTGTGATCTGTCAGATTCTGTTTTCTAGCAGCCAACCTGAATGTGATTTCACAAAGCAGAAGAAAATGAAGCTTGAAAAGTCTTAGTTCTCCTAGAAAATCCTTTTCCTCATGGGTGAGAAAATAGCTGCAGTACAACAGCCCCTGCTTTTCCCAGACTAGCTAAAATGTGCCAGTGGAGGGAGAACTCCTGACGCTGCCTTCCTATGCAATGCACAGGAAAAATGGGAAGAAAGCAACTTTCCCTGCATGTAGGAAAGAATTGCGTCGAGTCAGTTGTTATAATATTGAGATGAGTCCTATTTGACATATAACACAGAGTGACCCTCCGCAGGCAGTTGCATGACCTCACTCTTATTGAAATAGTTTTGGCACTTTTGACACTATTTATCTTTGTGCTACTTTGGTGCTACTTTTAACGTTCCAGAATGAGAGAGAGGGTAGGCGTGAGAATTGTGTTGGTTTCACCTCAGGGCTGGTTCCTCTCTTACGCCTCCAACAACATTACAGTAGCTGTAAAGCTTCTGTGCAAACACAGCAGTTCAGAAAGTCTCTCCCAGGATAGCTGATACAGGATCTCTGAATGCTGACCTGTCTTTTGGAGGGGAGAAGAGGAGACTGCCTCCCCACGTACTGCGCAGAACACTGAAGAGGCAGTCCAGCCTTCGACACCTATCTGAAAATTCTYCTTCTCTAAGGCTCTGCAGACTCAGAGCACTGTAATGATCTCATGTCTCATGGTAAAGGCATTATGCCAGGGACGAAAGGTACCCTACAGGCAGCCAACGGCAGCTACAGCAGCCCCAGGGATACTTTGACTTATGCTGTGACAGGCTTCAAACCCCAGAATCATTTAACCACAACCATTTCCATGACTGTGTCTCCCCACCCCCCCCTGTAGGAAAGCAGGGTTTCTTACAGCACTGATATCCTCTTCATCCATACTGCTACGACCAGAAAGAGCAGGAAGGAAGGGCATGTCCATAACCTCCCATTTGTAGTTATTCTTTTTTGTCAATTACCCTTTTTCTTATGTGTTTTGGGAGACAAATTATGATTTCTGCTACATTAAGACACTGGAAAAGACCAATTTGTACCATAGCTAGGATTGAACGTGCATAATTTTTTCAAAAAGCATTAAAAAGAAACCCAGAGCTACTGCTTTGTTGCAGACAATATTACCGAGATGAAGCTAGACAGTTATGGAAAGGAAATTCACAGAAGAACAAAAATGTGTTGTAAAATACTGAACAGAAACAAGAATAAGCACATTTTAGAGAAGACTGGAGCTGCATGCAGCAAAACCATGAATCTTTAACTGTCATACAGAAATATGACCAAATCCAATATCTCCTCTTCTTGCTTACAGTGTATTCTGTTCTTATTTCCGACAACAAAGAAATAGCTTTTGCTGTCAGATGATCTAAGAGAGTCTTAAGTTGCAACGAGTCTTCTAGCCTGCTTCCCAGCCACAGCAGGAAAACAGAAACTGCAGGAAGAATTTCTATGTACTCCACAATCTCATCTCCTCACATGCAAGGTACTTTCCAATACAAAGATCTGCTCAGCCATTATCACTATGAGACAACGCCCAAATCCCTTGCAGAAAGATGCCGTACCCTCCATTACCTCTAGAGACAGACTGTAAATTGTGTATGTATATAACTTCTCCCCTTCAACTCCACTGACCATGTCAGTGGCAGCAGAGTAAGCACCATTCTCACTCTAGCAAAGGCCTCATTGCTAACACACAGGCAAGGCTCATGTCTGATGTCATTCACTGAATTATGCCCCTGAATTAGGCAGCATTATCCTCACACTCTCTCCTCTCCCCACTGTCATGAATCCCAATGCATTAGTGTAGTATTCCTTGTGGAATCCAGATTAACATAAATTTGAATTTGTTTCCTGCACGTCTTCCCTCCCCATTGTGCATGCTCACTTCAGATGGCTACAGAATTTAGTATAGGAAATGTGGAAACACAGTAGGAAGATCCCAGGCAGCAAAAAGGCTGGGTATAGAGGGGTCTAATTAAGAGCTTTGCCACTGAAGATGTACAACTCTGGTGACTGTATTTCAGACAGTTTGAAGATGTATCTCACTTTCCCTTGCCACCCTTCTGGATAGGGAAAGGGATATCTTAAAACACAGAAGAGAAAGGATGAGACAATAACTTCCACTCTTTCTGCCCATCATGCACAATACTAATGACTAAGCCCATTAGCTTGATAGTTCTTTTAAGCTGCTCTTTTCTGGAATAATTAGCAATGGCCACAATTTAAATGTGAGCTATCAARTTTTAGGAAGAATGAAAAACTGTAATGGTTTATTCCTCCCCAAGCTATGCGTTCATCTTTGTGCCAACTCTCGTAGACATCATTGTAGTCCTTTCTCCTTTTAAAGATCAGGATTTTTTAGTTACAAATACCAATAACAGCCTGAACTCCTGGCCCCACTAAAATCAATTACAAACTCCAACAGGACTCAGCTAGGGCCAGGATGTCACCTTCTCCCTTCTGCCTCATGAAGATACAGCCATGCAGCTATGCTGTATCTGCAGATTAATYTGCAGATTAACTTCCATAAATGCATATAGGTGAGGCCCCAGGACAAATGTCTCACCCACAGACAARTCATATCCATGTGGAATCATCAGTCAGATGATGTGCTCGCTCTCACCAAGGCTGTTGACACAGCTTTATCAGGCTGCGCAGCAGACTCAGRGTGCCAGACACGCGAGACCTGGCCCTTAGCACCAACTCAGATAAAGACAAGACACGAGCAAGATTTGGAAAGCAAAGGGCAGGTCGAACCTGTCCTTTTGAACCTCCTGTTTTACAACTTTAGCCTAGATTTCAAACCATCAAGCCGCTGGTCTTAAGGGCTGGCACCTGCCATGCTGCAAGTCTCAACATCCTGCTGGCTCTGGTTTGGGGAAGCAGATGCRGAGGTGCTGCTCTGGGTGTTTTATCCCTCCCTAATGCCCATTTCAGCTGCTCAACAATCAAGTCTTTCAAGCTTTGGCATCAGGCTCAGCAGAAGCTTTGGAGGAGGAAAGCACAGCCCTGAGCCATACACTAAATCTGAGAGCTTACAGCAAAATGTGGATCAGGTCTAACAGCTGGCCAAATTGTGTTGCACTCCAGGTWGCTCAGTCTGTGCTCTCCACCCACAAAACATTACATGGCCTAGCTTAGGCACTGCTTACAGCTGCTAGTTTGCTTCTTCTCACACAGCATGAAAGGAGAAAGAGAGAACACATGGGGCAATAACCCCAAATCAAAACAGCATAATTGCCAACACCATGAGGCACTGAACCACAGTATAGCACTGCTTATTACAGTTTGAGATGTGTGAAAGGCAATGCCCACACAGTCAWGGGCTTGAAGAGAATTGGGTGAAAAGCTGATGTGGTACTAAGCAGCACTTAGTTCTAAGCAGTACGAAGTTCTCTGAGCAAGCCTCTCATTAGCATTGAAGTTAAAAGAAGTTATAGTAAAAGACAGTGGAAGATGCTGRTGTCACTCAGCAGGGCTAAGGCCATGATGCTTGTCAACGAAATAACGTCACAGCATTCAAACTCTAAAGCTCACAGCCTTCTTGTCAAGCCCACACTAAAACGTAGATTCACAGATCTGAAAGATCCTCTGGAAATGCCYCTCACTCCCTTTTCAGAGACTATACACAGAGTCAGTGCAATCACATATCTAAATTAGGTGCCTTAAGTGTACAAAGTAACAAATGATGCGTCCCGGCTGCTTTTCCACAGCACCAAACAGTGCTGTCTAATTTCATCACCAATACATAGCTCTTCTGCTACGTGGTTATTTCAGTCTTTGGAAAAAAGTTTGCAACTTTCAAACCTTGAGCRTCTGTGTGTACATGTAGAGCTCCTCTGGTAACACAGTTGCCATCAACTTTCTAGCAGGGAAAGCCCAGAAGTCTGAAACACCACATTAAAGAACTGCTGTACTTTCTGCGAATCCACTCCCATRCATCAAACTTCCTGTTAGTTCGGTCTGTGCTGTTTGAAGTTTTCAGCAGCACTGAGTTACAACATCGGGGCAGATTTAGCTCTCTGGAATTCTTATCTGTGCTTAGGCAAAACTGCATTTTAAAAAAAAAAAAAAAAAAGCACTTTGCTTAAGTGAAAAGCAAGGAGGGAACTTTGTGTAGACCTGCCCTTAATCAGTACTATTGTCTCAAMAAAGAAAACACAACCCTTGCACTGGAAGTCAGCAGGGAAACTAACTAAAGGAGCAGCAAGCAGGGAACTGATSACCAGGAGGTGCAACAAAATCAATTTTCTGGAACTAAAAGAAAAAAAAAAAAATCTCATTCACCTTGACTTAGGGATGGAGGTTCCCCTTCTTCCTTGAAACCTCACTGACACGATCACCCATGCAATACTGCTATGCCCTGMCTCCTCTGTCATGGCAGGCACCTGTATAGGTTGGGAGTTCAAGGAGATGCTCTGGAAGGTGACCAAAAAGATGGTGAGTGTTAGGGCTTGCACCCTTTGGGCAAATGTCCCAGTGTCCAGAACAACTGAGAGAGAGCAAGAGAAATCCAGTGTGCCTTAATGGARCAAACAGGCAGAGGAAAAGAAGCATCAACACTGGCTACGTATGTTGTCTGTATCCCTAAGGTTAATGCTTGCATCCTAAGGCTTAACAGGAGAAAGTACTTTTATTTTATGTTAAAATGAAGCAATCCTCTTTTTGCTGACAAGGGACATTGCAGTTAATRACTTCCACAGGGATTATGTCACTCCTAACCTAACCTGGGGTTTTAATGACTGCATTGTGAGTTTACTCTTCATATCAAAAGTGAATTACTGCAGGTTAATAGGCTGCATGCACAGCATTGATAAGAAAGCCTCAAAGAAAAATAGCAAGAGAAAAGCAATCTGTTTGGGGTCCAGGACAGACTGAAAAAACACTAGACCAATTGACTGAAAACAAAGACATTGGGTCATGCACTAACAAACAATGTGCTTAAAGGTTATTACAATTACTGCTAACAATTGCTCGTAAAATCATACACAGAGCTAGTCAGTACACAAGCAGACAGCAATTTTACCTGATGTTCCCTCTCCCTCCACTCCCACCCATTTGTTTCATCAACTTGTCAGGATTTTTGTCTCAGACAAAATAGGTATTCACCGCATGCTTTTCCAACACAGTAGCAGGTTCTTTGGCCTACTTAGTTTTGTATACACCACCTCAAAATAACTATAAACATATAAAAAGCAAGCATGGCTCACTGGCCTTGTACAAAATCTTCGAACCAATGAAGTTAAAAGAATATGATATTGAATTCTCTGTGCAGCACTTTTTGGTTGTATTTTAATGACACTTGGGAACATTCTCAGTTGGTACCACTTTGTAAAGCTTCAGGGCAGACAACAGGGTTAGCTGCTGCCTGCTGAGAGTCTGGCTCATTGAGCCTCGCTTTGCAACATCAGCCTTTCTGTTTAACTGCAAGATACATCTATCAAAAAGCCACGATACGTAGTGGTCTCAGTGTAATTCAGGCCTGGGAACCTGGGTGGCACAGAGCATTTGAACTTAGGAAGAGAATGTGGTCTTTAAATTGACTCCAGTTTTTCTTTTGCATCARGGCAAAGATCCACCCCCAGAAAGTGCCTGTTATCTTGCTGTTCAATTTCTAATGATTTATAATTCCCCTAATAAGGGATTTGCATAAAAGCCCTGACTGTTTTAAATGATGCCTTATTTTATGCCTTAAAAGAGTACAGCAGATTTATCTTTTACAAGTACGTCAGMCTGCTTTATAGCATTTGCTTCTACTTGAAAGCTACAGCGACTGCAAATCAACAGCATTAAGCCTCCTTTTGCTCCACAGAAAGTGGGATAAACCTTTAGCGTGCTGCTAAGCCCCTAAGCTTTCATGGCATTGATTCTCACAGAGTAATAGTAATCCCCAAATCTGGTTGAAATTGCAGAAAAGTTCTCATGTTACATTATTTTCAGAACTAAACCTCGTTGTGAACCAGAGTTGCAGTCTTCACCGTTCCCTGGAATTGTGTCTCAAGGTTTTTGTTGATCTAGAAATACTGGGAAAAGACCATGATTGTCCAAATGCTGGTAATATCTTAGGAAAGAAATAAGTAGAACATACCCTCAAAAGGTATGGAAATCAGGTCATATTCAATGCTTCTTTGAAAACCTGGTCTAAATATTTACACTGAGGTAGGATAGGCTATTAAAGGCCTAAAAGCAACATTGGATGCCCTCAAGGAATAAACTCCCCCAATGAGTATAATGAATTCTTGTAACATTTCATTCACTTGAATATTTCTTATGGAGCACTTGCTAAGCTGACAGAAGTGAAAAAGTTAATTATCATTCTACTTATAGACAGCATGAGGTGAATGTCCTTGAAAATGTCTCTAGGCAGGCAAGTGATTTTAAGCACTTACTTTTAAGCGGTGCTATGTCCTTGTAATCTCATACACTTCAGTGGAAATCTACAGTGCTTAGAAGCATTTGTTTTCAAACTCTGTTTAAATCCTTAGCTAAAGCAAACGAGAATACCTGTTAACACTGGAAGCACAACTTTTACTGGACCTAATGAGAAAAAAAATGATCCCAAGTCCAAGCATTTCTGTACMGTACCTGAGGATCAGGATTAACAGCAGTGACGTAACTGAGCAGGACAGAGGGAATTTCAGGAAGAAGTGGACACAGTTGGTTTTGGAAGTGATTGGCCAGTTCTGCCCTCCACCAGATAACATCCGGAAGCCATGTACAGGCTAGAAATGCAGAAATCTTCTGGTAAAAAATGGATGTTCCTCGTAGATCTTCTTTAGTCTGCAGAGAGTCAATGGTTAAAAAGCATTGATGATGGCCTCAGGAACTTTCTGTTCTGTACCATGCACCTGTAGCAGCTCTTTCTCTGTCTGCAACCATTCCAGCCTGTGCTTCATGCATCTGCCATACAGCTGCACTTCAGAGTCTCCGAACCAAAGCCCTGATGTAACACCCCTCAGCCTCCCAAATCATCACACCCTGCATCCCTGCAACCAGAGCTCTAAACTTGTCCCCTCACCCACAGAAAGCATACTCCTCCTACAATCCTGGTATCACCCCACAAAGTCTCTACTCACAGGTCCAAAGCCAGAATTGTAGGTCCTGATACTGTCGGGGTTCCTGTTCGGACGCAGGAGTTGGGACTTAAGAGCAGATGCTCTCTGCAACAGTCAGTTACTCCCATTAGCTGTGTGGAAGGGCTCACTCCATGACTTGGGGATGTGCCTCCACATAGACTTGACTCAAACAAAGTGCCCCTTGGTGAAGGCAGTGGGGAGATGAGCAGCACTGCCCTTCCACCAGAGCTCTCGACACACTCAGACTGCTCAGCTATAAAACTCCACCAGGGATGATGGCTGGTGAGTTAACAGCAATCTTCAGTTGGTTGCAAGACACTGGTATAAAATAACTGGCTCATGAYACCTGTCAGCCCACAAATATTACTCTGAAGCAGATTACATACCACTTAAAGAGGGAGAAAATGCCATAAACAGAACCATAAGACAGCCCAGTACAATGAAACATTAATCTGCAAAGGGTTTCACAGGCATATAAATGAAAAGATTTATTAATTTCAAGTTTGTTTGTTTGTTTTTTTAAGATTGAGACTAATATTAGTATTGATACATTAGTACTGAACACTGCACTGCTAAATTACAGTTTTCCATCATTTAACCTCCTCTCTAAGCCCCTTTGTTCTTCCAGGTTGGTTCTTAGTTAGCAGGACTTTCAGAGAACAAAATTGGTGACCTCAATGAGACCCAATTAGAAACTAACRGAATCAACAATTATGCAAAGCATCTGCTCTACACCAGCTATTATTGCACCTGCTTAAGCAGGAAAGATCTGCAAAAAAGCCCCAAATCTAATGACAGAGATCGCGAGCTCTTCTGAGCCACCACAGAATTGTTAAGTGATCGAAGCATACGGACAAGAACCACGTTGCTCTGCACAGTGCTAGTGTGCCTAATTGGGAATGCTTAGTAGATTCTTAGAAAGCATACGCTGTACAAATCGAATTCCCATCAGACATGCTTGTAACTGCAGCTTGTCTATCAGCATGCAAGAATTACAAGAGGTGAGTGTATAAGCATTTGTTCTGCCAACTAAAGAAACCAAAACCACGCAGGGATGTTCAAATTTGCCTCACTTCTGTCAGTTGTTTGGAGGGGGACAGAAATAAAAAAAACAAACTAAACCCCAAAAAAATGACAAAAATGGGAGGAAACACAGCAGAGCCACTTGATATAGGAATAGATGCCATCCTAGTTGAATAAGCCAAAAGGCTTATTGATCTGCTAAGAACAGGAGCTTTTGCTTTGAGAAACCACTATTATATTTGTATTCATAACCATTAGACCTTAGGATGGAGAAATAAAATGTGACAAAAAATAAAAGACACTCAGATGACGGTGAAGTGGCCAGTAAATAAGAAGTTGATGGCTTAGAGGTCTGGAATATAGCTCAGCTCCAGTTAATAATAACGGGAAAAAAATACCAAACTAAAACCACAAAAAACCCCAGCAACAACCTAYAGTAACATGAAACTAGCAGGCTGCCTTGATCCAGTTCTCGGTGATGAAGTGTACCCCGTCATTAGAGCTGTGAGCCTATAGCAGGCAACAMGCCACAGGATCAAATAACATCAAAGCCAACGAGACTGATAAATGCACTCAGCATGTTCAATCACACCAGGGCTGGGAATTGACAGAGGGGCAAGCTGGGGAAAGTGAAACCTTGCCTTGTTGATACAGATAGGTCCTTAGGCTCTTAGACTAGCAATCCAATGTCTGCTGTAAAAATCATATTCACATTACAATCTGAAGAAAATCCATGGGCAACTGACATTTTGCTGTTATTATGGGATATGAGTACAGATACACAGAGAAAGACGGGCATTTCCCTCCTAGCCTCAAGCAGGCACAAACCTGTACATAATATGTGGCGTAATCTTGTACATACCCATCTTTGGCACTGAAAATGGACTCTGGGCTCTACACATTAAGAACATTAAGATACCAGGTTGTCATAATSCCTCTGGTTAACATTTACACTGCTTGGTCTGTCTTTTTTACATAATCAAAAAAAAGTAACTAACATTTCCCTACATTCTTATAGCAAATAGATGCAACAAAAATGCCTGGAAACCCAGCCATATTTTGAAGGTAAGTCCTGATAAGTGGTTCTTTTTGTGCCCATAGGAGACAACTGGAACAAAAAGCATAAGTGCCACAACAGAATTTTTTTATCCAATTCAACCATTAAAAAACTGTATACTAACACTACAGCGAGAGACTGAAGATTTGAGTGTGAAGAGTAAAATCTACCACATTTCTCTCCAACAATAGTTGAAGCTGCTCAAGGGGAAGAATGGGAGACAGGACTAGTTGCTGTTGTTTTCCTTGTCTCTGCTGTGGCTGACATTTCTGAAAGACTTTTGTTGTTCCTATCAGCTTAGATCTCTGTTGGGGAAAGCACCAGTTTTATAAATGCCTCAGGAAAGCAAAATTGACAAAAGTCATTGTTACCACAAAGACATATGGTAGAGCCTCTAATGAGAGGAAACCCCAGTTACACATAGTCTTGCTTTGAGGAACACTGTCCAAATGCCTTGTATGTTTGCTGCTGTGCATACTAGCTGAACTCAACAGCAGTGTCAGTAACTGTACATGGGGCATCAGAATAGCATTTGCAATTTATATATGGACTGGACACTCTGTATGGCTTGTTCCACCAACATGTGAATCAACCCTTCCCAGCTCCAACCAAATGTTCAGAGCAGCCTGAGCCTGCAGCTTCARAAGTCCATTCAATTGCATAACGTCGGATACATATTTTGAGCATACTCTGTGCTCAATAATTTTGAGACTTTGGCCAACCCCTCAGCTGAAATCAGCAGAGAGCAACARGGCAAGCAGACAGAAGGCAGGTCACTCTCTGTTCCTCCATTTTCTTTGCTCCATAGAGCAAACATTTTGAATTCAGTTACCTTAGACAGAAATCAACATTAAGCCCTTGTCCAGTCTAGCAGGCTGCTTAGTCTCATTCGCCCTGCTGCTTATTCCAACAGGTGCCCAAACACTAACAGAAAGGTTGCTTATTGTTTTGGGGTTGGTTTTTTTTGGTAGTGTTTTAATCACAACAATTGTTGCCAGCATCAATCATTTACTTCCAGGAGCACCGGAGCCACAGCTGTCATACTCCAGGCTTTATGATACATCATGGGAAATTTAATCTTTACTGCTCAGAGGCAGGCAGCTGCAAGTGAAGAATGCTTCCTGCAGCTGAGTAGGGGAAGCTTAAGCATGTTTTTAAAACATGTTTACACCTCCTCTCCCATTTAAACTTCACATGATGTGTCCAGCAGGTGTGACTCAGATACCTGGGGGCCCCCCTAAGACCAYCTGCTATTGGGTCCTATGGGGTCTTTTCAGCATAGAGGAAGTGTCAAGAACGAGCACATCTATTGTCACATTCCTGTTAACATTACCAGGGGTGAGGCAGGCAAAAAGAGTAGAAAATCCACTACCAGCTCGCTAAAGCCACAAGTGTTGCTTTGAGCCACCTAAGAGAAACTCGCCAGCCTCAACAGAGCACAGGACCAGCATCTCAAAGGTTATTCAGGCGAGTGACCCACAGGAGATCTMGGGTACACAAGGATCGCTGCTCCCCAGATATGCCTGGGTACATTTTCCAGCAAGAGTCAGCTATACTGCATAGGTAGGATAGGTATTTATACCAGGGAAGAGTAGCAATAATGCCTAACAAGCTGTCTCCAAAACCGAAAACAGACCAAGATGCTCTGAGTACCAATCTGTATCATATTAGCTTTGTGAAAAGACTGAACCAACAAACTAGGACCCAGAGCTGCTGTTTCACAGGTCTGCTGTTTTCAGGACACAAGCTCATATCGTGCCCTATGTTACACTGTGCCACCTACATCTGCTAGATTTTCAGCTTGCGTGCTAGACCTTTCAGCTTGGCGTTTTATTGCACAGCACAGACTCTGTAGTCTACCAGAGTTGAGGGAATGGAGTCTCAGGTCCTGCCTCCAGGCCCTGACTCCTGGGAGCCAAATAGCAAGACAATATTCCCTCTTGTGGGCCACGCTCTTCACATGGATAAAATATAAGAGCAAAAACTGTAACACATGCCAAAGATACGTCTCCTCTGAATCCAGTCAAATTTCTGCACTGTRGGGTTACAGCCACCAAAAATATATTAACAGCTAATGAGCAGCAGAGACAAAAGACTACACCATAGAGAGCTGGCTTCTCATCTGCACATAATCTAAATTCAGCATAACTGAGGACAGCTTGAGTTGGCAATTAGCTGTAAGCAATCTTTCAGTTCCCACAGTACTGGGCTGTTCCCCCATTCTAATTTAGAGCAGCACTTATGCTGCTCTATCCTGGCTCGCTGAAATTTGAGCTTGAATTGGCATATCCAAGCCTGGTCCTTAGTCAAAAACCGTGGTAACTGCCTATGGCAGTTGYGCATGGCTAGCAAGTGTAAATGCGGTTACTCACTTTTATCTTCTGGATCTTGGTGCTGTTCTGGGCTGAAGACTCATCTGCGGGCGTTAGACAAGCATATAGGGCCAAGGCATCCTCTCGCCAGGCCTGCTGCAGCCCTACCACCTGAAATGGAGCCTTGGGTCCGCCTTTCATTTTCACAGGAGGCACCTGTAAATCCATTTGAACATAATTTCATTTTTAGATGGCTGTATTTAGAGACTGAAAATAACCCTTTATCTTGCTCTGCTGCTTTTGAGTAGAGTCCGATAATGTACAATGATCCAGGGAGCACTCTCGCTTGATTAGTGGATTAGCTGTGGTTTAGTCAGTAGAAAAATCAAGAMAGACCAAATTAAATAGGAATGACATCTAGGTTTTGATAAGTCAAAGGATTTATTTTCTCARTGAGGACTTGCAAGCTCTGACTTCCACCAGTTTCACTATGTGAAAGCAAGTACTTGCATTAGCTTCCTAGTCTAGCAAGAAATGAGAACAGAGCCTCTGTCAACGCTGCACTGCATGTTCTTGTCACGGTGGCACTGTGTGCTGCCTTTATTAATGATAATGAGACCAATCCAATCTCAGTTCAAAAATCAATGCTAAGTGATTGTGCCATTCTGAGAAGCTAGTGCAGGCTTCTTTAATAAGCCTTTGTCTTCTCTATTAGTGATCACTAATAGCCAAAACCCCATCAATCCCTGTCCAGTGAATCCACCTTTTAGTTAGACTGAGGTGATTCCTTTTTGATGCATTTTTTTTTGTGCACACACGTGCACAYCAAACATTCTATTTTCCAATATACRTAWCTGATCCAAAACAAGAAARGTAAAAAGCAACTTCTGCCAACCCCAGGATGAACACTGGACACCTTTTATCATAAATATCAGTTTCGTTCCAGAARTAGGGTTCCAGTAGGATAGATCACTCATTGGTTCATAAGGCTGCTCAAAGTATGCTGAAACGTGATGCATTTTAGCATGAATACATGAGTATTCTCATGAATACATGAGAAACCTTATTACCAGGTAGAAAAGAGACAGGAAAGATACCTGAAACAGACTGGGAAGGCACTGTAGTGCTGCAAAGCATCCTGAAACCTGCGTAGCCGGTGAAAGAGGGCAGAAGGCTATGGGAAAGTCAGACACAGGCAACCAGCAAAGCCAAGAGAAAGGAATAGCAGCCACGTGAGATACCTGAACCAGACCACACACCAGAYGAAGACACAGGCAAGCTTGAATTACAGGACTATAATTCCTTCCCAGGATTCTGGTGAATACAGAACCCCCTAAGTCTTGTTCTCATGGTTTATACCATCACCCACGATCTCTAGATGGATTAACAGCTCTGGTATTTACTGCATATACAAACCAAAACTATTTACAGTGAGATAAATGCCTTTAGAAATATGTTCTCAACACAGGGCCTGAGTGGCTTTTCAMACTGTTGCATAGGTCAGCTGTGTCACTCAAAATAGCACTACCAAGTCCTCAACTGCTTTGAACACTGGTTTCACATGGGAAATTCTGTAGCAGCTTCTGTAGCATTCCCCTCGGGGGAATGCTCACATCTGGAGGATCGTGTTCTCAACCGGTAGAAATCAGCACATCTCCAATGAAATCAATAAAGATATGCTGATTTACACAAGCCAGGAAGCCAGTGAATCAGTGGAATTACATTGATTATGACCAGATGAGAATTTGGTCTAAAAATGCATCAACCTTTCAACTTTTTTTTAATTAAAGAAATGCAGACTTTTTCATTGCTATCCAATAGCTATTTGAGAACCTGTGTGAAATAAACTGGTGGATTTGACCCCGGTTTCTACTGGGCACAAAGTCCATCACAACGTTTGACCCTACAGTTTTAGCAGAGTGACACTGAGCCCTGGAAGYTGAGATATCCTTTCAGGCTTGGAGAGAGCTGCTACAAGTCAGAGCTCAGGTTTTTAAAATAGGAATAACACAAGGGAAGAAAGTTCACACTGCGGCTGGTCATCAGCTAACTAGTTTCTGAATGGAAGATTCACACTCTGGGGCTGTTCAAGTGGCAATTTTCATTAGCATTGAACTAACATTAAAGAATGTTAGCAATGTTTTAATGGAAGTGTGAACATCACTAACAATTAATACCATTTAAGTGGAGTTTAAGTGATTTAAAAGCCTTGTGCAGGCTGTCCACTCAGGGTGAAATCTACCTTGAGTGCATGGATTGGTATCGGTATGCCAATGTCTTTAACCAGGGAAAAGAATGAGGCCAACATGCAGGGTGGGGAGGAAAAATACACATTGCCTATTTTCCCYAGAGGAAAAGGGTAATATGGGATGGAATGGGAAGAGTGAGGAAAAGGTGGTTTCTTTAGAGGTGAAAAATATGTGATCCAAAGGGCAATTAAGATGAAACAGACCACCATGTGTTTATAGCCCTCTTGACTATCAGAAAGGATCTATTCTTAAYTAGAACAAGTGGTAAGAAATAGGCACCTGTGTCCTCTCGCTTCTTTTGCCAAAGACAAAGTATAATACTTAGACAGCCCTCTACTTCCAGTAGTCACTTTTGACTATTGCRAGTCTGGCTCCACAATTTTTTACTTTCTGTGCCATGTTCTTTGTAAACTACAGGCACAATCCAGCTCCCACTGACCTCAGCAAGACTTTACCTATTTATTTACTGACTTTAAAGTGAGTGAGAACATAATTTCCCCTTTGTTCAGCCACTGTTTTATAGCTATTGGAAGAAGGAGATTTCAAGAATGATTATATATTCACTGGAGGGCAAAACACAGCCTTAATCATGCAGAACCTTCTTTTGTGCACCGTCACTGCACGTACTCACCAGAGAGAGAAGCCACGTCACAAGGGCCTCGTAGATGTTGGCTGCTCTCAGCACCATGTTAGGCACCTGCCCATCGYGCTGACCTGTAGCTACTTGGCCACAACTTGACAGCCAAATGGTCATAAGCAGCACCTCATTTCTCATACTGTGTGGTCTAGGCAATGTGTCAATATCTGGCAAATAAGAGGCTTCCTGTCAAAAAAAAGTATGAAAATGGAAGTCATGTGGATTACTGGAACTGTATTCATCATCATGAACAAATTACATTCATTGCCATCATAGGAGGGGCAATTACTATCTAGCACGCATTTATCAAAGAGGGAGCACAAGCCATAAAAGCTAGGTCATTATATCAGTGACACCTGGAGCACTTCAGTTTTTCTTGGAGAGCTGTCACCTAGGTCTTCATTTAGTYAAACACTGATTGGTGAATGGAAGATTACGTGGTCACAGCTGGAAACAGTATGATCAAATTTATTCTGTATTCTTTAAGATTCAGTGTTATTATTATTTTTTTTTTAAATCAATGAAACATCTTCAAAACAAGCCTGATAAAAGTGTCAAAACTTTCATTATTTTCTGCCTCGTCTAACATACATCATTCAGAGATGATGTTACCTTTAAGCGAACTCATCTCCTTTCTTCACTTCAGTATTGAAGCTTGATTATTTAGGATGCAAATTCCCTCTCCTTTGAGAGACCTGTTCTTTAAGAAGCAACCCCAAGCTTGAACTGTGGGTTTATAGTTTATGGGATCTCTTTTGTTTTTCCAAAACAGCTGTAATTATCAGCTGGCTTGCTATTCCTACCTATATTCAATTTGCTGCCCCTGACATTTCTTTTGTAAATTAGGAAGCTAGTCCCTAAAATTGCAAAGATTCTCCAGTATACATAAAAGTATTGCTCCTCAACAGTTATSATCCTTTAACAAGGACTCTCAGGGCCCCCCCAAGGCATCCTGAGTCCATATATGCTACAGGCATGGATGCACATTCATTTTGCAAATAGCTGGAGCTGTTTATGGGGTTAACTTTTCCAAGCTACTTGTTACAGCATCAGCTGAGGGCTATGCTCCCCACTGCAGAGTCAGCAAAGTGCAACATGACTGCATTTCCTATACATGTCAACACAATCAGCCAACAGGCTAAACTGCTAATTAAGGTGAGCAGAATTAATCTGAAATAACCTACTGTAGTATGAGACTAGCAAGCACCCTTTTCTGGAGCYGAGCTGTGGAAAACCATAGGAACATAATGGGAGGAGGAGGGTGTTGAGGAYCAGGTAAGCAGTTTTCAGTTGCTCCAGGTAGCCCTTAATGAGGATGTCTGCCCATGCCTTTACACTTAATTAACCTTAATTTGATTTACCTGAATTTACTTTGGAAGCAAAGTAAGCTAAATCCAATTAAAGCCACTTTAACTGTGAATTAAAATGTCCACAAAGGTGTTTAATGACTAATCCACTTGACAAGTTAATGTAGCTTGACTTTCGTGCCTGTCCTCAAACCAGACAATTCCTTAAAACAGTTTTCAAAAAAATATACTAATAAAAAGCCCCAAGCAGATCTATTGCGTCATCCAGTGTTTTGGTGCCGAAATAYCTTCCACAGACACAGCACTGTCTACAAGTACCAAATAAAAATTGCAATTAGTAATAAAGGAAAAATAGTCATGCAAAAGTTTCTGATGCTGCAGATCTGTGTTACTAATGTTACTGTAGTCCTGAAGAGCTAACAGAATTGATGAGGGCTTTGACCCTACCATCGTAATTCTCCGAGGAAGAGGCCTTAAAAGAAACTTGGAGACTTTCAGGAAAAGATAATCTTCTTCTATAACCTATATTGGAGAAATTATTCCTTCTTCCTCTTTCAACAAGGGTGTGGGGGTCAATGACAGGAGAAACTCAAAAGCTAAAGATTAAACCAGTATCTGCTAATGCTTCAGCAGAGTTTCCAACTATTCCAAATTTGCTTGGCCCAGCAGCAGGGGAGGGTTCAATAGGTTTTCTGACCAAGATCAACTAAGAATTTTACTTATTAAAGTTCTTTCTRAGTGAGGTTTTGATCAATGTTGGTCTTTCCCTCTTCTCCCTCTGCCAGCCTCCTTACCCCAACAAGAATCCAGGTGTAGAAGAACTTAACTGATTTCAGCTAACGAACAAAAGAGCTAATTCTATTTAATTCCAGGCAAGAATTGCTGAAGTAAGATACATTCAGTGCTTTCTTAGTATGCCTTCCCACAGCATTGCCCAATTCACCCTAKTCTACCTATGAAGAGAGTTCAATTTGCCTACGTGTTACACTGGGTTTTATTCGTGATGGTATTARATTATAAAAAGACTAAAATTACTCAAATGCTGGGCTATTTTTGGTTGCTCTGGCTAGAATTGTGCTGTCAGTCACAGACAGGCTTGCAGCTGATTGTAGTCAAGTGCCAACAATTACTATAGAGTAAGTAAGATAAAATGTCCTATTTCCAAAGTGCTTGCTATTTTATTTTGCAATTATAGTTTACAATATTGCAACTTAGAGCCCTTCAGCTCAATTTTCCAACCACCCCTTCACCCCCGGTTCTTGCCATCTTTCTCCTCTAACATAATGACAGTACAAGTAGAAGCAGTAACCACACTAAGCAGCCAAGGAATAACCTCCACACCAAAAAMGAAGTGAGGAAAAAGGAATTGCAAGACAACTTAAGGATACCCATATATTCCAGCCTTCAGCTACAGCGGCATTGGAGTTACACATACAGAGGCATAGCCCCAAAGGAAACTACTACTCATAAAAAAAASCTGTAATGTGAAGGCATCCATACAGACAATCATTTAAAAAGTGGCATTTTACCTCTGTATTATTTTTTTTTTTTTTTAAAAAACAGAGCTGTTTATGATCACAGGTTTCTAATAAAATAGCTCTAATTGGTTAAACGATGTTTTTGTTGATGATTTTTTAAAAGACTAGTTGGCATTGCTTTTACTATGCCTGTATACTAGATTAGACAAACAGGTCTGTTGCCCTAAAACTGGGAAACATTATCAAAACTGTYAGAGGCTGGAATGATCGAGCGGCAGCTCAGGAGCCAAGAAGGCCAGGTGACAACTTTGCTGCTGGTTTCCAGCTAGGTACAAGGCTGATAGCRAGTGAGAGCAGTCACTATCAACTGCTGTTTGGGAACCACACTACATTACACGTTTGGAAAGTTCATTTCACCACGTAGACCCAAGAAAGCATGCAGTATTTCCCAGCAGAATCAGCTCACCCAGTCTGAGGATTTCTCCCAGTGGAAGGATAGGTCAGGGAGAAGCCAAGCTTTTTTTTTTTTTCTTTTTTAAAACAGATATGGTCTCTCTTTTGCAGGTAAACAAAATTTCARTATTTCCCTTCTAGTACCTTTTCCAATACTAACTAAACTGATACTAACACTGAAGCAAGGTATCATATGCAATCAAAAACCCTCTCTACTATTTTGAGCAGATTCTACAACAGTGAGAASTAAATCAAAACATCCACTGCCTGTAAAATGAAGATAAGTTATACTCACACAGCCTCCTCCTTCTTTACTAGAGGGGGTGGGGGGGGGGGAAGGGGAGGAATAGGAAGAATCTTACTCTCATTGGCTGGAGGCTTAATCAAAATAATTGTTTTCAGCCATGTCTAAATTTATCCTTCTATGTCATCTGCACCCTAGCTTGGATCACAGATTTAAGAGGCAATCCCTGATGAATGGCAAGTTACTGACTGCAGAAATCTTTTGCCAAATGATGCATCTGCTGTACGTTTGTAAATGTGAGCTGATTTCTAGGTACTTCAGCAGCTCTAGCTAATTTCTGTAATGAAAATTCTATACTGTTATGCTGAAATAGCTCTAGCATTGCATGTTCATGCTTCATTATAGACAGAGCTCACAGTACAAAACGCAAGTGTGTTGATTATGTGGTTATACACCTATTTTCCACGCAGTCATGTTGCTAATGTAGGAGAGGAGATAGTTAGGACACATTTAACAATTCTGTCCATCTAAGGCAAAGCAGGTAACATACTTTCATGGCTTCTAAAAATTCTTGCATTAGATGAAGACATATTGGAAATGTCAAGTGTTTGTTCATTTTCATTCTGTGGGGAAGGAAAAATGATGACAATGCCATCTGTTAGATTATTTGAAATTCCACATTAAATTGTGGAATAAACCCTGAAACCATTCAAAGAACTGCTTTATCATTGCAAAGTGGGAGCAATGGATAAGAATGAGGAAAGTATCTGCATTTCCTGCATGCAACTGGCAGAACATCCTGTAATTAGGAAGGCAAMATTTAGTAACAAAAAGAAGAGTACGATTGATGTTAATGGTCTGAATGGTCTTTCTGTTAATGTATTTTTGTACTAAATTCACTGTCTATAGCACCAATGGCTTTCTGAGTATCAAACATGCTGACGTTATGGATCTGAAAAATATGACGGTGGCAAGATGTTACTGAAATTTTCTGATCTGAACTGAGCTTCAGATTGCTAAAATGGAGGAGTTATGATCCTCCAAAGCAGATAACGCTGCCAAAGTAAGATTGCAGGAATTCAAAGAGCTGCACAATGAAGCATTATTTGCTATGAACTCTGTAGTTCTTCAATTCAGTTAGGGCATTACATATCATGTGAGTTTAAGTTAAAAAAAAAAAAGAAACTTTATTTGCTGAAAGTTATCTTCTTGTTCTGGGCCRTTAGTCTTAGTCTTGGGCATGAAGAATATAACCTCTCCTGATTCAGAAGAAACCCCTTTTCCATCTCTGGCAGCATGAGTGTGCTAAAGCTAGACAGGGTCTCTGCTGGAGCATAAAGAGGGCAAGTGTCAGAGAGCAAYGTCAGCTCATCACCAGAAATTACTGAATATAGGAGCGCAGTTCAGATGTGACGCACAGAAAGGGACTGAGCTCTACTCGGCACGGGAGCCAAGGATAGCAAAATTCACTTTGTGTACCTTTTCATGTTGCTGCCAGCTGAGCRTGGTTAACCCCAAGTGGAATATAAAGTAGCTTTACGGCCACCACAACACTGGCAGACAGTTAATGACAGCTAGGATTGGTTACATTTCTGGCTCAGGACAGCCAGTGTTCTACAAAAATCCCTCTTCATCCTATCCATAATCCCTCTTAACACAAATGAAGACAACAAAGAGATGTGATGTAGTGTGAATTACACTGTTCTATGCCACTTCTGCTTTAGCCTGCATTAACAGAATTCTCAACTGCTTCACTAGAGTTAACGGCTCATCTGTGCTAGCATAACCCCTCTGGCAAGAGTCAAGGATCTGGCCCATAGAATATGTTAGCAGTGAGACACTGTGTGATCACTCAGGATCACACAGGCAGAAAGTATTTTTGGCCCAAAATTCAACATACATTTATTCTGCTATCTGCAGTGAAAAAGACAACTCCACAGCACCATTTTCTCCTGAATAAGAAGAATCTCGTACCCTAGAGCGTGCTCCCTGTCCTAACCTGCTCACTTCTGCTTGTCCTGCCGTACTCCTGATGTGAGTACGCAGCACTGCCCCTGCCACACTGTCTCTCTTGTATATGCTAATGTGTCTTACTGTGATCTCCTGCTTTGTCCTGTCCTGGCCCTCAAACACTATTACTATTAGAGAGTCCTACACAACCAGCTAATGTTCTTTTTTGGACAGTATCTTTCTCGTCAGTCTGAGTTCACTAGACCAGAATACTATGAGTGAAACAAGAATATCTATCAGTCAGCACTGATAAGCAAGTACAGTTAAAGCAACGATGACTTCCTTGATAGAATTGCTCTGGAATGACTTCATTAGGACATAGAATGTTCTAATTAGTATTTAAAGCCAGCTAGGAGCATGTGTCAAATACCAGCCTAGCTTTAAGATGACTAAGAAACAATTCCAACATAATTTTAATGTTCATTAGAACACAGAACGTTCATGTGGTTGTGAAGTATGTTAACAAACCAAAAATGTTTGAAAATGGGTATTTGCATGCAAGTATGTTCAAGAAAAATTGTGTAAATTGAGGCCATTTAGCAACAAATCTGAGTGCAGCTAAAAAACATTCAAATAACTGGCATGAATAACTGGTAACATGCAGATTCTTTATTTGTTAGAAGTGGGAAAATTTTCTGACAAAGGCTCAACTCCTCAGGTAAACAAAGAACTGCTCTGAAAATTGCACTAAATTTTAAATCAAAGTAACATTGAATCCTATTTGGTTTTGTTTGCTTTCTGAGACATAATAATTAAAAATGAGAAGTGCCTTTTCCATGATTGGTGTTTACACTACAGTAAGACTTAGAGAGGCTTAGGAGGATTCATAGCCTCATTGTGCTGGTGTTCTGAGCACATGTAACAAAAAATTCCTCCTCTAATGAGTTTATACTCCTGGTTAACAAGAAGCAGCTGAAATAACTGAAAGAAGTTTAATTACTTACACATTTCATATGAGCACAAGACTGGGAATCGGGAACTTGTGCCTCAGTCCTGGCTCTGGAATGGAGTATTTCTCTGTGAAACTGTAAAGTGAGGATAATATTTCCTTATCCTAGTCCCTGTCTAGCTGGATTAATTATCAAAAGCCTGTAAAACACTCTGAAGAGGAACAGTGTAAGATTATGAAGAAACTTTCAATATTAATCTCTGTTCCCTTTCTTGACATTCCTGAAACAGTATCATATCCTGGAATTGGTCTTCATGTCATGGAATTGGTCCTCAGCCATCTGAAAACTAGACTGGTATTCGGCACATGCTCCTAGCTGGATTTAAATACTGTTGAAATGGCTCTAGTTTGATACTCCAGGAGATTCACCACATACTTATCAACTTGGGCAAAGCCTTATTTTTTCTGGTCTTTCATCTATTCATCTTTTCATGTATTTCCCCTCATACTCTATGGAAATCCCCCAAGGAAAAAAAAAAAAAAAGGGTGTGGGGGGGGTTCAAACTATGCTCAGCTGCTTTATCAGGAAGTTTTACCAGCGCTCAGGTGGCTTGCTTTTCAAACGATAAGCTTCCAGTTTAGGAATGGATTGTGTCCAGTTTGTCATACAGGCTCTGATTTTGCATCCAGCTGCAAAATACTATGCAGATAACCCTGTGAATTCTCCAAGGCAGTAAATATGGGGGTTTTGTGATTCTGAGAACTGCTAAGTGCTTACAATGTCTACTGAAGCTTGTGGGAACTCCAGGTGCTTGGCACATAGCTGGACAGATCTCTGTGTTTTCAAAATAAAAATAACTGCATGATACTTCCACTCCATAATCTCAGATAAAGCCTTGAATTCCATTCCCTGCCACTAAGAATAATGCTTCCATAATTATTGTTTGTGTAATAATGTGTTTACAAGTTGTGACCAAGCTTATCTCCCAGTGTGTTAAGATTTGGAACTGTAGTCCAACCTAAGTCAATGCTAAACAAGAAGGCATGAGAAAAACTAGGAATACAGTTTAAATTATACAGCTTTTTTTTTTGTCAGACAAGCCTGTACAGCCCCTTTGAAAAACAGAGGGACAGATTCAGCCTCCTTTCATCTACATATAGCATCACTGATCACAGCCCTGGGGTAAGGCCAGGAGTTGTGAATTCTATTCTGATTCCAAGGGAGAGATGCATGGCAGAAAGTATTTCTCTATATAATTAAACGTTACTGGCACTTGTTCATACGCATTGCAAACTTAGAGTAGCTCTTCCTTCTGCCAACACACACAGGACCTGTCAAAGAGCAAGAGCCAAGGAGACAAAAGGAGACAAGTGTTTTTTTGTCCTCCTGCCCTCTTCTAAATGAGAAATAGAATTTAGCCCATGGACATTTTACATTATTGTCTTCTCTTCAAGTTTAATCTGAACTATCCTGCTAATGTGAATGAAGGAGTATTTAGGACCTCTACTGGCAGCAAGTTCATGCATATAATTCTGGAAACTGTATTCTTTTTACTTATATTAACTTTCCCTTAAGCAACAGCAACGAATGTTCCCATCTGTCAAGATCATGCATAAGTATATTCAACAATAAGCCTAAACTCATTTTAATCACTTCCAAGATATGCCAAGGAATATAAAGGATTAAATATTTCACATTTTCCTGGGGCCATTTCAAACTCCAGTCAGAGAAACAGCACTGAAAGCAGTTATTTCTTTGTAAAGACCTGACTGTCCAATTTGTTCCATAGCTGGAAAGTGCAATGGGTGGGAGCAAATGCAGGAGCCCCTGTGAAACCATCAGACTGGGTCTCCATGCAGAAGTTTAAATGGAAGTTTCTCTACGGCTTTTTGGTGGTCCTGCTGCATTCAGTACAGAAGGTGAGTTTCCTGGTTCTGAGCATATATGCAGCAATTTGACTGAGAAACCTACTGAAGCAGACAACAGGTTATTAAAGCAGGTTTACTGTATGTCATTTTTTAACTGCTCTGGGTGTTTGAGCAACTACTGAGAAGAGTCATCAGTCTGCAAAGTTCCTGACTTGCTTTAATCTGTGCCCTAAGAGTACCAAAGCACACACTTCCATAACATCTCTTACTCGGAGAATGCCGAGAGCAAGCAAGTAGACTCTGCCTATGTAAAGGAAGTTGTTTATAACAGAGACATTTAAGGCCTAGATTCTTTGCTTTGCCTATTAAGGCAAATCCTTAGGATAGATCTGTGCCATCCTGGGCCATGGCAGAGGCAGTAGCAGCCTCAGCTCCTCTGGCTKGTTGACTACAGCCAAGGAGACTGTAAACCAGCTAAACCCAACCAAGCATAAAGTACTGTGCCAGCAAATCCCCCCCTATTTGCTTTCACTGGTACCAAGTGGGAAGATGAAGAGGAGGCCAGAAACACAGGCTCTGTGCCAGCTAACAGTCGCCTGTGCTAGAAAAACATTTTCTTGGGAACTTCCATGCTATTCTGAATCCTGTGTGCTGGACTGGTGGTACAAACAGGAATCTTGGCCTTCTGTTTTTGCATACTAAATTTAACTACATCGCTAATTGCCTTAGTTTATTTTTAAGCCTTTCTTGAGTTGAGGCAGCAGGTTCATTAAGTACAAGAGATTTTAATCTTGTTTCAGGAACTCATTAAATACCTCACTGTAAAAAAAGGGAGAAATTCAGGGGCCATCTGCTGGCTGTTTGGCACATCACTGCTGGCCACAACCCCACAGAGTCAGTCCAGGAGAGTGAGAAGACAGAGTGAAGCACAAGCCAAATTCAGCTCTGATGCCAGAAAAAGATTTAGTGTAGGAAATCTTTTGCAATTTTTACAATTCATTTTTTTAAATATAGTAAAATAATAGTAAGGGCTAAATGCTGGGTTCAGTTACATTCACACAGGTGCAAATGCAGCAGTTGCTTTGGTTCAGTGTAAATGAAAACATYTGGTCACAGGGTGATTTATACTTACAAGATCAGTTTTAGAGTAATACAGATAYAGAAAAATTCAGTTACTGTGTCCCAAGATCATTATAACTGAAAGAAGATTTAACAGTTTTCCTCAACTTCTCCAAATACGTATATTGCACCACTTTGTTGGAGATAAATTGGCATTTCTGTACAGAACTAGCAYAAAACCTATTCCTTTCATAACTGGTGGATCAGGCCCTTGTACATTCTTTCTACTGAGACATGAACTTCACTTTCTTACGGTTCTTTTCCTTTGTGCAYTTTCCACACAGCAATAAAAATGGAGAATTTTTAAATACTGCTTAGGACATCACCTAAGTGCATTCATGTAAGCAGCTCTACAATGGAGTTGGTGAGATGCCCAAGTTGTATGGTCCAGCTGGTAAACTGTTAARTTGGGATCCTGGGACCCACAGTCAATGTCCTCGAACAACCCTCTGTGCTCAGGTAAGATGTAAGAAAAAGGCAAYTTCCAATGTTGATGCCAGCACTATTGCCTTAAAAAGATCAAGACGCCCATACAATAGTAATGGAAATCACAGACACCTATTTTAGTAAGACAGGTAGAGAATCAAAAGCATTTCACTGACAACTGTGCAGATCAAGGCACCTACTACATAAAAAAAACATATGGGACCAGTAATTGAACTAAAATTGAACTAAAATAAAACAAGTTTTGGAAACCAATCTCTACTTTCAGTCATACTGTGCTAATCCAGCAAAGCTGTCACAGTAATTGAACATACAAYGCTTCAGCACTACTCTTGATGGTAAGTATGACCCAGGAATTTTGTCAGGGATTTCTCCTATAGAATTGATATCATATCAAAGTGAGAATAAGGCAGTAAAAGGGCAAGGAAGATTTTGACCATATTATATTGTTAACTTTAGCTTTGCGGGAATGCAAGCAGAAAATCCTTTGATTGAGAATTTTACCTGACATCAGTAAGCTGAGTCAACGGTATATTAATATAAAAAACCTACCAATTTTGACAGAACGCTTATAGAGTCTATGTTTACAAGATAGAAAAGAAAGTATCCGCATAATATATTCGTTAAGCTAGAATGACTCGGTTGCATGCCTGAATGTTTTTGTTTTGTAAGCCAGCTGTAAGGCTAAGCTGCAATAAGATGATGATCGTGGTAATGTAATTACTAATACAAGGTTAGCCAAAGTGATCGTGTAGCCAAGAAAAATTAGATGCCTCAGTATGAGTCAACACATTCATTTTCCAAACAGTTTGGCTGTASAAGGTAGATAAAACAGTGTTTATAAGGTACTGGTAACAAGGTGGTTCCTAATACCTTTCAAACTACATTATCTTGTTTTGCCATATCACAATAAAGCAATAAAGATAAAGAGAGAAGCAAGCTGAAGCCCTGTTGAAAATGCCTATTTTTTCCCCAATAATAAAAGAGCTTAATAAAAGCTAAATGCTATTTGCTGTCTGTTAAATTAATTCCATAGCTGGATGTAAAGTATCAGGGCCATGAGCACCACCCCCTGCAGCAGTTTAGCTGCCTGTGTTCGAGGCCAGTTCTGACACAAGCTCAGGCATTTAACTTCAGGTGAGACTGCCGTGGAAAGAGCTATGGGAAGCCTCTGCCGGGCTCTTCCCCCTTTGCTTGGGAGCCGCATTTAAGCTGAAACACTTGCCCTTGGTCCTTGACTGAGCTACASTGCAGCTATACCTCTGCCTGGCCACAGACGTCTCTCAGCTGAACCTTGCCCTTACCTRACGGATTTGACTTTGTGGCTTGATCTCAGACCTGCTTCATCACTACCAACTTCCTGGCTGATGACTGGGCTGCTGGCCGACCCTGCGCACTGTCACYGAACCCGGTCCTGTCCCTGACTTGACTTTCTGGCCTTGATCTTGGACCTACCTCATTACYACAGACTTGCAACTGGTTACCCTCAACGGATCTGCTCGCTTTACGTGTTTGGGTACTGCGGGACCGCACTCCTTGCTGGKGAGGTCTCTGCCCCTGCCTGCCTTGCTGTCACCTGCAGCTCCTGGCTTGTCTTCCCTCACAGAGTAACCTGCTTATGCTGCTCCCTGACATAGAACTCAGATATGAGCCTGGCAAAAGTAACAACTATTATCTGGATCCCATCTAAGGGGAATGTAATACGGAAATCAGCATTAGTGCTAAGTTACTCTACCATAATATGCAAGATGAATAAAATGACAGATCAAACCCATTTTGTTTCACATCCTCCACTTAACTGTTTTACATACCGCACAGCATTCCTTCTCTGTCTCCCTTGTCAATAACACTCTGCTCAAATACTAAAATAAACCCTATGCACGTTACTCTAAACTATTAATTCAACCTGACCTTGCAGCATGGATTACATCCCCACTCTGCTGGCTTTCAGCAGAACTGTAGATGCTTGAATCAGTTCTGAATTAGATCCAAAGGTTAAAATGTGGTTAAGGGGCCCATTTTCAGAAAAGATCAACTCATGCCAGACTTAAGTTTCACTGAAAGCTTAGATGGTGGAGGGGAGCAGGAAAAAAAAAAAAAAATCATAAAAAAACAGGTTCTTCCATGCATTTTAAAAGAATAACAGGTGGGCCAGATTGCAAAAGTATTCAGACACGTAAAAGACACAGACTTGACAGGCAGAATTCTTAGAATGAACCCACTGATTTCCAGGGGAACTTGGTACTTGCATGTCTGGAAAATACCACTGGCTATCAGCCCCTGCTTTAGACGCTGAAGTACCTGTGAAAGTTAGTTCTTAGTCTCCTAAGTTACCTGCACTGTTTYGAAAGTGTTCTTCCCAAATCTGGTTCTCATTTATATTAGTGCTTCCCACAGAGTGAAGCTGTGTACAGATTTTGACTGAACTAGGTTAAGAAAAAAAAGACAGCAGCATTAAATCTGAATTTCATTGCTTTTAGACAAGAACTCTAATGTAACCCTAATGCAGCTTTTTAAATTTCCTTTGTGTTTCTCTCCCAGCACCTCAGTTACAGTAATTGCAGAGTTTCTAAACTTTCCCTCTGATTATTATTCAATTCAATTATTTATGTACATTATAAATGGTCAGAGGAATTCGGGAAACTATGACAAGTGTTCCAGATCTGAACATCTATCACTGCCAAGATAAAGGACTTAAAAAGAAATTTGAAAGTGTGCTACTYCATCAAACACTGTGGCTCGTTCTTTGAATATACATGTTTATATATAGATATTAGATATTTTCACTGAGAGACAGAGCTGCCAAATTACAACTTCTTTAGTTTTAAATGTCAAAACATTCAAGTTTTTCTGTCTTCCTATGTGCAGCAAAGGAAAAACGAAAGAAGAGAAAAACCTGTTCTAATTCAAAGAAAAAATGCTGCTGTCAAGATGGATTTCAAGTAATCTTATAAATGACTGTTGTATTTGATAGATGATGCTGATACATTTTTCATTCTTAATTTTAATAATGAATATTTGTGAAGAAGAACTAAGAGCAAAGTTGCCCACAGAACACAGTTATTACAGGTTGTGCTGATTTCGTTTCTACCAACAGTGCCTTATAAGTTCAGGCAGGTTTCCCTCAAGCAGGCTGTCAGTTTAGGTACCAGTTAGCTGTTTCTACAGGCATCAGAAGCCGAGTAAATCCTGGGCTGCTTAGCTTATGCCAATGCCCATGCTGCCATGACTAGCTGGCAGTGATATCATTAAAGCTGTTACRGGCATATTTACATTGTGATTCAGTTACAGTGAGACCACAGTGTAGATATACCCTGAGCCGTACTTGAGAGAGACCACATTAACAAGCTGTTACCTTCATTTTATTGGCTTCAGCGCAGCAAATATGGGAAATGACCAAAACAGAGAACAATTCAGTAATCACTTGGTGCATTGTCAGGAATGAATTAGCAAGGCTCGAGTAAGCAAGTAAGTGCCTGCATCTTAATAAGGGCTAACTGGAATTTGGTGGTATCTCCCAGCAGACTGAGAAAGGAGCAAGTCTGAAGACTAGAACCACAACCTTTGCAACCTTCAAAACAGAGCTCTGTGCAGTGCACTGTCCTTGCCAGAGAAGGCTGACAGAGGGAAATTCAGCTGTCAGTTTGTTAGTCCTTTACTTCTCATCAGTGATTAATCTAGTGTTAAAAAAACGAGCTTTCAATCTGCAGAAATACAGTAGTCAATTKCTTACAAAACAAAAATCTGAATGGTCCCTCCCTCAAGTTAGGGCTGTAAGGTCTTTCAACTTCTGTATTGACAGAAGAGCTTTGTTATTGCTATTACCACAAATAAATCATGATGGTGGACCCAGGGACAAATTCTGGAGTTTCTCATCTCCTCTTACCTTCTCAGCTGGCCTTGCGTTCAGTGAAATCAGTACAAGGATGAATTAGGACTACATATACAAATCTGCTCAGGAGGGAAAACAGCCCTGTCCTCTGAGCCATATTTTAGGTTCTGGGAAAAAMCAGCATAATTTCATACTCCCTTAATCAGGACGTCAGCCAAAAGCAAAAGCTATTACTAAAACCACAATCCTCAAAAACTACCCACAAAACTGAAATATAAAGCTGCTAGCGGCAGACAACAAGACAGGACTCAGCATAGGCTTTGCTTTAGAAGTATGACAGTACAAATATTTCACTTTTTCTAAAAAGTTATGAAAAATCGTGYGTGAAAGTCTGGCTCCCGTGAAGTAGATGACACTGAGCCCACTGACTTCAACAAGCCAGGACTCCTGCCATACCCCAACACGTCAAGCCCGGTGGGCATCTGTAAGGGGAGCACTCCCCAYACAGGAAAAGTGAGAAAAATATTACTAGCATGAGACAAGAGCTGTAGGACTGCTCATCTCATCAGGTAACGGTGCTCCACAACAAACAGATTTTAAATAATGCAATGAAAATTACTTTTTGCTTCTAGGATCACATATGCATTTGGCCAGGAAGCCATTCTGAAAGGGACAGTCCTACCCTGAACTACTAACCATGTCGAACAAAACGTGGGTTTTCTCTGCCATGGGCTGCTTTCCAGTAACTGACTGCTGAGGCTGCAATCTCTCCAGCTGCTCCTGGAATCTGTGTCTCCTGTGTCCCTCTTTCATCTGTTCTTCCTTTTGGGATAGCTCTCTTTTACTTTCTTCTGTCCTGAAAAATATACAGATTCTGCTTCGCTTAAGCTTTTCACTTGGGAGAAAAAMCACCCTTGTTCATCTGTTTCCATTTCTTTTCTTCTTATATTTATATCACACACTTGAGGGTGAATCATGACATGAAAAGCTAAAACAGATTTAGAAAGCGCTTACGGTGTTTGTGGGGGGACACAAGAAGTTGTCATTGGATGAAATCATCTCTCTMAAAAAAACAAAGGAGCAGACCTCAAACCTCTGATAAGTGGTGACAATCTATTTGGAGACCGGAACTCCATTAAGCAGAGACGTGTTTGTGATGTTTCATTCCCCATCTCCACACCAAAACTCTCAGTCTAACTCCTTTTCCTTTCCTATCTGCTATAATACAGTGACAAGTTTCCCCTGAACCAAGGCCTTCCATTTTTCTATATTTTGACGTCTGCAGAAAGTTTTCATCTCCCATTTCCATGGCAAATGTTAAGTTCAATTTCTTCTGAATTCTTCAAGCCTCAGGTGCCCCAACAATAAATAAAATATTGAAGAAGGATGACTGAAATTCGTTAAAATCATTGTGAGTTATTACTCAGCAACAATAAATAACCCAGGTTCTTGCCAAGCTATGGTCTGCCATCTATGTTGCAGGCTAACAGGTAGACAAAATGGAGTTTTATAGAACTGATGGAAGCAATGAGCTTTAATTTCAGGAATTCCATAGAGAAAAAAACCTGCAACCAACCATCTGCCATTTAAACCAAGTACACGGTAGCCGAAGTGTCTAAGTGGCAGGGTAGGYAACTGTTTAACACTGAAAAAATAATAGTCTCTAGAGCAAGCAGATTCTAATTCTTTCAAGGGCTCATATGTCAAAGTCAAAATGTTAAATTTCACTCTGAAAATAGCAGGCAGAATATAACCTTTGAAAAGTCAGTATAATGGAGCTCTCCCAAATAGCTGGGTAGGTGCATAAGGCAATCACCTGATTTCACTTTAAAATTAGACCTTATGCAGAATATACTACTTTAAACTAAGCCCAAGGAGGCAGAGTCCCAAATAACTCTGCTATTTCCTCAATTGATACTATTTTTATTTTTTTTGTGTGGTACCTTGACAATTCAGTGGTAGTTAGAGGAGACTCTGTAGCATTTCCTGAATGTTGAACCTTCTCAACTTCCATTCTGTTCTCTTTTTCTATGTCAGCTCCATTGCCCCCATGGCTTGACAAGGGGGTATTTCTTTTCTCTGGTTTCAATCTCATCAGTTTCCTGGGAATCACCTTATTTGCCTCTTGTCTCAATTTAAAATACTGCTTTTGACTTATTTTAGAGGAACCTATGTCTTTCAGACTTTCTGGATCATGTTTTATGCCTTCAAGTTTTTCAGTTGGGGTAGACGTTTTATGAAGAAGCTCTGAGGCTTCTTTTTGGGCTGTACGGAGTTGTTGCAGTAGCAGGCTTTTCCCTGAGCAATTCCTCCTGCATAGAAAATAAAAACCTGATTTAATCAAGATAGATCATTATATGAATAAATTCAAACTCTGAGGAACTTCTCATAYGAGTGACAGCTCAAAGCAAGGATTGGGCATCTATACAAATAGCAGCTATTGGTAATAGCAGTAAGAGCACACAGGCAACACATRAAACACTACAGTGACAGAACATGAAACCGATCTTACTGGCAATTTACCTACCTCTTCTGCATTTCAGGCACAACACACAWCTACTAGAAGAGCCCTGAACAAATGTAATGTTGGCATGGAAATTAGAGTCTGCAGATTTTTGTCCCTTTTGGATACAGGGGTCGAGATTCAAATACATACAGAAGAAAAGTTCTTCTAATAATTTTTAGGATTTTTGAGTGTTTGGCTTAATTTCACCCATGTCTCCTCCAGGTTAATGAGACTGCTAAACTGTCGGCAACCACAATATTGTGATAGCATTCTGTTGTGAAATGTCCTATCATGACATAATGGGCAGATGCTGTTACTTTGCCTTGCAGTTCTCTTCAATCGTGAGTCTCCCAAGTAGTCTGCTACAGGAAGACTACCATCAATTTGTAGCTCATCTGGTGATTATGAGCAAATAATATTCGTTATTTTAGTGGTAGCTGAAAGGTACACGGACTGAGTAACAGATGTTTGAGTTGGATATTAATAATGCGGTTAGGTGGAGTACACAGCATCGTACTGCTGTACTTATCTAAACTAAACCTATGCTTTAGGATTCTTTCTCCTTAAGGATCTCACATCTCCTGCCATCATATCCAGAACCATCAAATCGACATTTAACATTGATGGCTGGACTGCTAAGGAGTATGCCTAAGTAGTGGTAGTTTTAGGAGTGTGCCATGTATTGGAGAGCAGCCTTRTGGTATAGTGCTAGAGATGGCACTGACTACCTGAGCACTCCAGGGATAAGCCAACAGCGTATTTTCTAGGCTAAGTGCCCGGAGATCAAGACAACTAACCCCCCAAGGCCCTAATATGTAGGTATATTGTACTACAGAATATGTAGCCCTGTTTAATAATTCCATCTACATAAGAGTGAAACTGGCATTGACCCCTCGTGAATGAGATCAGAATCTTGCCCTGCTGAGACCATGAGACTTTCTTATTTAGAAACAGAACTGAATAATGTTTGCCAGGCATTTCATTTGTGTATGTTCCTTAGCAACATTAAAACAAATCAAAATCCAATCAGCTAAGCTCTGGTCTCCATCACTCCAGATTTACACTGATACAGCTTCTGCATTTGCATCACTGCCAGTGAGAGTTCCCCAAGCATCACCTTGTACCTGCTTTATGCTGGCTTTGAATTAGATGTTCTAAATTATATAGAGTGTTGAGGCTCCATTTCTTGTTGAATCATTTATTCTTTCAAATAATTAAAAAAAAAAAAAAAAAAAGAGTAATTAGCTGGCAAAACAATACAAATGTTCTACTTGTCCTCTGCACTGCTGTAATGTGAACTTATATGCATCAGACTTCTAAATGTAATCCAGAGCATAAATGCAGTAAGATGTTTAAAGCTTGACATATCTGCTTCACATTAAACAAATGTCTAACAACCTATGGGTATGAATCAAGCCCCAAGTTTAGCAACAGGAAAAGGCTGGCATCTGTGCATATTGAAGAACTCGCAGTTTAGGATTCCATCCATCACATTCTCTCCCCTTTCCCCTCTTCCTCTCCCCGCCAATTAAGGAGAATTGAGAGCATCCCTGCCCACACAATGTATTCAATATTCTCTTTAAATCAACATCCATTCTAGCTTATTTTATTATTTCTAAAAATAAAGGTTTGTCTGAGTCAACTCCCTACAACATTTTCAAAGTTTGTTTCTGAGTTGTTTAAAAAACTGTTCCCAYGTCACTCAAACATGTCTGGAGAAAGAGTCAGGTTTCCTAGCCACCCAGGTCTATTTGTCTTTTAAGCTGTTTCCATACAGCTGATCAGGAGCAAGGTGCTATACTGCCTCAAGGATCAACAACTATTTTCTAGCTTTGGTATCTTCACCATGCAACAGAAAAGAGTGATCTCCTGGGGCCAGATTGAAGCACTTTCATTATTGGGCTTTTTTGCTGTGAAGACCAGGAATGGAGGTATTTCAGTACGCGAGCTCTCACTCTAATCACTGTTAGGGCAATTTTAGTTTCAGAAAAAAATGAACATTGTATCATTTGAACTAGGGTCCTGGTAAAGAATCTTACATTCTCCTTTCTGCTTGTTCCTTAATTGTCATTGTCTCTTCTTCTTCAGTGGAGCTGTCGCTTGCACTRTGAAACAAATTAGAGCATATTAGTTAACTCTGTTCCAACTGGGTGTTGACTTTTCATCATTTCTAGGATGCAAATTTAGAACCATTATGAAAAAGGAAGAGATATTTCCAGGTGTTATGGATAGTTCTTCACACTATTACTCTAGCAAAAAAAAATAAAAAATTAAGGAACTACATCAAGATGTGTTAGCTGTTTATTAACTACAAGGTTTCTTCTGGTGACTGTTTTCTTTAACCCCTTGCTGCAGCAAATATACATCCTGAGAAGGGAGCAAACAGCTACCTCAGTCACCATCAGCTCTCRGGGAAAGGACATGTTTGCCAGAATCTGTTGCAGATTGAGAAGAATTYGGCCTCCCATAACTGACTATATAAGGCCCTCTTATCACACAGGAGACAGAAATCAGCACCTACAGTTTCTTGCCAGGAATGGAGTCAAGGATGTCCATTTTGTACACAGTGCTGCCAGAACACTAGCCCAACTCAGACAGCTGCAAGCATTGCTTTGCAGTCACTGCCCACTCCCTTATAGGGGGAAACTTTCTAAATGTTATTTCCGTGGATGATTTGCATGTCCTTCCTGTGCAGCCTGCATCCCCACACATTTACTTGTTCTGAGACAAGTTATTCTCTCCTGAGAATATGTCTGTGCTCAGATAGGGGCTATGCCTTTCTACTAAGGTCACAGAGGTGTGGAAGAAGAGAACACTTTTAGAGCTGTATTTCACAAGTATGAGATGTAGAGAGAAGGTTTCAGTTTCCTACTTTTTGTTACTTACTTCTCACTAATAATAAAGCCAGAATTTACCTTTGTTTCTCGTCAGGGGATGTTACTGACTTCTGTGGTTTAGCATCTCTTAAATCTATGTACACAGTTAGACGATCTGGCAGGCACTGTAATCTCATCATGTCCATCCTTAGAGAACTTCGTGAAGATGATAGGAAGGCAACATCCCTAAGTACAGAAAACACTGTCTCAGCATGTCCTCTGTCTTATCCAGACAAAAAGTCCTGCAGGGTGTGGATTATGATCAAAATTGGATTGTGAAAGGAGCTTTGTGCTTGGCTACTGTACAGATTCAAACTCTGCTTCTTCCCACCATCCACCACCTTACAAAGCTGAACTCAAAGATTCAGCTTCCCCTGAGGAATACAGATCACAGGCAGCATGATGAGAGATATTTAGTTCTTAAAAWCTGACAAGGTCAAATCGCTCTGTAGAACAAATGTAGGCAGTTATGGTACCAAAGAGCTTACAAGTTTTAAGAGCCCAGTGTCAATCAGTAAAAACAGGTGGCTTTTTCCTCCTGCCTCTTTTGGCAATTCTATTTTATCTTCAGAGCATACAAAGTGCAGATCATCTTCATGGCTCTCCCTGCTCTGGAAAAGTATCCTCATTGCACCTTCCCCTTTACAGGCTTCCCCTTCCCTCTGAACAGTCTGGAAATCCACTTCCTTCACACAGAACCCTCCAAGATGCACTGACATCTCCACTGATACCTACAAAAACATCATCGCATATACTTTAGCCAAATTGAGGTACCAGTAAGAGAAACTGGTACCCTAGACAAAAAATGTGGCCATGRTAATTTAGGCAAGGCTTAGCCTTGTTTTCCTGCCTTTCCCATTTGTCCCAAGTGTCTGGTAAGGTCTAAACAAAGGTGGTGGTTGATGGAGAATGCTAAGGTGGCAGGATACTGACTGTTCATCATCAAATGTACATGAATGGCTGAGTCTTAATTTTTCCCTTTAACATCCCTGTAGCACATTCCAGCTACATTATCAGCTTTCTGTGGAGGCTACAGAGAAAAGCACCTATAGAACACCATGAGTTTCCAGGTATTCCTACTGGCAGTCATGATTACCTAGTGTATATGACAGAAAAGGACCTACTTCTTATTCTCTTGCTGTTCTTGAAAGGAGAAGAGCTTGGCTGATGGGCACCTGCAGTGTGGAGACACTGTCCTGGACTGCCTGGCACACAGCTCTTCTAGCTTTTCCATGAGCTGATTTTCAGACCTACCCCTGAAGGTCTCTATGGAAGAGCAATAAAAAGAATCACCAGTTGTGGTCTTCTGCCATGGGATGACCCAATATACCCTTTCCCCACTTTCACATTGTCCCYTTCTCTACAGCCTGTCAGAAGGATAAAGATACTATTGTCATCTGGCTCTGACAAACTGACTTCAAACCTTCATCCATCTTGTCTGATTCACTCTTAGGCCATGACAGGCCACAAAGCACTGGTTTCAAGCTACAAAAGCAAGATGAAATCTTAAGGGAAGCTAATTAACTAGAAATATGTTTTACAGAGGCATTAAGAAAACCACTATGATTTCAACATTCAAGATGATGCTGCAGGGAATTACTTAAACACGGGAACCTGGGTTTTATTTATTTTTATACACTTTCAGCAAAGTTGGTATTAATTTAGCAGTGTTACCATGATCTGCTGAGGAGAAAGCAACTTCTGCATGAGTGTTATCTTTCTGCTGCTCCAGCTCCTCAAGAATCTTGTCTAGATCCCATTTCTCAATATTCTGAAAGAAGACAGTTGAACTGTGATGGAAAATTCGCTCCCAAGAGACTGCTAGAAAATAAAAGTCCCTTTGACTCACATTCTTTGTAATAACTCTGTCAGATTCTTCTGGCACATATAAATACACAAATGGCATGGAAGTTCACCTTATTTATCTCCAGTACTCTCTCACTTGCCAGTAGATGAACCAGTGTGTCACTCTGGACACAGTTGCTTCAGCATGAACCTCAACAATTGGTGTGACTAACAAAAGGTTATTTACTGTCTGAACACTGTTTGCCTCATGTCATTGCCAAGGCTTTGCACACCTAGCATAGGCAAGTGCAGTATAATTACTAAGAGAAAGCAGTGAAGGATTAACCAATGTTTATTCAAATATAACAAAGGTAGGGTACCTTCTCCTTTCCCACTTAAAAAAACTGTTAAGTCTAGAAGATATTTCTAGAAGGAACTGGACTGACAGCTCCTTAAAGGAGAAACATAAGCCCCTCCTAAATATGCACCTGACCCTTCTCTCCATAAGCTGGGACCTAACTCATGTTATGTCCTCCACATGGCTCAGTCTTCCACATGCATTCACATGGTGGAGTCTTTCCAACAGCAAGTATTCCCCTTCATCCCTCAAACCCACTAACAGTATGAGATTCCCACATATTTTATTTCCCTCTGTCCATCCCTCCAAGTACCTTTCCTCACCCTTTCACTGTCTCCAAAAGATAATGTCCCTAACTACACTGCCAGCTTGCTTTAAGCAGTTCCACAAGGAAGTGCTGTAATGAAAAGAATGCATTTACTATATCTCTTTGGACAGAGCATCTATCCAGCTGCTTCATCTACTTCTGCTCAGGCTTTTTCTCTGAGAATCATGAACCCTTCTGATATAGGCTACAGAAAACAGATAGTAAAACAGATTAAAAGATGGCCTGATACAAGACCAAGCATACATATTCTGTTCCTGAATAACGCTGAGAACTTCTTACTGCCACTAAGATGAGAAGGACTTCAGGCTTTTCAGTTCTTTGAGATGAGGCCCACAGCCTTTTCCTCCCCCTCCAACTTCCGACCAGGGCACATTTCCATTCCTCTAGGGACAGTCAGCATCAGCTGCTATCTCACAGCCACTTATCCCACACTGAAGATGGGATCATTAATTTTGTCACTATGAATCACACATGCACTGGCTGTTCGCACTGCACACTGCTAACTTGGTTATGAGAACCAGTCTGCGATGACAAAACTTCACACGCATTTAAAACACTGGTTGCTTTCCCCTACTATTTGAAATGAAAGTTTTAACTAAAAATATCCACATCTGTCTGAAATATCATCACCAGAACTTAGAAGTACTCATGATTTTTTTTAAAAGGAAGGTGACTGTCAGATGTGACGATTATGTCACAACTACAACTAACATGTATTTCATATGACCACTCAAGAGCTTTAGAAAAGCAGAAGCAGCCTCCAAACCATGTAGTTTCACCTTGTAAAAACCTCTGTCATCTGCCCCTCTCATTTAGGAGAAGGTTCTCACTCCTTCCAGAGCAATAAATCTTCACACATATGTGAACCATGATTATATCTATTCTAATATTACAAGCTGCAGCTGATGAAAGGTAAAAGCCTGATGAGAGTCACAAGCTGAAGTCTCTCACACCAACAAAAAGCTAATACTGGTTCAACAATGTCATCGAGATGTATAGGTCTGGAAGAGTGAAGAATGACTGACAACTGATCTTACTACAATGAGAACCATGTCACAGGTCAGTACAGGTGCCGTTTTATCAAACAGCCTGAAGGGACAGACAACATATGCATTTGCTTTAATTATGATGCAGTTGGTACTAAGCTKCTTTTTCAGTAATAGTGCTTAAATACAAACCATTATAATAAAAAGATCAAACTACCATCTAACCTGCTGTATTAAGGTTTTAACCCTTAACAGGAAYAGCACTTTTGTAAGGTACTATACAGGGTCCAGAAGAAAAAGAAATTAAGAGCTGCACAATTCCATTTCTAACACAGAAAGAGACTTAAATATACTTTAAGAAAAAAATCATTTTCAAATGACCTGATATGATTAGAATCAAGAAGAAACTGTAAAAAAATTAGTTTTAACAACTTCACTTGACATAAACTAAGGTACCTTGCTGAGCTGGGAAGTAACAACCAGCTCTCAAATCTAAACACATACACCATGCACACAAAGGATACAGCTTTGCGCGCACTTTATGAAAGTCAGAATACACTGAGCCTGGTCTCAGTGCTCACCCAAAAGCATCAGACTTCAGTTCRTTGAAGTCGGTGATATCAAACATGTCCTGAAAGGAAAATCATGCCTCCTGAATTAATACAGCAACTGACTTATACAAGGTGAGATAGGAATTAAACCTAGAACCACTTGAAAAAGATCCCCTCCAATAATGGCATGACTAAATGATCCAGCACAATTTAAAAAAAAAAAACAGGCAAGCACCTGCATTCTTTGCCTATACTAGGACCGCTCTAACACCAAAAAGTGTATTTTTGTGAGCGTAGATGAAAGGGGAAGGGAAACATCCGTACTCTGATTCTATAGAAGGCTTTGAACAGAGATATCAGGCTCATGTTCTGTGCTGACTAAGTCCTAATGACCTTAAAAATCTATACAGGGAGTAGAGATCTATAACTATAGTACTGAAGGGAACAACCTCTCCACGCTGGGGCCACACACCAGCTAAGCACACACGAGCTGGTCATGCCAGAGACCTAAGCACCTGCCTTAAGTGGAAGAGATTGAAGATTTCAGGAACAACCCTAACCACCTTCTCTTCTCACCTCCAGCATTACCACAGTGCTACAGAAAAGACAAGACGCTGGAAGGCCGGAAAGCTCCCTGTTTTAATGCAAAGTCTGCAGGGGACCAGAAGAGTTCCCTGCCTTCCCAGGGACAGATGTTGTGGCTGGCTTTCCTGAATGAGACCATGAACCATGCTGCTGACCCATGGCTTTTGCTATCATTATGGGCTTTTAATGACAGCTCTGTGAGACAAAGATAGTTTGTTGGTACAGCACATGACCCAATAAAACCCAAATTCAGGACAACAATGAAAGCAACAAAGGCATCTGTGGTGTGTGCAGAATTTGGCATTTCCGTTCTTTATTTTAGTAGGATTCTGCAAGCAATGCACTGTGCCCTCTGCCCCACAAGCAGCACTCCCCAAAACCATTTATTTGGCCCACTTACCTGCAATGACAAATGGGTTAGTTCTTGAAGATGATCATCCGAGGAGGTTTCTTCCTTAGCAATTCTTTCTAGACTGTTGCTAATGCCATGTGAAGGAGGCTTGACATCTAGCTCTGGATGGCCCRGTGACGGCTCCAGAATTATTTTGGAGAGTATCTTTGTCTCTATCAGTTTTATTCTCTCTTTTTGACTGTCCAGCTCTTCCACAGACAATGCTGTATTAAGCCAAGAGTTCCCTCTTTCCCTGGCCTGCTTCCCACCCAGTTCTTTCTGTTCAAGATGATCTGTGGAACCTGCAAAAGACTCTTCAAAAACAGCTCCCTTTTGGCTTGGAATGTCTTCAGTATGGCTGGCAAGATTGGGAGTCTCATCTTTAATCATTTGTACGTCTTCTTTTGCAATGACTTGGGCACCATCTGTTTTTTTCTGAACACCAAAAGTTTCCAGATCTTCATGCCAGATCTCCCATGGATATCTTTCTGTTTCCTGGGTTTGCTACAGGTAGAGAAAATACACACATGCAGAAAGTCACATCTCCCTAAGCTTTAAAAGCTGTCAGTAAAGCAAAACAAAGTGATTGGCAGATARCAGCTCAACACAGACACCATCTGGTAACAGCACACACCATAGCCATTATGGAAAACAGTAAGACTGTTTACTTTTCAAAGTCTAACTTCAGGAAGTATTAAACATCCTTGAAATTCATTTCCCTTACATCTGCTCATCATATGACATTTCTTACACCAAGATAAACAAATGRAAAAGCAGCACGCTAAGTTAGTCTTCCCATGATGAAACAATAGGGTCAGCTGGCTTCTCTGCCAGCTTCCTCTGATGGTCAGTCTTCATCACGGCAGACACAATGTAATAAYTTTATCTCAGAAAAGCTGTTTGACAGATAAACTTCATACTCGTCCTCCTTACTTAGGACCCACTGTCCTAACTAATTCTACAGTTTCTAGATCCATAAAATGGTGGCTGCAACTATTTCTGAAAAATGTAGGAGTCATTGCACAGTATTACTGTTAGTGCACAGGAAAAAAAAAAAAACCAACAGTAAAAGGACAGTAATAAAAACTGCAAGTAGACGGGACAAAAAAGGTCCAAAATCTCAAGAACAGAGAAAACTTTAAAGKGTTGCTGTATAAAGAGAAAGAAAGATCTAGTCTCTAGTGGGAGAAAGTACTGGGGACTATGCTCTTCTATCAYACAATTCAGTCAAACAGGTCAAATAACAGCAGCTACCCACGCTGGAGACAACCAGAAGAGTGGGGTTACAGTAGTACAGCCTGCACACAACAATCAACAACCTGCACATTTGAGTCTTCCAGGGAAAACTCCATCAGTTCTTCTGACAGGTCAGGAATTAAGTTTGGGTGTTCCCGCTGGAAGATGAAAAGCTCCCCATCACTCTCACAATCAGACTGCAAATAAAAAAAGAGAAATTAAATGAGAGACTGTAACACTCACCTAAATATCTGTTTTGCAGGGACAAATCCTACATTGTCACCACTTGACTGAAGTTCACAGAGACAAAAATTTTCTCTGCAGTCACATGTTCACTCGACAGTCTGATAGCCCAACACTCAGCAACCTAGGCTGTCTTACAGTGGCCTAACATTTGAGCAAGCTACAATTATAAAAAACATGTAAAACATGGAATTACCATGGAGGTTGATGACTAACATCCCTCTGAGCAAATTGATGACAAGAGTGGGCAAGTTCTCTAACTCCCAAGTGATTCTTTGTACTACCTCATTCACCATCACAGMATAGCAAGAGCGGGGATGCTCCCAAAGGGAAGGGGAGCTGGGAGGGGAAGCACATAACTGGAAAGGCAAGGGCCTCACCAGCCAAAGCCCCATCCCACAGTACATAAGAGGAGTAAGCAGGACAGACTAGAGCTAGTGACCACGTTTTGTCAAGAATCCAGATCATAAGGCAATATTGTGGTGATGAGGCAGGTCAGAGATCAAGCCTGAAAGTCAATTCACAAGTGAAAGTCTGAATCAAGCAGGACTGTAGCTAGAAACCAGTACTGCTCCAACACAGCTCAGACAAAGAGTGAAGGGCCAGAGCTGAGCTTAAATAGAGCTGCTGGGCATGTGGGTGGGAACCCCAGCTGAGGCTGGGCAGGGCCATGAAGGCTTATTATYGCAATCAGCACCCTGACGTTCACTATTCACAATGCAAAGCAGTATCTATATTTGGTTGGACAGAGTTTAAATAGCTTTGAAAATCTCTTTTCTGAACATAAGATATGCATTTGAGATGAATCCTTACGCACAGTCACCAAAGTGAGATTAAGTACCTCCTCATCAGTCAGGACACAGATTTCCTGCTTGTCCCTTTGTTTTGCAAGTGTACACTTCCAGTAACTCACACTTTAGAGAATTCTCTCTATCTCACGTAGTTAATTTTTCTTAACATGAAGCAAACTGCAACAGAACTTCTTTCCTCTCAATAAATTGCATATCAGGGTAATGAAAGTACTTCAGAGCATAAAACACATTTGTCAGTGCCCTTTTCGAATGCAGGAGCACAGCCCACTGAGGTTACAGATCTCAAATGCGTAAATGTATCTTCACACAAGTGGAAACCACTTGGACAAAGGTGCAGCACTGAAACTGCAGGCTCAGCAGGCTACTGTTCCACATTAGCGGGAGAGGGATTATACAATCAGATCTTTTGAATGCAAATTAAGGGTAACACATAAGTGCCAAATAGATTGCCTCAATTCCTTCAGCAGGAAATTTTTCCACATGTAATAGAAACAGAGAATTTGGAGATTGTAAGTAAAAAAATGTTYGACATGATTTAGAGTTATAGAATGGTATTTGGCACCAAAGTACAAACCTATCTCTCTGTCTTAACCTTATTGTACACTTATACAACAAGAATGCCTAAAAATAACTTCTGAGTGTTGGGCCTTAATCTATACTACATAGACACATATTAAAATGCAATGGTTGTTTTAAGTAACTGAAACAGGATGTAGGTAGAGAGGAACTGAGAAACAGTGAGGCAATATAACTTGTCCAAAATGTTAGTGACAGGGCCAGGTGCAGAAAACAAGTCATGGAATCTCTATCAACACTTTATCCACTAGACCACACCACTTCTGATGATTGATTATAATAAATACCCCATGGAGGCATTTCTGGCTCCTTCACTGCTCAGAAGACTCCCTTTGTATCATTATAGGCTACACTAGGTTAGAATAAAATACATCCTTTAAGTAAGTGTTCAAAAATATTTTTTCAAGTCTATACATGTTTGAAAATTAGCAAAATATTCTGATTTGGACAAAAGGCCACTAATAATTAAGTTTTGAGATACATTTTCACCTTGGAAAAGTCAATGCCAGAGCTAGCATCTTGGACTAGAGAGGCAGGCACTTTTATTATTTCTACCAGATCRTTGCTGTCTTGTGAACAGAGATCTTTTGCAGCCAGGACGCAGCCTTCCCAGATATTAACAAGTAAAAAACCTGTAACGGTGAAGAATACTGCACAATATCTATCAATCTTATGCTTTATATTAAAAGGTTAGTGGCATTATGCTTCTTTGCAGGTAGAATTGAAGCACAAAAAAGCAAAATGCCTTGCAGAGAATTACAGGCAGGGAAAAAAGCAGAATCCAGGATTGACATATCTGCCAAATGTTTTTTCCAGTAGACCACAAAGTCTTCAGGAATATCACTTTCCTGTGATCCTCACACATAGAAAAATACACTAACAGGCCTACTGTCTGGCAAGTACGTCATTGGAATGAATAGCATAATACACTCAAGCATAAAACCTTATTATTTCATTTTAAATCAGCAGTATGCTTCTTTCATACTGTATTTTTGACTGAACAAACTAAGAAGAAATGTGGGCTCATTCTGCAAGATGCCCAGTACCCTCCCCTTCCCAACCTAGGAATACTTATCATCTGGAAAAATCAGGTTCCAAAGAATACAGCGAGAGGAGATGGCAATTACACTCTGACAATTAGAGATAATCCGGAAGGCTGTGGATTAATGCACAGTGTTACAATAGTCAGAACAAGTCGCCCATGAAGGATACCACACTCRCTACTCAGAAATGCCTGGCTAAGGTGACCTTCTCTTGCTTTTGAGAGATTTTTCTAAAACACAGTGAGAAAGAAAGGCAGGTTCCACTGCTTACTGTGGAGGAGTCAGAGTCCAGAGATGGGAGCTGATCTTTCACTGCAGCGAGTATGTCTCCCCACTGAAATGTTCTGTTACTCTGAACGGGAGCTGCAGGAGGCTCAGATGGATGTTCTGTATCCTCATTTCGCCCTTCTGAAGCCATTTGAACAGCTTCCCTTCAATCAAATGAAAGATGAGCTTAAGTACACYTCATGAAAGAACACAAGGGATAACATCAGTACAAAGCAAGAACRAAGCATGTGCATTCAGGGTCACCATAATTCTCAGCACTCGCAGGGTTTTCACTGTCAGCAGTGAACAATAAAATCTGCATTTCTGGAGTCGCTCCTTCCCACCTGAGTTCAGAGGGCTGAGAGCTTTCTGCCCTGCTCACCGTACACACCCATAATTGGGGCCACATGARGGGCAGTTTAGCCCCTCATTTATAAAGTATTTTTGGGATTCTTAGCCAGACTGACCCATAAGTGTTCTCAGAAAAGCACATTCTCACTGCCTGCAGGGAGAGGGAAGGTACGCAGCGAAGGCAAGGCTGACACCTCTGCTCTCAGCTGGTCTTTTCTCCTCTTTCCTATTTGTCTCACGTTCCCCTCCTCGCTGCTCAAATGATAGATAAAATGATTTATGTTTGCTTTTTTTCACTGGATTTGTATAAAAATAGTTGAGAGTAGGCACCCTCTTGCATTTTGACCTTTCAAAGTGTTTATAAACTCTTTCCTCGTGTTTTCCTTGATGTGCATGAGGAGTCAAGACAACACAGTAGGGACTGCTGCTGTACTGACAAGTTAGATAATTAATCCTCACAGAAAACCTTTGCTTTTTAAATTTTATGCTACAATTGCATGGTTTCCTGGGGAATCAAACATGAGAGTAAATAATTTCTGTTTGGCAAGAAAGGTTAAGAGGTTTGTGACTKTATGTTGTTCAGTACTGAAATAACTGTTCATATGATTACCTTGTCACTACTATTTGCATTGGCATGGACCGACAACACTCCTCTAAACATAAAATGAAGCTCATCTCATGCCCTGGGAAGTTTACAACTTGCACAGCGTCTTTGCAAATACTTCATATACCATATCCATACGGTGGTGGCTTTGTTCGTGCAAGACAACCCATGAATCTGATTTAGGTGAAGTGGAGGGAAATCCCCAAGGCTGGAGTACGCTCTGACAGTAAGCAGAGGTTGCTAAGGGCACGAGGAGTCCCATTGGGATAAAACCAAACTGCCTACTACTACGCTGCCAACTTGAGAGAAGGTCAGTCTCCCAAGGTTAAGGATGTTATACTGGATCCGATTTATCAGTCACCTAACCCAGCATCTCCTCTGGGAGCAGGCAGTACTCTATGTTTAAAACGAAGTGCAGAGTTGTTAGAGAGCTCTAACGCAACAGGCGCTTTCTGGAGAGCTTGGGCCAATTAGGACGTTAAATCTTGATCTTTTCCATGTCACAACAACTGACATTTCCTCTCACATCCATCTCGGGAGCCTCGCTGTCTGGGTGCGATGGCAACGAGGGAAAAGCCAAGAAGACAAAGGTGACAGYGGGAAACACACCTTTGCTTCGGGGCGGTATTTCACGGGCACACAGCCCGCCGCAGACGCGAGGATGAGCCAACCCCTGCCCTCAGCGCTTGTCGCACCACACCGATAGGTTTCGGGACCCGCAGTGCGAGACGGACACCCTGAGGGAACCCGCTGAGGGAACTCCCTGACAGCCACCAAAATGGCGGCCGGGGCGGCGCACGCGCAGCTGCGCCAGCGCCCCCGTCGCCATGGCAACGCGGCCAGCGGCTGCCCGCGCTCTCGGCCCGCCGTCCCGGTGCCGCTTCCCGCCGAGGGTCCCCCCCTCCCCTGCGCAGCCCCTTCCCCTCACTCACGGCACCCGCCCGGGCGCCTCCGAACCCCCCTGTCCGCCTCAGCCCCGGCCTGGGGTCCTGGCAGCGGGGTAAAGCGAACCGACGTGACTTATAAGATGAAGRAAAAACAGGGGGAGCCAGTCAGCGACAAGGCAGCTCTGAGACCTCCGCGATCGTCGCTCCGCCCGCCCGTATCACTCCTGGTTCTCTTTATTTGCCCCCCGTACCTCAGCCACCGGCTCGGGTCCGCCCCGCCTGCTAGAACCGCCCGCCCTGCCGCGGAGCCCGAATCCCATTGGCTGCCCTTCGCCCCGCCTCCTCACAAAGGCACCTTGTATTGGCCCGGCGCCGCAGGGGGCGGAGCCGTCCTTTCCGCCGCGGAGGCTCTTGGGCTTTGTAGTTTGGAGGGCTCGGCCGGGCGGAGGGTTCCCAGCATTCCTTGCGCRGGCGGGGCGACTTCCGGTAGCGGAGCTCACCGGGTGTGCAGGTGAGGGGCGGCGGGGCCTGTGGCGGGCCGGTGGCTGTTCTCCGGTGACCGTGGGGAGGGTCGGTTTGGGCGCAGCCGCCTATGGGGCCGTCCCTGAGCGGTCGCCGGTCTCGCTGGGCCCACGGCGTGAGCGGTTCCAGTCCGCTAGTTGAGGTCTACCGGCCCCGCGGTGGGGTAGGCCGGGGCACCCCAGCGGCGCGGGCCGCGCCGCTGGGGTGCCCCGGCCTACCCCACCGCGGGGCCAAGACCGAGTTCCTAAGTGGGTATCGGGGGAACTGTGGCCCGGTGAGGTGCGGGGATAACGTGCCTGGAAACCGTTTTGCTTCTGGTAGCAGCCGTGTAGTTACCGGTTAAACAGCTACAACCGGGCTTGCTCCTCTTCAGGCGCATCGTTGTGTGGCTGGAGCCTGCCCGGCACCGAGCCCTGGGGGTTGTGGTGTCCGGCTGCCTTGGAGTGCYGTGCCTTGTCTGGCATAGCCCCTGTCCTGGGAAGTGTGCTCCCTAATGTGGCTGTTGAAGTGCTTTTGTGCCTCTTATCTTGTCTTTTTGGGAAGTGTGTTATGTGCTTTAACGTGCCTGAGAGCGCCAGGCTCGTGGTACAGMTGAAGAGCTTGGTGTCTTTTCAACAGGCATGTGTAGGATTGAMCCTAGGTATTGCGGGTCCTCGGCTGGAGCTCGTGCTGCAGGAATACTCTCTGACACACCACTATCCTGTGAAACCTCATGCGGTTCCTACAGCCGTAAGGTGTGTGCTCGCCTCTGGTCAGTCAGCAGACAACAGTAGTGCGAAGATGAGATGTTCTGGCTCTGGAAGCGCTTGTTGTGACTGAGCCSTTAACAACTGTTTGTACCTATACAAAGGATGTAACAAGGCTTCTTATCWCCTCCAGTAGATTGTTGCTGAATTTAGTGGAGCTAGAACTAAGTCAGGAGCAGAAGTGGAGCATGTTATCAGCTTGATGGCTCAGYTGGAAACTCCAACAACCTCCACACTTGTGCTGTCTTGGGTGTCTTGTGTCTTTTGAGACAGAGGACCCGTGTTACCTGTGCTTGTGGAAGAGGATGTGAGAGAATGAATTTAGCAGAGCCAGTGCAGCTTAATAGTGCCTGATGAGTGGTGGTTAATGAGCAGTGTTGGATTTGTTCTGTGTTGGGGACTGGTTGCCTCAGTTGCTTCTCAATCAAATTGCCTCYCATTTATTTTAGTATGGCTCTTCTGCCACTCTTTCATCTACTATCACTTGTTCCTTAGGCTTATTGTCCAAAAAAGTATACTAAGGTGCGTTTTGCTGCAGTTCTCATACTAAGTTTTTATGGTATATTTCTTTTTTTTTTTTTCTGCTTTCTAGTTTTCTCATCTGCTCAGACAGCAAACTCTGAATCCAGGACAGCGTGGTGTTTGCTACCTGCTCTGAGTCTCAGCACTGTAGAGTTCTGATCCTATTAAATAGCTAGGTGTTAATGAGTAAATATAATTAATAGTAACAGCCTCATGGGGCTGAGGAAGGTYTCTAGCAAGTGTTACCTTAATTGCTGTGCCCCAAAGCAAGAGAACAGCCTGTAAATGTGCAGGAGGTCTTTGTCTAGCTTATTCTTAGAAACCAAATCTCTGCTGGTAATCCAYTGCAGTACTCTTGTTTTTACTTTTGCAAGGATTTTTGTGGTCTTTAATCAAAATCTTCTATGCTACAACTTAAGCCTGTTATGTCCTGTCRTATTCACCGTGGCCACAAGGAACAGATTATTTCTGTTGTCTTCTCTGCAGCAACCATTTATATATTTGAAGGGTGTTATCACATGTCCCCTCCAGGCATCTCCTYTTTAGACCAGACAACCCTGATTTCATTTCACCCAGTCTTTTCATTTCAGAGTCCTTAGGGCTCTGACCACTTTTATTGTTTTCCTGTAGATGCTGTTCAGCTGTCCTCTGTATTTGCTCAGGTGCTTGCACAGCTGACATCATGCTCCAGTTCAGGCTGGGGTGAAATCTCAGAGTTAAAAGAAACCAAACCAACAAAGGTGTAGGCAATTAAAGCACAGTGCAGGAGGTAGGAATGAGGCTGAGTGCTTTGAATATTCTGGAGTCAAGCATAACTTTTCTGTCATGTCAACATTGCCCTGTGGACTGGATCAGCTTGCCAAAGTTGTGTTGGGAACTAGTACCTGATGTGGGGCTGATTCTGGCAAAGACCRAACATCTGTGTATTTCATAGTTAATGTATCCAATTAACAGGGAGGTCTGCAGAGAGAACAGTGAGCTTCACTTTCATCTGAATGTGCTTCTACAAACTGTCCTGGATTTTACCTCCTTTAACTGTGAACATGCCTYTTTGCCTTCCAGGGGCAGCTTTAATCTGTTGTGAGAAACACTCCTGCTTTTCCCCCTTATGATCCACTTAAATCCACTTATGCATCCCTGTATTTTGATTGYGAGGTGTTCAGGTCTTTCATTTGTGTTCTGCCCTGCATATTCTTGCCTGAGGCCTCTGGGTTGCCAGTGTAATACAAATTGCTGCTATTAGGTAAAATAGGTGCTTTTGCAGATATGTTAAGAAAGGAATCACTTATTACCAGCACACACTGATTAAGTAGAATGGATGGTGCTTTTGTAGTCTTAACAAACTGAAGAAGGAGTGAGCAAAAAAGCAAGGTGTGGGAGAAAGGATCTAGATGKGGAGTGAAGAGGTAGGAATTAAAGGCATTTTGCATATGTTATAAGAAAAGGGTCTGGTGCTTGCAAGACAAAGACTCCCAATTCTTTAGAAAATATAAGTACGGTTTTGAAATGTTACAGCTGAGGCAATCTAAAGAGCAACTGCTGCTGAAAAGCRTGTTCCTGCTCTCTTTTATTCTTCACCAATAACAAATTTGGCATTTGCATGACCCCAGAATGAATCAGTCTGAGGAATTAAACTGGCAAGAAATTATCAGGAAAAAGAAAGAATACTTTATGTTGGCTTAGCTGCCCAACATAATACGTAGTGGGACCAGGCAAACCCCAGAAGTGCTGCATGGTGGGCGATGAGACCMCAGGGAGGGGAAAGCGCTTCCCATTGGATTGAGTTGGATGTAGCCTGAAACTGCAGCTGAAGACCTCARATGATAGATGCAGCTGTGTCCAACAGCTTTTTATGAAGTGCCAAACAAGAGCACTCTCCTGTGAGTGGTTAAAATGATTAATATGCAATTGCTCCCTAAGGCTAGGTATGGAAAATAAACCTTTCAGACAGTCATGAAACTGTACTAGCTTTGTAATTAAGTTACTGTCGGCAGGGATGGTGGACATGCTCAGATAATGAATGGGCAGGTGCACTGCTGCTCAAAGTGTTTCAGCAATTTCCAAGATTCACAGAGACAGGACTGGGCTGCTTCTGAAGTGCTGAAACAATGAATGGTAGAGACAATCTGCTTGCCCTGATGACATAAGGAAGTGTGCACCCTATTCCGGTGACATTAACTACTTTTGAGAGCAGTGGACAGTTGTCATTATTAATGACTATGTCTTAATTTAAGCAGGGCCATCCTGTAGTATAAAACAGGTGGAGAAAGACCAGAAACATCTGACACATGAGTTCTTAATTCTCTCTCTGAATTATAAAACATGCAAACCAAGAATTACATCCTTTTGCATAACACTAAGCATGCCATCAGGACTTAAATAGGCGTTTAGTCTTCTCTTGACTAGGGTATCCAAAGCTGCCTTAGGGATATTTTGATTAGAAGAGGAGGAAATAAAGCCCGTGCTTCTGAAGCCTTAAAATGAGATTTGAAAGATGTTTTTTTTAGCATTATTTGCTTTTATTTTTCCAGTGTATTCAAATCCCAGAGATCACTGCAGCAAGAAAGACCTGCCAGCAGCAAGTCTTATTGCTTCAGGCTAAGGAGGCGATCAACGCAGAGGTAGGAATTTGAAACACTATACCTCTGAGGTGACCTCACTTTCCAAGCCCATGGCACCTTGGAGCTGTAGCGCCAATGGCCGATGCCGTGTTCTACAGAAAATGGAGGTCAGCAGCTAAAAGTTCTGCTTTGCTTTGGTTACTCAGGGCAGGATGTCAGAGCTGAGTGATGAAGCCAGTGAGTCGGAGCTGCTGAGCCGCAGTCTTTCCATGTGGCATGGGGTCGGCCAGATGATCTGTCGGGAAGAGCTGGACGTTCCCCTGGACTTGCATACGGCCTCCTCCGTCGGCCAGTATGAAGTGGTGCAGGAGTGTATTCAGCGGTGAGGAGGGGCTGGGGAGGGCGTGGGTCTAGGGYTACTCACTGCCGGTTATGTTTTTTCACTGGCTGCTATACAGGTCGGTCTAACATTGCAACAGGTGCACATCACTGGAACTCCCAAAGTGTTCTTAAGCACGACGTTTCAAGGGAAAAGTCTGCTGATAAAAATTATCTACTTGGTGATTTGGTGGAAGTTGTTCTCAAGCTGGTAGGAATTCCCATGCAGGCTTCAATGTTAGAATTTTTTTCAGCCTTCTTTCAATACAGTGATGGTAGCAAGAGGCTGCAGGAACTTACTGTGATCTACAGCTCCAGGAGAGTAATTCAGCTGAATTCTTTTCTCTGTTATTTAGTGGAGATCTGGATTTAAATAAGAGGAATTGCGGTGGCTGGACTCCACTGATGTATGCCTCCTACATTGGCCACGACACCATTGTGCACCTGCTGCTGGAAGCGGGGGTGAATGTGAACATCCCAACGCCAGAAGGGCAGACGCCGCTCATGCTGGCCTCCAGCTGTGGAAATGAAAGTGTTGCTTACTTTCTTCTACAGGTGTGTATCCCATAATAAATAGGTAAAGCCACAATACATGGTTTAAATTCTCCACCAGTTGCAACCGAAGTGTGCAATTTATGTTCTGTTGCGAGTTCAGCTTCCTGACAGGGATTTAAACTCTCTTGGTATCGCAGCGCAGAGGGGCAGTGGCTAAGAGACCCAGCAGAGGGGGTGCAGTAAAGAACATTCTCTGTTCTCTTGAAGCAAGGCGCAGAGCTGGAGATGAAGGACATTCATGGTTGGACTGCCTTATTTCACTGCACCAGCGCCGGACATCAGCAGATGGTCAAGTTCTTACTGGACAATGGGGCAAATGCCAACTGCAAGTAAGGAGGAATCTGTCATTTCATTTCTCAAAAGATATCTCTTATTTCAGATATGGAAGCAGCAGTTGGCTTATGAATGCATTCACACATGAACAGGGAGAAGATGCCTGCTTTTGTCTTTCCTCCTGTACCTTAGGAAGTATGGCACACTTTATTAGCCAATACAGGGACAGGTGACCTGCAAATTGAACAGTGAAGTCTGCCCATGTGTCACTGTTTATTTAACTAAGATCAAGAGAAATTAGATTTACTACTTGTTTAATTATGGGCTAAACTCTGAAAGCGAGCAGGTGCAACGCCTTCTGAACTCAAGTGCACTTTGCAAGTCTTTCTATTGAATTTTCTGTGTACTTGGAGTTCAGTTTGGTTTTTTTTTGAAGCGTGCAGTGCATTCCCATGCCTTAGGAACTGCCTGTACATTTATGCATATTGAATTGCCTGAGGTCAACAAGAGGTTCTTGCTTTGTTAGCTCCTGCAAAACTGATTTTGCTACTGAAAGGCAGATCTGCAACTGGAAGAGTAATCTGTTGCTGTGCAGCCAACAGAGTAACACTTACTGAATCTCCACTGGGAGTTTTACTGAGATAGACCAGACTGTAGTAGAACAACCAACACATGGTGCAGTTTGTGATCAGCTGAGGGTAGAGGCTAGAGGTGCCCTATTAGGGTATGGCAAAGACTGCAGCATATTTCAGCTTTGGTTATTCTAGTCCATGTGTGCATGCTTGTTCTCTCTCTAGGGAGCCTGTGTATGGATATACGCCTCTGATGGAAGCAGCTGCTTCTGGCCATGAGATAATTGTTCAGTACCTCCTCAATCACGTAAGTGTCTAGACAGTTCTCTGTAAAGCTGAAAATCTGTGGTTCCGGCCCTTGGAGAGGAAGAATCACAAGTTTGACACCAGACTTCTTACAGTGTTACGTCTGATCCTTGATGACAGTCACCTCTGAAGTCCCAGACTTCCAGGACTGTTCTCAAAGTATCTGCTTTCTGAAGGCTAGTACTCTGATTTTACACTGGCCTTGCACAAATAGGAGTGAGGTCTATCTGTCCAGATTTATCTGGATAATGACTGAATTACAAAACAGATAATGCAGTAATCTCCATATTGTTTATAGGCTTGCATGCTTGGGCTAGTGGGCATCTTCTACCTCCAAAAGCTTATGAGCATGCATGTCTCTTGATATTAAACAATTAGTTTTTAATATCCCATTTAGCTGGTCCAACTTACTTCCAGAAGGAGGCAGCAGTGCAAAACATTTTTCAGATAAAACGAACTAGTTCCCCATGGCAATGCGCAAGGGCCATATACCTGGGCTACTTGGCATTCAGGGATTGGAGAGACTGGATAACTAGAAAGGCAACAAGTTATTAGTGGAGCTTGAATTGTCTATAAAAGGCTCCCTTGAATTTTTGTATATAGTGCCCTCTGCTACGTACATTTTAAATGTGGTGGGTTTTTTTTTTTTCTGTAGGGAGTGAAGGCAGATGTCAGAGATAACACTGGAGCCACAGCACGGACACTGGCCATGAAGTATGGACATACAAAGATTGTGGGGCTGATAGATTTGCATGCAGCCCCAGTGCCCAAGGTCTTCTGCAGGGGTCCAGGTAACAGATGTTTTAGCTCATTCATTTTAAGATAGAACCTGAAGAGAGGTGCTTTGTATTTTGAAAGTATGTTACTATGTGTATGGGGTAGTACTAGCTGGTCTGTCCTGGAAATTCCAGCATTTCTGAGAATGGAAGAGGCATGGATCCAACAATTTTTTTTGTCTGCTGGCCCTTTTCTGACCTAGTTAAACTGTTTCACCCTTCCTCTTTTAACATTTCCTTTTTATTTTCCACTGCATTTATAGGACCAGTAGCAAATAAAGTAGGTAAATGCATTACTATGCTGCTAATAATCTTTGTTTGAACTACAGGAAAATATGAAGAGCTGAGTTCCTCAGATGAATCGTGTTCTGCTCCCCAGAGACAGAGACCTGTTCGTAGGACCAAGGGTCCCAGCATCCATGATGGGCCCCAGGCTTTGGCTAAGATAACAGCAGTTGGAATCGGGGGAAAGAAGCAGTCTCGCTATGGTGAGAATAATTAGAAGCCTAATTGAGAGTCCTTTGAGGTCTCTCAAATGCTTTGCAGCTATTTCTGTGCCAACATCTTTGTCTTTTGATTTGGGATTCATGTGTGGCTTGTACAGAAACAAAGATAGCAAACAACCATCATACAAAGCTATCCAATCTCTGGTTTAAAAAGAAAACCCCTTGAACTATCTTCTCAGGGCTGGATTTTGATAAGTAGAACATTTCTGTGGAACAAACAGTGCTCTTACCTCAATTACTGTTCCCCTGACTCTTGAGAACAGTCCAGCTTCCCTTTCTGAGGGAGGCTCAAAAGTTTGAGAACCCTTTCATACTTGATGACAGAGGAAGTGGTCACACAGGCCAAGAAATCATTGATCATGAAAGTGAACTTGCTGCTCCTAGACCTGTCAATTTTGTCTTCCCTGATGCTTGAAATACTACTAAAAATGAGATTATCAAACCCTTGCAATAGGCCAAGAGAAAGATCATCCCAGTTCAGACATCAACCCCTAGATGCAGTGGTATGAGTTTTGTTTTCTTGTGCGTGTCATGGCCATAGGTATTTYGCAGGCTGACTACCTAGTTGTCTAGAACAGCCAAGAATATGCACTTAAAAGCATGTTCAAAGTTTGGTTCACTCTCTTCATACAGATACATGCTATCCCACAGGCAGTGGCTGTATTGAAATGATACTGTCAGCTTCTGAAACAATAGTGGGATGCTACTAGTGTTAACACAGATGCAGAGGGCTCTACAGGGTGTGCTTGGCTGGGCATGGGACATAGCTGGCACCTTGCTCTCATAAGCAGATGTTTTTCCCCTTTGATAATTTGGGTATGAAGAGGAGAGGAAATGCTGAAAGCTGCTATTTAAGGTGCATCTCTGCTCTGAGGCTGTTTCCTCTGACTTTTTTTTTCAATGCAACCATCTMAATCAAGTACAGCTGATGTGTGTTTGTGTGGGGGAGGCTGCAGACATATACATTTCTCAGTTTTTCTGTGTGCTGCTTAGAATGGAACCTGCTAGTTGAGAGGACAGTCTCTTTTGATTATTTTCAAATCCCTGAGTGGTTGCTTTTCCTGCTGGAGCCTCCCTGGTAACTTGCATCCTAATCTTTATTGGTTCTCCCCTCCTCTTGCACACAGAGCAGGTTCCTCCTCAGGGCTATGTTACCTTCAATGATGATGGCAGCTGTGAAGCAGAYGATATCCGGAACCGGGATGTTACCTCTCCAATTAATGAGCAGGATGTGGAGAGCAGCAGCAGCAGGGGTAAGTCACTGTCTCAGAAAATAGTCTGGCTTGCAGGRTGCACCTGGATGTGAGACCGACCCYTTGGCTTGCATGTTCCTTTCCCACTAAGATGTTGAGGATTGGAGTATCTCTCATGGGGAAAGGCTGAGAGAGCTGGGATGATTTAGCCTACAGAAGAGAAAGCTCAGTGGGGATCTTATCAATTTGTACAAATAATCTGAAGGGAGGGTGTAAAGAAGATGGAGCAAGGCTGTTTTCAGTGGTGTCCAGTGACAGGACAAGAAGCAATGGGCACAAACTGAAAGAAAGACAGGAGGTTCCCTCTGAACATAAGGAAATGTGCTTTTTGGGTTTTTGTKTTGGTTGGTTGGTTTGGTGTTTTGTTGGGGTTTTTGTGTGTGTGTGTTTTTTGTTTTGTGTGGTGTGGTGGTGTTTTTTTTTTTTACTGTGAGGGTGACTGCACACTGGGGAAGGGTGTCAGAGGTTGTGGAGTCTCCATCCTTGGAGATGCTCCTGGACATGGTCCTGGGCAACCTGCTGTAGGTGACCCTGCTCGAGCAGGGGTTTGGACAAGATGACCTCCATAGGTCCCTTCCAACCTCACCATTCTGTGAGGCAGCACAAAGGAGGGATCTATGGGCAGTTACTAAATTAATAAAGGATAACATGGACCTGCATTGGCTCTGGGCTCAAGGAAAGGCCTTTCCTGAGCTTTACTAATGGGAGTGCAGGCTTGGTAGTAATAACCCACTTTTCCACCCCATAACCAAGAGCCTCACAGAAACACACATACTCAGCCTTCCTGCTCTCTGTGMTACTAAACAGACTTGGAGAAAGATTAGTGCCTGGGATCAGACGTGATGTTTCTGTCTCAGAATCATCTTGTGTCATGAGTTCTGCATATGAAGCCTTGCTCTGGGTTTCTCCTTCCTTTACACCTCCAGCAAGTGTTGCTGGTAGTTGTGTAGCAAAACCAGCACTGAGTGTAAGGAAGTTGAACCTGAGACTTCTTTTTTCATATTCCTTTCCAGAGGATAATGTTTTCTTCATCAACAACTTAGCAACTGTCAGGAGCAGCAGCAGCAGCAGTGAGTGCCTGACCAAAGCCCTGGGGGTCAGCAGTGAAGGCTCCTTGGAAAGCAATGAGGTGGGGTTTTCAATTTTTCTTTCTCTGTCTTCAGCTYGGCCAGTGCTGTCAGCCTTCCACAGCCTGCTATGACTCTGGGTGAGGAAAGGTAGTATTACAGGGACGAAAAAATCAATTTCCATATTTGAAGATTATGTATTGGCTTGTTTGATCTCCAGCTAGTAGCCAACTCTCAGAGCACCTTCACTCTAGAACACATTTTTGATGGCTACTCAGTAATTTTTAAGTTTTCTCCAGCTTCTGAACTCTTTGCAGACTTGTAGCTAGGTGGTGGTTGAGAAAGGATGTGACTTGCTAGAGCTGGGTCAGTCCTTGAGCTTGGCGAGATAGCAGGCAGTATGGTAAGATGTAGAGAAGTGCTGTATTGGCATTTCTGAAGTACAGAAAGGGGGAGAGGTTGGAGGTTACTCAGTGGTTCAAGTCACAGCTCGCTCGGTTCAAGACATAGCTCTGGGGCTGATGTGCAGAAGGATGATACAGCTGAACGTGAGCAAAAGTCCTCTGTCTTGAGGAGCTGCTCACAGGTGGAATCTCAGTGCATTGCATTGGTTCAGGGAGGATTCAGCATTGCGCTTTGCTCTGGCTTGCTCYGGCATGTTGCTTCCTAACCTGGGATTGCAAGAGCCTGGTACCATTCCGGGGTACCAAGCTGCCATCTTGGGAGTGGCTTGACTCAGCCCTKCCTAATAAGGGCTTCGTTAGTCTTTGTTGCCTGTGTTTGTGGACCACTACCTGGATTCAAGACTACTTGAAGGACTCTGCACTCGTTAGCTGTAGTGATCCTGGCGCCTTTGCATGATCATCCTTGACCTTTATATTTTGTGGGTTTTTCTTTCTTTTTCAGGATTCTGACCATGCAAACAGTCCCCCTAGTCGGAAACAAGCCAAGAGCTTTAAGATCAAGAATCGCTACAGCAACAGTGATAGCCAGTGGACCCACTGCCCAGGGAAAGCTGGGGGCTCTAGTCAGCACCTCATCCTTCCTGAGCCCCCTGCCTACACAGGGCCCCAGGTAACTATGCCCAGAAATTTGTCTCTGAAGTAATGCAGACCATGTCACTGTATCAAGCTTGGGAGGCTTTTTCAAGGTTGCCTAAGCTGCTTTCTTGGCCTTCTCAGATAAAAGGGAAGCTGTCACCAAAACATCTTTGATTCTAACCCTCTGCCCAAACTTAAATGCTTGTGAAACAGCAATTTCTTGTACAAAGAACACTCTGCTTAAGCGTTGCTGTTGCTTGGAGGGGTATTCTAAACCCTCAGGCCTTTAGGTGTGCTACCAAACATGTCTGTGGTGGGGGCTAGGGTAGATGTTGGTGTGTCTGTCTTCTCTGCATTTGTCACAAGAGGCAATGGCTGCAGCAGGCAGGCCGGTCCTGCTGTGTTGTGTGGCTACGGAGAAGGGCAGTTAACCAGGGGAAGTCATGATTGCTGCTAGAACCCAGGAAGGCATAACAGCAACWTGAGGAAGCAGATGTTTATGATGAAGAGGCATGGCAATGCTTTTGTGTTTGAGGGTATAAAAAGAAGTTTGTTTTGGATGGGCTGCAGGACCTGGCAACATTCCTTGAGCAGATTGGATGCCTGAAGTATCTGCAAGTGTTTGAGGAGCAAGATGTCGACCTCCGGATCTTCCTGACCCTCACAGAGAGTGATCTGAAGGAAATAGGCATCACGTGAGTGTCTGTAATGTAGTTCTCATCTTTCTGCTTATAAACCATGCACACAACCTGGTCAGGAAAGTTTAGCTAGTGAGTGCTTTTCTATTCTGGCTGTCTCCCACACAACTTTGATATCCCCTAGTTCTTGGCTGCCACAGGCTCCTGTTTTTGGAGGTGCCTTGGAGGAACCAGGAGACTGCAGAGGTCCTCACGGCATCCCACTGGGCCTAGGGACAGAGGGTGCAGTGTTTGGTCCCTGACAGTTTGCCATTCTCCCACCAGTCTCTTTGGACCCAAGAGGAAGATGACTTCTGCCATCGCCCGATGGCACAGCAACGCTCGGCCGCCCAGCGATGCCCTGGAGCTGGCCTATGCAGATCGGCTGGAGGCCGAGATGCAGGAATTGGCCATTCAGCTGCACAAGGTAAGAAGTCTGCCATGAGCTGCTCAATGCCTTATCACACTGCAGTAGGTGATCGGTAGCGTATTTTTATGTTGTTCCTTTACCTTTATGGGGTAAAGGAAAAGACATGACTTTCAGTGGACACACTGGGTGTCAAGTAGATCAGGTAACACTGTAAGTGCAGCTTATCCACTCCTCATCATCTGTGCTCCATGCTTGTGAAGCCTTTATGTCTCTGTTTCCCATCCAGCTGAGAACTAAAAGGGCGAGTGGGAGGAATTGAATACCTACTCTTTTTCAGTAGTGTCATTTTTATGGTGAAGTTGTGCAGCCATTAGTGAACAGACTTCTGTTGATTTGGGAAATTGGGCCTACTGAGTATCTTTGCAAGTGGGGAGGAAGGGGGAATTGTAACTGTGGGGCTGGTCTTGATGTGGAGAGAAACTCTACTCAGTGTACAAGCCTTATCCAGCTTCCGTTCCCACTGGGTTGGGCATGCTTTTGCAGGAACCCTCTGGCTGCCTAAGCCATTAAAATAGTAGGGACTCCAGGGATATGTCAGAGCAGGCACATGTGAGAGTGATTTTCAGTACTCCCAGCCTAATCCTCTGTTCTGCTGTGCTGTAGAGGTGTGAAGAGGTGGAGGTGATGAAGGGCCAGGTGTGTCAGGAGCAGAAGCTGCGTGCAGTGGCCGAGAGCTGTTTGATGGAGCGGGATGAGACCTGGAATGCTATCCAGTGCCAGCTCAGAGAGGCGCAGGCCATCACCAAGGATGCTGGAGTCCTACTGGATCAAATCAAGTAAGTCATTCCCAGGAAATGGCACTGAGGCTACTGGGAAGCGGGATTTGGGCCGTACAGAGATCAGAGATCATATTGGCAGTCTTACAGGTGATGCTTAGGGCAAGGCAGGAGAGCTCACCAGGCATCTGAACCCATTTTTGATCCTGCCTGACTTTCCCTAGTGGAAAGCCACAGCCACATGAGCAGATGTGAAGCCTTAATCAGATGCATGAGACTTTTCAGAGATGCTGAGTGCTCCCGTTTCAGCTAGAAGGTGAAGGCACTCAGCTCCCTTGGAACCGTAAGGCTAAGTGCTTTGTTTGTGCTTACATGAGACCCAGTGACCAGGTATAACTTGGTGATGGGGTGAGTGCAGGAAAGTTTCTAACTTCCAAACCATATCAAAGGACTTGCAGTGTCTTGCCCTGACTAGAGAAGAATACTTTTCCTGCAACTCTGATACCTAACAGAAAAACCTGCCCTGTTCATTCACACCACTGCCTTTGAGTTCCRTCTTCCCCCACTTCCCAACATATCTTTTGTCGTCTTTGTGGTGCTTTTCTCCCTGCCCCAGTTGGACTCCTGTTGCGGGCCCTGTTCTGTCCGCTGATAGAACAGACACGTCCTTGAAGGTGGCATTAATCCTACTGCTATGGTTCCTGGCCCAACAGGGAATGGGACCTCTCACTACYAAGCCAGGGTGAACTGGGATTGCCTTCCAGAAGGACAGCAGAGCGATGCTCCCAGCTGCGAGGGGCAGAGCGCTTGTCTCTTCCCCCTGACTGAGGAGCTGAGGCTGTCTGGTAGAAGGGCCCTGCCATGCTCTGAGGATACGCTGTTTGAACTGATGGTGTGATGGTGTTAGCCAGAGAACTTTGTGTGCCTCTCTTGCTTTAACCTGATGCCTGTCCTGAGGTAGCTTCGTTTGCCCATTAGAAACCTCGGATCAGGCTTGATTCTCATAAACCAGGCGCAGCCCCTGACTTGGGCTTTCTCCTGCTCACCCCGCCCCCTCCTTCTCTTCTCCCCCCGCAGCTCCTCTGTGGACAGGGGCAGAGATTGCTGTGGAGATGGGGCACAGTGGAGAGCGCCCTGAGCTTTGTCTGGGGCACGTCTTCCTCTTCCTGGGAAGGAACAAGGAGCAGTTTGTAACCCAGGGCGTTAGATGCGGTCCCTCGGCACCCCAAGCAGGTACTTGCAGGATGTAGGAGTGCACAGACCGGCATGTTGTTCCAGGAAGTGTCCCTGGGCACTTCTGATGGGCTTTGTCTTGTTTGGCAGATCCTGTCAAGCAGAGCTGTCCTCCCGGCTAACCCAAGAGCAGGCAGTCAGCAGAGTGCTGGACACAAAGGTGCAGCTGGGAACCGGTGAGAGCAGGCGGCCTGGTGAGCGTCCAGGTGAGGAAGAGCTTATCAAGCTACACAAATGGGTGCAAGGGGTGGGTAAACAGCAGGGCACCCCAGGGCAAGCCACGAGCTTGTCTTTCACTGCTGACAGGATGAAGTTAGAAGTGATTTGGAAACGGATGAGCAGCCAAACCCTTAAATGTAAAAATTCTTGCTCGGGGAAAGCATTTAAAGCACTCTGGGTGTTTGGACTTTAACTGCAGCAGGGTTTCTCAGCAACTTTTGATTCTTAGCAAGTGGGAAGTTTTGGGGTCTGGCGGGTGTCTGTGGCTAAAAACGCACAGCTGTAGCCCAGGCACCCGGTGGCAGCCCTGCTTCRTGGGCCTGTGGCTTCCCCTTCCTGCGCTGCAGCGTGTGGGCACCTCGGGCGTGTTACGCACTGTGCACCGGAGCAGGATCTGACTCAGAAGCCGTGGTTGGCTCCCTGACCCCATCAGGGGGATTGTGCTGTTCGGTCCGTGGGGCAAACTGTTGTACGTGGCTGGGTGGGCTTGGTCCACCAGCTCCTTATCACGGGGAGTTAGCCAATGATCCTGCTGCCCGTGACACACTTTGAGATGTGCTCTTTGCTGCTTGTGGTTTAAAAGTGAGACAAGTAGAGATCCTGTTGGTTTCTGTCTGCTACGCTTAACCTCTTTGAGATTCTCTTAATATATGACCCAGCCAGTATTTAAAAAAAAAAAAAAAAAAAAAAAAACCTAAGTGGTGGAATTGCCAGAAAAACCCCTCAGTCTGTCACAGGCAGTTCCAGCTCTCTTCCCGTGTGACTCGGAACCCCTAACTGGAGCTGCAGTGGGTGTGGATGCTTCACAGCAACACCAAACCCTTGTCTCTGCTCTGTCACAGAGAGCATGCAGATTGATTAAATGTGTGGTTCCTCTTTCTTGCAGTGCTGGAAGGATGGCCACCTTCCCTGAAGTCTCTGAGCTTGCCTGAGCTGTCAGCTGTCCTAGAGGAGTGTGTGGGAGAAATGGGTAAGGTGGGGGAGGACTCTGGCCACGCGAAGTGACTGTTGTGCTGGAGGGGAGGCATGGCTGGGCAGGTTTTTGGTGATTTGGCAGCGGCAGGTTGGAGGCACCTAACAATCCCCCCTCACTCAGGGAAGYCTCCAGGCTCTGAAGTTGGTGCTGGCATTTTCTTGCACTTAATTTCACTGTGGATCTTGGGCTCTGCCTCAACCTCTGCTGACAGATCCAGGCTGAGAGAAGTAGGTACATGCCCCCCCTGCATCTTTCCTGCTCAGTGGTCAGAGCTGCTTGTGAAGTGGTTCCTAAAGCCTGTGTCCTGTTCTCCTGACGACAGGAATTTGTCCCAGCAGCAGGCAGTCAGAGAGCARAGACGCTCCTGTTATCAGGGCACTGGAAGCTGCAGGGGGGAAGGCAGCATGGAGGCAGGAAAACAGTGGCTGAATGCAGACTGCAGCCGGCTCTTTACCGTCTGCTGRCCTCTTGCTAACACTGATTTTTCCTTTTGGTTTGTCCTCAGGAAAAGCTCTGCAGACTGTGACTCAAAACCTCCAAAGGCTCCAAGCCCCGCGGCAGAGCGGGCAGAGCTGGCTAGAGCCGTAACAAAGCAGGAGGGTGAGTGGGAACTAATGACAGCCACAGAGAGCTGTGGCATTGAGGGGGGACATCATTCCTTGCAGCAAGTAACAGCCGTCTGCTGCTTGTGCCCAGTGCTCGCTCATAGCCTGCACACTGAGGCTCTACTCTAACTAGTCCTTACRGGCCCTCTGGTTGGTTTTCCCTTTGGAAAATCCTTAGTCCCCTTGTCCCTCTGCCCCACTGAAAGGGTGACTGTCCTCTTTTTTTTTTGTTTCCCCCCCTGGGTGGCTGCAGGAATACTGACGTCGGGTGACTGTTCCACCCGGAAGCTGAGTGTGCCTGGGAGAATGAGCGCGAGGGCCGTGCTGGCAGCACCGCAGCTCTGCTGAGCGTGCCACAGCAGCTGGTGGATGCGTGGAAGAAGGTCTCGGCCATCAGAGAACGTGCCTGGGAGAACAAGGGGCAACAGAAGACAACAACCCAGCAGCTCTTTGGGCCTGACTGTTGTCTGGGTTCCCAGGATCATTGCTGTTCATACTAAAAGGTTAGGTTAAGAGGAGAAGCACTGAGCCCAAAAGGTTTACCTGCCTTAAGCTTCCTGCGGCCCTTGTCATTCAGGGCTGTGTGGTGTTAGAAAGCTGACGGTTACCCGCAACAATCAATTCCCCTTTCCCACATCCTATCTTCCCCAAGGCTTCTGACACTTGTCCTGGCCCCTTCTATGCCGTGGGGATTGCTCAGGGGCTGACCCCAAAAATGTATCTGAGGCAATAAGGAAGGCAGGCTTGTTGTGGATGGGTAAAATGAGTAGGGTTTGTAGTGTTTGGCTCATTGAGTTGCAGTGAAACTCATGCAGCCCTCATCTCTAGCAGAAATGTCTGCCCTACTGCCATCCCAAATCTGTGCTTCAAAACCTCTCCCTCCAGCCAGCCCACCCTGGTTCCGTTCAGATTCTTGGCCCCCTCAGGGGTTGTTTGTGATCATGTTATTCAGTCCCTCTTGTTTTTGTGGTAAATGCTTTATGGCAGAGACTCTCAGTCTGGTTTCTCAGTGCAAAGATCCCAACACTGACGGTGGTTGCAAGGCAGATGTTTCCCTGGAAGGACATGAGAGAGAAGGAAGAGCTCGAGACTGCTCAGTCTCCTGTGCCTCTGGCAGGAGGAGCGTGCCAAGGCAGGCAGGACAAGCACTGAGGGATGGATCTGTCCCACATGGGAGATGGGCAAAAGAAATCGCATCCCAGATGGAGCTGCGGTGCAGAGCTTTGGTCCTCAACCACTGCCTGCTTTTGGTTTCCGGACTTTAGTGTTTGGAAGTAGTTCTGCCAAGGCATTCTTGTGTTGGCGGTGTGAGTGTTTCCAAAGGGCAGACAAATGGTGCAGGAAGRGGCTGCCTCCCCAGAGAGGCTGCTCCATCTCTTGGGGCTGGGCGAGCACCGCATCAATCAATCTGGTGACAGTTACGTTGATGTAAAATGGTTTCCAGYGACTCTCTGTTCCTGTGTATTGCTGAGTCCTGTGGGGAAAAAAACTCAACAAAACCTGAAGTCTGTGAGTGATGGCCTTGGTGAGTCTGGAAAAGTGTTCTTCTCTTTGCTGGGAAGGGGAAGAAACTGTGTGTTCCTTCTGATTTTAATTTTTTGGACCGTGGTCACAGATGCCAAAATACAAAAATCCGTTCTGGCTCCACCCTTTGAGCTTGACACCCCTTCTGATCAGCTGCCTGGGACCACTTAGGTGGGCTTGAAAGCGAGTCGGCATTTGGTGAAGGTACCATCTAGTTTGACTGTCCCGCTGAACTGGTGTATCTGTGCTTGCGGGGGACGGGCCCGGGGCACCGAGGCAGGTGTGGCCCGCTCTGACGTGAACCTGCCCGCTTGGCAGTGTGCTCAGCTGGGGGGTGCTGCTTTCTACTCGTGTCTAACTCTTGAACTTAGCATGGCACGCTGTTTTTTCATCTTTAGCAAATTACACGGGTGTACGCACGTGGGCATCTGGTGCTGGCCCTGTAGCAGGCAGTGGGACGAGGCTGCGGGGGGTTTCACCCTGAAGAATTAGTTTTGATGAGGTGGAGCCAATTCTCTTAAGGCAGCATCCCTGAAAGCTTCTCCAAGTATTGAGGCTGCGCTGGGAAGAGTATTTTGGGCTTTGTTCTTCATGCCCTGTTGCTGGAGGAATGGTGGGGAGCGCCAAGGCAGGTTGCCCTGCCCTCTCCCTAGCCTYGGCCGTGTCTCTGGCTGCGCTAGTACAGGGCTGTCAGAGCTGTGTCCCTTGGAAGCCCAGACTTGAATCTAAGGCAAGATGTCTGTGGGGAAAGGGGGMAAGTTTTCATAGAAGAAAAAACAAACAAAACCTCCAAAAACMCAAGTGAAAGGGGGGTGGGAGCATCTGGAGAGCAAGGGACGCCCTGGCTCAGCAGTGCCTTCAGAGCTGGGTAGGCTGTGCAGGAAAGTGGGTGGCTGGAAGGAGACTACATCGACTTGGGGCTGGCTTTCCTAGGTCATAGGCTGGAAGACAGGATTTTTTTGGGGGGGGATAAGATTGTCCATCCAATAAATTGCAATGCTTGGGGGCCTGGGAAAAGAGGTAGGTGAGAGATGCAGCAGTGTATGTATGAAGGAAAAGGAGAGCCCTTCAGAAAAGGTGCTGCAAGAGCTCAGATGTAAAGGCTTAAAGGGATGCTAGAGTGGCCCAAGGGAGACACCAGGGAGGGGATTTTACAGAAYAGTGTTTCCCTGAGGAGGCAATCCCTTAAATGGAGGACTTTAAACAGCATTCATTGCTGAAAGGGTGGCTGTGCAGGCAGCGGGAAGTCTGGTGCTACCCTAAGGCAAACTGTCTGAATAAAATAGTATTTGCTGACTTGGATAAAATAATAAAAACTGAAAACCTGTTTCTGGTGTGTGGGTTTCTCTGGAGGGAGTTGTAGAATCATTAACCACCTCACTGATTTATTTCAGGACAATCAGGAATACAGAGAGTGCTTTCCAGCTTCCTCTCCCAGGTGGCCGCATGCTGAAGGGTCTGGGGCTGCCTKGTCCGCAGCTTCCAGCCCTGCCTGGCTCCGCTCGGCGGTGACGCCCTTGCAGCACTAGCTGGGCAGTTGAGGTGGGGACTCCTGTGGTCAGGCAGTGCCTGAGCTGCAGAGGAGCATGCACAGGTAACAAAGTGTGTGCTCCTCTGAGGGCTCAGCTCTTTCCTTCCTGGTGGGGATTGCTGCTTTTGCCCCCAAAACGTCCCAGCTGCATGACAAAAGTTGTCTCTGCACTAATTCAGAAATTAGTTTAGGCCCTGTTGAGTTGTGTGCTGCTATTTTCTTCTCAGGATGCAGTACTGCTCTTGTGCCCAGCTCTGGTCTGAGACTGTTGTGAGCTGTTGGTGTGACTGTTCTTCTAAACCTTCAGCCAACCTCTGATCTGGCACTAGAGACAGGCGGTCAAGCGGACAGCATTCAGCAGCCATCACAAAAAGTTTTACATAGGGCAATATAAAAATCTTTCTGGTCAAAACTAAAGCTCTTGGTGTATTTCAACACGAGTTGAGGTTTGGACTGGTGGGAGTGGAGCAGTCTCTGCCACCTCACTCCTGCTGTGTCCTACAGCAGCAGCGGGCCCCTGTGCAGCCAGGGCTTTCTGTCTCCGTACCCAGTTTTGAAACTGCCAGGAGAGAACTGGGAACAGCTCCCCTTCATGCTGTGATTCRAGGTCCTTGGTGTTGAGAACTTGCTTGTCGTCTTCTCAACTCCATCTTACACACAGCAGCACTGATTCGTCGGGGAGGCTAGCTTGGCTCTCAAGAAGAGGGCCAGCTTTCTCCTCCCAAGACAGTGTGGCCTCTTCCAGCTTTGGCATCAGCTCCTGTAGCCGTGCCCCCAGTGCCCACACCGCTGCGGGGCTGCTGGAGCTTGCAGCACCCAGCAAAGAGCAGAGGAGAATCCAGACGGCAATCCAACTGCTGTCCAGGAGAAACTACCTGCTCCCTTGGTCTGTGGGTGACAGCTCTGCTGCTACCAGAGCTGGCGTGTGATTTTGGGTTGCTGTTTCTATTTATCACCATCATGTTAAGYGTTTTATTTTGCTACTTTCCTCCTTGTGTAACCTGTGATGTAATCCTAGGGAGGGGAACGCAGTGCTATCCGAGCCAGGGGCTCTGGGTACCTGTTTAATACCCCTATAACCGGGAGTGTGTGTGCTCAAGTGCAAATTAGTACCCTCACAGATGCAGCCTGAGGGTGGTTTCCCTCCCTCAGAGCAGACAGAAGCAGCGTGCTCTGCTTGCTGAAAAATAAACGTTTATTTACATCTGAAAAGAGAGTTAATGTGCAAAATGGTCTCACAGGGGTTACATCCATCCAGGAAAACTCCTGCATGACTCTCCAGCCTTGAACCCAGCTGCCGCTGAGCCTGGCGCAGCCTCTTCCCTTTCTGCGCTCAAGGCAACCCTCCTTGAGACACTGCATCTGCAGGAGGCTCTCCCCAGCCTGTAAGCGAAGGGGGCTGGAGATGGAGAACCCCCTGTGTCCACTTGCAGGTAGGAGAGAGTAAAAGCTGCTTTCTCCCTCCCGCAGTGGCCTTTTCTGCAAGGTAAAGCATTGCGCGGTRGGGACAACAGACTCGGCAGCGCGTCTGTCCTGCTAGTGAAGGTAAGAGCAAGGGGGCTGGGGTGGTGGTGGCACCTGCTGCTGCTCTCAGCTCCTCCTGGAGAGCACCAGGGCCCGGCCCGGGGCGGGAGCAGCGAGCCAGATGCACGCAGCCACGTGTGAACCCCACAGCCTCAGGTGCTTCGCTTGCAAAGGCAGAGGTGGAGATGCTCCTGGSCTTCCTGGGGTTCACCAGGCTGCTTGGGCGGGGGAGGCAGCCGGTGCTTTGCCACCCTCCCGGCAAGCGAACATCTCGAGCCCCCGCTGTTGCACAGCTGGGCTCAGAAATGCCCAGCCTCGTGTCAGCAAAATGGTTCCGGAGCCGAGGGTGGTTCCTGCTGCGAAGGGGGAGGCGGCTGGGCTCTGCGCTGGGCTTGGGACCGGGAGGTTGGGCTCGGCTCCCAGCTGGGCTGTAGGCTGGCTGATGCTCTCAAGTCCTTCGCCCTCCCTCGTGATTTTTCTTTTTTTTTTTTTTCCCCACCGCCAAAGGAGAAGCAACGCTGCCCTTAACGCATAGAGTAAATGCAATGGTCAAAGTGCTCGAGCACCGCGGGAAGCTACAGGCGTGCCTGCTGCCGTGGCTCTGCTCGCTGCGGAGGGGGGCTCGGGGGGATCCGCTACAGGAGGAGCTCGGAGACGAGGCAAGGCGGTGGTTTGTGCAGCTGGAGAGCAGCGAGGAGGGCGGCAGGTGCTGATGCCATCTTCTGTATCGGTGAGAAGGTGCCGAAGCAGCACCTCGCTATGAAGAGGAGCTTTGCAGGTGACGCTGGGATGGATGCCTCGGAGCTCTCAGGGTGTTGGTGAGATGGTCCTTGCTTCGGGCGAGGAGAGCGTGAAGGTGATGCCTCGGATCGGAGCAGAGCTGGCATGGCCCAGGGCGCAGCAGCAGGTGCTTGTYCATCGGGGCAGTGGGGCAGCAGATCCGTGCAGCAGTGCCGGGCTGAGCCGTGTCTCCCATTCCCCGCTGCTTGCCCTCTGCTGATGGTGATGGCCAGGTTCCCTCTCCGGCCACCGCGATCCCCTCCCGCAGGTGCCCRGGTCGGTGCGGGTGGGAAGGGGGTTTCCCGTGAGCAGGTCTGGTGGATGCCGACAGAGGTAGCTGATGGCGTAGAGGCAGCGGCAGGAAGCAGCAGGCGCATCTCCCCAGGCAGCTCACCAAACCCAAGCGAGGTGAGGCTCTTCTGAGGGGGCTGYGATGTCTGGTAAGAGCCAAGGGTGCCTGCCTCCCCCTCGGACCGCAGCGGGGGACGTCCCCTCCAGCAGCTCCGGTGCTCCCAGGCGCGGCACAGCTGAGACACTGGTCCCAGCCTGGCCATCCCGGGTGGGTGCTGCCGCAGCACGGCTTCCCCACGACCCCCCGCCCTCCAGCCGGACCCCCGCGCCCGTCGCGGCCAGCAGCCCCTCTCCTCCGGCTCTGCGGGGCCGGTCGCCGCATCACTGGGCGCAGCAGAGCGCCGGGTGGTCGAGCTTCCAGAGCTGCCACTTCTTCTTCATCTCTGACTTTACCTGCCACGGCAGGGGAGAGAGCGGGGGCTTTTCCCTGGCCGTGCCCGCCCCGCAGACCGAGCAGGCGAGGGGTGGGATGGCAAAGCCACCGGCCGAGGCAGGGCTGAGCCCCAGCGCTGGCAGGAGAWGCTGCAGCGGGTACGTACCTCCTTATTGGCGAAGCAGTACAGCACGGCCACCAAGAAGCCCTGGAGGGAGAACAGGGGAGTAAGCCCCCACCGCCACCCCCTCTCCCGGGGCTGGGATGGGCTTCATCTCCCCAAGCCATTTCTGGGTGCTTTTGGGGCACTGAGGTCCCCCTGCCACCACTGCCTCAGCACAGGAGGCACCATCACGCACCCAACAGCAGGGCTGGGGGTGGGAGAGCCGGCGTCCCCCTCCCTGAGCCCAGCCACAGGCTGGGGCACCATGGGGAGAGCGAGCTGGAAGAGGGACCCCCCTAATTCTTGCTCCGTGGTGTGCCCAGGGCACAGCAAGGACATGTCACGCTCCCACCTCACCTGGAAGGAGTTGAGGAAGAGGGTGAAGAACACCTTGACGTAGCGCAGGATGCCCGTGGTTTGCTCGTCGGTGGCGAAGATGAAGACGACCTCGTGGATTCCGAAGAGGGGGATGAGGGTGAGCGTGGCTTTGGCCAGCCTGAAAGAGTACAAGGGGACCCCTCCGGCAGCCAGTACTGAAGGGCTGGGGCAGAGGTGCAGGCAGGGACGAGCTCTCAGTTAATCTCAGGGTGGTTGTTTAATGATGTGCAGGATGGAGGAGCGGGGTGGACGTGGAGGTGGTGGAGCCCCAGGACCAGGACGGGCCCATGACCGGCCACCCCCCGGCTCACCGCAGTTTATAGTCCGCGTAGCCCTTCTGGTTGGCACGGAGCTTGGCCAGGATCACCTTCAGGATCCGCATGAAGATCAGCAGGTTGATCTGGGGGGGGAGACAGTGCAGGGGCACACATAGCCCAGCACCCCCACCCCCTGCAGCCCACCCTGGCCATGATACGCACCCTCGGGGGCCGCAGGAGATGGCACCCCCCTGTACTGCCAAGGCTGCTGCAACCCCACGGTGCTGGGTCCCCGGAGCTGCCCTTCCTCCCCTCCCACCATCTCAAAATCCCAGGTAGGAAGCCCCCCAGCCCCCTTCTCTGGGGCTCAGCACAGCCCCCTCACACCCACAGACCCCTGGAGCCTGGGGGTCAGCAAGCTGGTGCAAAAAGAAAAAAACCAACCAAACAAACAAAACGTGTGCATTTAGCATGATGCCTTGGGGCCACCCCCTCCCTCCTGGGCTCTGCCAGGAGCTGCCCTGGGGGTCTCTGCCCCCTCCCCAGGGCCGGGAGCCAGGGGCTGAGCTGCTGTTCTCCGAAAAGGTGCGGGGCTGGCGGGTGCCCCCCTACCAGGGAGGCGAGCAGGATGGGGATGCGGATGATCCACCAGTAAGCCATGTTCTCATTCAGCGCCCAGCACCTGCCCAGGGACACACGGAGAGCAGCACCATCACGCCATGCCAGGGGGTGCAGGATGAGGCCAAGAGCGTGCCAGCCCCGGCGAGGTGGGTCAGGRACCCACAGCAGTCTCCGTCCCACTCCCCAGCCGAGCCCGAACCCCAGCCCGGGGCTCAGCATCCCAGCGGGACCCCCCATCCCTCCCCACTCACTCCGCATTCTCCTTCAGGTACTTGGCGGCCATCCAGGGCACCACGAACACCACGGGGGTCCCTGCAAGTCACACAGCAAACCCTGTAAAACCAAGCACCCGCCTGAGCTGAGAAACCGGCCCCGGGGTGGGGGACACCGTGGGGACACCCAGGATCAGCAGAGCCCCCACCCCGCACCCTCCCGGGGCCGGTTCGGGCCGCRGCGTTCGGTGACGCCAGGCACCATCCCCGGCCCCACCGCGCGCCTGGGTGGCCCCTACCCCAGCCCAGGTAGAGGTAGAGCCTGTAGTAATTCTTCTCCGAGAAGACGGCTCCGATCAGCAGCTTGTAGAGGTAGACGGCTTCCACCAGGAACCAGTAGTGGTTGGCCAGGATGCAGTACTGCATCAGCACCTGCGCCGCCCGGCAGCCCAGCGCCGCCTGCGAGGGGAGACCCGCCGTGGGGCTGGCAGCACGCCCACGGGGGCACGGGCACCCCCAGAGCTCACCCACTGCGTGCACGGTGCTGCACAGGCACACAAAGAGCTCGCCCACGGCGGCACAGGCACCCCAAGAGCTTGCCCAGA
>JASVER010000008.1:1590598-1719206 GCA_030449065.1 Oceanodroma leucorhoa
AGGGGGGGCCGGGGGGCGGCACCGCCTCCGGGGGCTCGGGCCGCCCCGTCGGGCCCCGGGGGGTCCCGGGCGCCGCTGCTGCCACCGCCGCGGAGCTCCGGTACGGCCCCATGGAGACCCCCCCGTTGCATTACACAAGGACGGGGATGAGGGTCCAGGTCCAGCCCTGCCGGGGGTCCCCAGCTGCATCACATGGGGACAGGGATGGGGGTCCAGCCCTGCCCGGGGTCCCTGGTTGGGTCACATGGGGACAAGGATGGAGGTCCAGCCCTCAAACTGTGGGTCACAGGGATGGGAAAATGGGTCCAGATCCCCTCGGTCTCCCCCAGAGCCCCCCCCCATGCAGCCCCAGGGAGAGTCGCGGGGGTCCTTCACCTTCCAGGTTTGGCATCCCCATGGCTGTCCCCTGGGCTGGGTGCTGTGGGGTGCCGGCATGGTGGCAGCCCCTGGCCGTGCAGGGCCCTGCGCAGGCAGGGTGGGCTGCTGGGGGCCACCCTCCCCTGGGGACAATGGTGGCCCTGGGGATGATGCTGGATCCGGCACAGGGACACAGCCCGTGACACGGGTCCCATCGTCCGGCCCCAACAGCGGGGAAACCACAAGGGTGGGGACAAGCCGGGGGACAAGCCCGGTGGTCCTGGTCACGCTGCCTTCCCCGGCTGCCCCACGTCCTCGCAGCRGGGAGGGAGCGGGTCTGTGCTGGTGAAGGGCAGGTGAAGGTGGTTTCCTATCAGGGGGGCAGGCAGAGGAGATTTAAAGGAGGGCTGAGCCCCCCCGAAAGTCCCTGGGGAGCCTCCAAAGACGAGCAGCGCAGCCCCTCCAGCCTCCCAGCTCCCTTCCAGCGCGGCCGTGCCTCCCTCCGCCACGCCTGGCAAAAGCGCCTGGAGCCGCCGCGTGCCGGGAGGCCGGTGCTGGCCCTGCCCCGCAGTGGGATGCCCGGTTTCTACCCTAAAATTGCTGCTGGCTGAACGCRTCAGAAAATGCATTTATTTTGCAAAAATGGGATGTTTACCCCGAAACCGTGCCAGTGGGCTCAGAGCAGATACAGCAATTCAGATGGATGAGGAGTTGCATCTGTTGCTCTAGCGAAGCGAGTGGTGTCTGGTTATTCCAAGTGAAAAATAACCTGTTAGCGGAGCAGCCGGTGGTAACGCTTCGCTGTTTTGGGGGAAGCCGAGCCCCCAGGTGCCTTTCTCAGCACGAGCTGACACTGGGCCCTTTCTGGGGCCTCTCCACCCCRTGCATTCGCTTACAAGCAGATTATAGTGCTTTTGTGAGTCTGCTCAACGCATGGAAAGCTAAAAATAATGCACCTGAGATTTAAAGAGTGGGTTTTGGCCAGATGCGCCCGCTCCGAGAGTCCCTGATGCTGGAGGGTCCCTGGGCGAGCTATGGGTCCGTCTGCAGGGTGCTAAAGCCCCGTTAGGGAAGGGGAGGCGAGCGGGGGGACGGTGTTTGAGGCCCCTTGCACCCCCCTGAGCACACAGCGGTGCGAGGGCCGTGCGTGGGGAGCGGGTCCTTCCACCCCTGCAGCTCCTCCTGCGTGGGAAGCTGAGCTGGAGAGCAGCCCCGAGCCCGTCAGGTGCACCAGAGAGGTGTGGGTGGCTGCACCCCATCTAGGTGCTGGTGTGGTCTCAGCGACGCTGGTTCATACTGGGAAGCAGGCGCTGGGGCGGTGAGAGGCTGCATCTCCCCTGCAAACCCGCCGTCGGGCTCGGCACCGGCTGCCCTCCTGCCCTCCGGCGCCGCGGCGGCGGGAGCCACCAACCTGCACCCCGGAGGGTCCCCACCGCCGGCAGCGGGGCGGGGGGCAGGCACCGGGAAGCTGCCCGGTGGGTGCAGGCAGGGAACGCGCCTCTCGGGCGTTTCTAAGGGGACTGGGAGAATAAATCAATTTTCTGGCAGGATTCGAGCAGCCTCTGCATGAGGAAGCACGTAACGCGCGAGTGCCAGGAGCCAGTTCTCCTGCGGGAGCTTGCCCCTGGCCCCGGGTGTGCGGTGGCCACGGCCTCGGCTGGGCTGTGACACAGCCCAGACCTGTCCTGCTGCTCCCGGGGTGACAGCCCCGGCCGGGGATGCTGCTGCGATTGCTGGTCCCCAGCCAGGCTCCTCACCGGGCCAGGGTGCTGGGGAGCCCCTGGGGTGCTGGGGACCCCCCTAGTGTCCTCCCAGGGTGGGCAGGGCTCAGGGTGGGGGGGTCCAGGAGCTATGAGCGATGAACTCAGGCTGTGCAGGCAGAGCCCCTTGTGTCCCCCCTCTTTCAGGGCCATCTCCCCCAGCTACCGCGTTCCCCGGGGCTGTGTCCCTGCGTACCCAGGCAGAAGGCAACCTCCTCCCACCAAAACTCGCTGGGAGGCTGGGACAGCAGCGACGGGGGTGAGAAATCGGTCTGGGAGGTTTTGCAGACAGGGGTGGGTGCCAGAGAGATACCAAGGCTGGCAATGGTTTCCATCAGCACCTATTGATACGGTTCCAAGTCCCAGCAGGAGGCTGGTGTGACCCCAAGGCTGGTGTGACCCCAAGGCTGGTGTGACACCAGCAGGTTATGGAAACACCTGGAGAGAAGGTAGCACAGTCCTCGGACACGGCTGCCAGCTCCTGCTGCGGGAGCTGGGCTGATCAATGCTCCAGAACTGGTAACTCCTAATGAAAAGCCCTAGGCACCCGTATTAACCCTTTGCAGGACATTTCGAGGTAGATCCATGCATCTGGGTCCCTGCTCGGGGGCTTGAGGAAGGGCAGGCTGGGGGGCAGAGGGGACAGGAGCCCCATCCAGGCACCGGGGATGAGGAGGTGCTGGCAGAGCTTGCGGGAGGCTGTTTGTGCGTGGCACTGAAGATGGACAGCCGGCGAGGTCTGGCTGAAGGACAGGGGCCATGGGAAGGCCTGGCTGGCCCAAGCCAGCAGGTCTCACACGGGAGTGATGCCACCAAGATTAGTTCAGAGCAACACCGCTGGAGGTGGAGATGATGGGATCCCTGGCTAGGAGGGACCTCGGGAGGTCTCTAGTCCAGCCCTGGTCACAGCAGGGTCAGCTCCAAGGTCAGACCTGGCTTAGGGCTTTACCCAGTCTGGTCTTGACAACCCCCAAGGGTGGAGATGGAAGATGGACCACGATCGAAATCTCTAAAGCCTCCAGACAGCAGATAACCCAAAATAAGAGCGTTTCCCATGGGGTTTCTCTGCACAAGCATCACCAAGCGCATGGGACGGGGCAGGAAACCTGTAAGCCACGAAGGGTGATGAGAAATAAGCCTGTGCGCCTGCAGGCAGCTTTAGCTGATGCGGACAGAGATGCTCTCCCCCCGTAACAGCCTTGCTGGAAGAAGACGTAACAACTATTAACACGAGAACGTGTTGGCATCACTCAGTACCCCTAACGATGGCTGAGGAGCAGAGAGGGACGGGGACAAGAAGATGTCACCCAGCCATGCCGCTGAAGCAGGTTTTCTAGAGATTTTGTGGTTTTCCTCCTTGGTGGACAGTTAACTTTTTCTCAGGGTGACTTTTGGTGTCCCCAGTGACTTTTTCTTAGGCTTTCTGCCTAAGCATGTAATTCCCGAATGGCCACTGAAAAGTGACTTTGCCCGAAGATTTTGAATCTCCCGCAGCACCTGTGGAAACAAAGAGGGATGAGGACCCGAGTCCTGCCCRATCCCACCCACACCGGCTGGCCGGGGCTGTCCCTTGCAGATGGTGGCACTTAAACTTTGCTTTTTCGCTGTGAATTTTTTTTTTTTCCCCATTACAGTGGGCAGCCAAGCGTGACTCACCGGAGCTCGGTGCCTCATTTTGCAGACTGAGCTCCAGATGGTTTCCCCCTGCTCGCCCTGCCCCGAGGAGCTGCCGCCTCGCTGCCGCTTGCAGCCTGGCTCCTCTTCCCCCGGCTGCTTGTCCCTCCAGGTAAAGAAGTAATTCCCCTCTCTCCTCCACCTCTCGTCCTACCTGTTCCCCCTCCGGGCAGGCGGCGGGTATCAGACACCCTACGGCTTTGCCTTCCTGTGAACCTGTGTGAACCCAGCAGGACCACGGGCTGGGCTCATCCCGCAGCGATGCTGAATTTGGGGGACAGCCCAGGGCTCCAGCATGTAGATGCGTGAGCCGGAGCTGCAATTCCCCGGAGAGGGACCACAAACCTCCCGGCATCATCGCCCGGCGCGGTCCCCGCCGACCCCGCAGAGCCCAAAGGGCTCTGCGGGGTCGGCGGGGACCGCGCCGGGAYGGAGGGTCCATCTGGAGGGGATTTGCTCACCGTGGTCCTTTGAATGGGGAYGTGAGGAACAAGCTGTTCCTCTCCATATTGATGCATCTCCGGCAGGGTCTCCATAGCGACTGCAGAGCTTGTGGCTCAGCCGGGGCTGGATCCTGACCGTGGGGACAGGGACAGCATCTAGGTCCAAGCATCGCTGGGATGGATGCGATGCTGGAGCCTGGTGCTCCATCCCCCAGGGCTGAGCTGKCCCACCCTCAGGACAGCCGCGTTCCCCCCCTGTCCCTGCCCAGGGACAACCCCTCACTGCTGCCCTGCATTTGGGGGGAGATGAACGGGCATTTCCCATCGGGAGTTTTGCAGTCAGACCATGTGCGTCCGCATCCTCCTCTTGGCTGTGATCCTGGCAGCCCATCAGCACATGATGGTGACTTTAGCACCTCGATCTGCACTCGGCCAGGTCCCAGCAGCTCTGCAAGAGACACAGCTGCWTGAAACACCTTCCCAGTTCCTTGTGTAATGGGTAAGACCCTATGAGACCACCACCAACCCGCTCTCTGACAGCTGCTGGCCTGCTGGGGTGGRTTTTGGGATGCTGGCTGTGCTGCATGGCTGTCACCAAGGAGATACGGTTGATAAATGTGTATGTTACAGGCAGGGTTTGTTGTCAGAGATGAGAAAATTGCCCCTGAATGGTCTCACGCATTGAAGGCGTTGGTGCCTCTTGGGCAACCTGAGAGCTGCAGGGRTGCTCAGGAGGAGGAGAGCATCCTCCAGCATCCTCCATCAGTGTCACCACGGGCTAGGTGCGGAACCAGACAACCGCGCAGGGCTAAGTCCCTTTCTCCAAGGACTGTTACCAGGCTTACCAGCAGAAACACGTCCTGAAAGCAGTTTTCATTTTATCTAGCCATTACTGATGGGGAAATTCATACGYGTGTATTATTGTAGACTTTGTTAATCATGCTGCTTTGCTTCCCATACAGAAATCGCAGAACAGAAATGCTAATTAACACATCCTGACTTGCAATTATTCAGTGAACTTCTCAGAAAAGCCTGCCAGACYGTTACCAGGTAGAGAAATTCATCAGCATGTGAATGCCCACGAACCCACGTGAGGAGGGACATTACTCATTGCAGCTGATCCGTTCTGCACCCCTTGCTGCTGGACTTGGGAGGCTGCTGTAAGCTCAGGTGCACCAAAGGCTTTTGTATATACTAAAAAGCAAAGTATTTTTAATATCAGCAGATGGTGCTGTTAAAGATAGCTGCAAAAGCGCAGCCCGACGAGACGCAGAGGCAGACSCGTGCGAGCGTGGAGCCGCTTGCCCTGGGGTTTGCTCTTTTCAGAAGCTGTTGCCTGCATCCAAGCAAAAGCTGTTTCTTGCTTGAACCTCTCTGATGCAGGAGAGAAATGAGCTTTGCCCRGCCACAGAGCGCTTCCTCTTTCTGCAGGGCCTGGTTTGGGGTGGGTCTGACCTCTCTGACACAGAGCAACAGCCTCATTACCTTCTGGGAGACATCGAGTCACTCCAGCCAGCGACGGCATCACCATGGGGCTGGACCACCACAGCTCACCTCCGGGAGATTTGCTGCTTTGGGGCTTCTTCCTGCAAAACCATGAGAAATGTAGTGTTTAATACTACATTATATGCCTGAGCATTTGCCTGATGGCTACAGTCTTTGTTACAATATGATTATAAAGAGATTGATAATATGTCAACCTGTCCATAGCCAGAAATCAGCCAAACACCGCTGCCATCCCACYCATTTATGACCAGTTAGGGGATTTTGTAGAGAATCAGCTGCTTGGACATTTATTCCCGATAAATGYTGGTTTCAAGAGATACTGGGGACAAAGGACTTTGGAGGGACAGGGAGAGATGCTCTTTTGAGTARAGAAGGAGGAAACTTGCAAGTCACATCCTAAGAGATGCCTTGGAGGGTGCCCCAATCCAGCACCTTGCAGGGGTCGTACAGGACCTGGAGCTCTGAGCTCGGGGTTTTGCACAGCATTTCCACCCCGTTTCCACCCCATTTCCACCCCGTTTCCATCCCCTCGGGCAGCGACAGCCCAGGGATCCCACTCCATCCACACTGTTTCGCAGCAAAGGTCACTTCCAAGCTGGTGCTTCAGCGCAGCGTTGCCACATGCTCGTGATAAATGACTGTTCCCAGCTCATAAAGGCACTATTGAATTTGGCACTTACTCAGAGAAACCCTCAGCAGATGCCGTCCTTCTAGAAAGCCCCCGGGCGCGCAGGTTGCCGGGTCTGTATTCAAAGCTGACCGAGTCCCTTCAGTTTCCGTTGTGTTTCTCGCCTTATTCAAGCGGGAAGGCTTAAACGATAAGATCAAGAACTTCTCTGAAAATCATCTATATTCACATCCTGCCCCGGAGCTGGACTCTTTGTACCCGTCCTCTGCTGAAAGGCACGGCTTGCCCTCCTCCATATGTAAAGCCTTGGCAGGCAGCGCAGCATCCATATCCCATGTCAGGGTCGCTACACCCCCGGCATCAGGAATTCAAGGAGCAGATAAGAGGCTGCATCTTTTATTTCCTTCCTGTCTGTTAGAAGCCTGGTTGCAACTTCTACTATTACCACCTATTTAAGCAGAATTGCACCTGATATATCACTTGCCTGTCTCCTCTTTCTGGCCAGACTGGCGGTGTAGCCACATCGCGGGGAAGCAGCATCTCCTTTTCACCCGCCGGCGTGGAAATAAGGGCGGTCGACACCTTCCTGCGTGGGTGTGATGTACGAGGGGCTGGGGCTGGAGCTGTGCTTTGCTCTGCACCCAGCTGCATTTACAGCCCCGGGGAGCAGAAATGCAGATGACTTTCCAAAGGTGAAACACAGCCCTGAAGGTGACTTTGGAAAAATCCCTTTGGAAAAAAAAATCCCTTTGGAAAAAGAGAATCCCTTTGCCCGCTCCTTTGAGCAAGGAGAAGCATTTTTGTCATCCTCGGGGCAGTGCCAGGAATAAAAGATTAAACGGTGGCCGCTGCAGGTGGGGTTTGCTGGGGCTGCCGTGGCCGTGTCCCACCAGGTAAACCCCGCTTTGCCCCCCGTGGGGCAGCTATAGGTGGGTTTTGTCCCCCCCCCAGCACGTCCTGCCCCGCTCTTTCGCTCGCCTTTTAACGCCAGGCGTGAGCCGAGGCATCCCTGCACCCCACCGCTTGTCCTCCCCATCGGCCGCCAGCGATGGTTGGAAGGGCTCAGCCTGGCCGGAGGAGATGGTGGTGATGCYCCTGTAGGGATGTCCTGCACCAAAGCCGCTTCTTTCATCGACGGCTGGACCCGACCTCTGAAAACCTCTCCCTCCGTCACGCCTGGATCTGCCGGGTCTCCGYGGTCTGCAAAACCGCAGGCTCCCCATCGCTGCGCTCCTCTTGGGAGGCTTCATGTGCCCAATTGCAAAGAGCTCCAGCCCCAGCAGAGGCTAAGGCTGTGTTCTGAAACATCAGAAACCATTTGGCCCTGGGTCCGCTCCCTCCCAGTTTCATTTTTGTCCCACTGAAATGCAGGGAAGGCAAACCCAGAAGTTTTCTCCCAACGAATCAATTTTAAATCAAACGCCAATTCTTCAGCCAGTGCATGAAAACGTGTTTCGGAGTAGCTGAGACAACGTGGGTGAAGTGGAAACGGCAGCGGCTGGCCTCCCTCTGATCGCACCTCTCCCAGACCATCTCCTCCGACCAGCAGCTTGGATTGGCTTCTGATCTCTCCATAGACTTGTGTTCACATCATCATCATCTGGCTTTTTCKGATTTCTTTTTCCAGTTGCTGTTTATAAAGGCCAGGTCCAGCCGTTAAAAAGGCAGCCGGTAACGCCGGATACCTGCGCTGCGGGGCCGTGGTGCTCGCGGCRGGAATACCCGCCTCTGCCAGGACATTAGTAATAAACTGATGGCCCCAGTAATGCACCGGCAGTCCTCTTGGAGAAGCGCGTGGTTCAAATCACTCTACAAATACTGTATCTGTGTGTTTTTCTTCCAAACACCTTAGCACTCACATTTTTGTATACTCCCAAATGATGTTATTTCACCTTTTCACCCAGTTGGGGTGAAAATTGATAATTTCTGGCATTTCCCAACAGGGAGAAATACCRGTTCAGGGCAGCCGCCGGCCCTGGTGAGACACCTTTCCCCATCGGTCGTCGGAGCCGGGCACACCTGGGGACACACGGACATGGCCCCATCCCACCCCCCCTCCACCATCTCCTGGGAGCCCCTCGGCTGCGGAGGTGCCAGCACCCGTGATGTGTTTTGCAGACCAGTGGCCACCACGGTCCCTGTGACAGACAGGGGCTTGGGGATGGGCAGGAGGACAAAGCTGTGCTCCTGGCAGCGGTGGCTCTGCCAGGGACTGTCCCTTGCACCCACCACTGGTCCTGGGTATGGCAATGACCTGTGTCTTCAACCTCCATCCCTACTGACCCCCCTCCAGGTGAAATCACTGCTAAATGKCATTAAGCTTAATTGGCATTAAGCTGGGTAGGGTCTGGGCTAACCCCAGGTGTAATCACTTAAAAGCACCTTCAGCAGAACCTCCCACCAGCTACTTATGTGCCCCACAGGGTTAAGGCAATGCTGTGCCAGATCAGGAGGCAGGTTGTTCTCCAAAACTGTTAAGGAGCAGCCTGGAATATCTTCTTTGTTACTTGCCAAAATGTGCATTTGCTGTTGCTCTGAGGAATAGTGGCTCGGTCCAGCCCATGAAGACACCCAGGCTGCTCTGCCCGGCTCCCCCCGGCCCGGGGGGCACCTCCGAAGCCCCCCTGTGCAAGCAGAGGAGCAAAGGTGGGCACGCCGCGTGGGCTGCTGCGGCAGGGTAACTTGCACATGCCCCAAAAGTGGTGCTGGCCCTCAGCTGTTCTGAGGACAGAGATGTTTTCTATAGCTTTGACATTGTATTTTGAAAAACAGACAAATAACTAGGGGCTTATGAAGCTGCCTTGTCTTGCGGCGTGTTCTGGGTCCTTCCCAGCCTTCCAGCTGTGCCAGGTGTCGGGTCTTTGCCACCTTATGGTATAGTGTGATGGAARAAAGTATATTTTTACCCAGGACTGTAATCTGCATGACTCTCTTACSCTCACCAAAGCGTTCAAGTCACCCTGGGACCTGCAGGGTGAGAGGCGTGCTCCGCGTTTCCTTCTCGCCAGCAGATCTGAAAGGGCTTTAAAAACATAATGCAAGGTTGCCAACCCCACTTGTGATATGTAACGTAGCTTACAGCTGCGGAAACAGAGGCACCGAGCCTGTAGATGCTGTGTGGTGTCATGGAGCAGGTCACTCGAGGGGAGACTGATGGACTCGGGAAGCCCAGCTACCGGTTGAGATGTCAGGATGCATCTCCTCCAGCACCCCTCTGCGGGAATTGCCCAAAACCTGCAGGTCTGCGAGGCTGCAGCCTGCCCGGCRCAGTGCTGTATCGCGGCACGCTCGGCTGTTCAGCTTGCTGGGAAAACTCCCTCCTTCTCCTCGCTTTGGGGAAAATGAAGTAAGAAAGCAACTYGCTGGCTTTTTCCCTTTCTTAGCAGTTCCTTGCACAGGTTACTGCATCAATCYCCTAATTAGCTGGCAGGCAGGGCTGCACCCTGGGGCTAGTGGGGCGGCTGCTGTTGCTGCCCCTCTCTGCTCTTGCTGTTTGCGGGGAGAGGGCTCCTCTGCTCAAGTGCAGCTCTCCTTTGAGGCTCGAACATGAAGAGCCTGGGCAGCTCGGCACACGCTCTGGGGGCTCTTTCTGGCATYGGATTTCTGTGCACGTACAAAATCTTCACAAAAATGTGAGTTTTTGGGGGTTGCGTGTTCCTAAAGGTATCGATAGATGCCGTGAGCTGGGCTGAAAACAGCCCCTTGGATTTTTATGTGTTATGCAGGGCTGCTTGTGTGTGACTTTCCCTCTGATGAYAGAAGAGCCAATGAATCGGTGTAAAGAGTCGAGGCTGCGTAGTCCCCTGGTTATTGCTCCTTCCCCACYCGCTCCCATTTCTGCTGTTGCAGGGAAGCTCTCCAGGAGCAGCAGTACGGACTCCACGCCTTCTGCCCCCGCAATTTCTGTCTTCAAGGAGCTTTGCTTCCCCGTAGAAGAACAGAGAAGATCTTTAGCTCTCAGATACTGGCTGGAATCCTTTCTGCTGGGCATCACCAGCACCAGGGGCTTGCACGACTCGCTCAGAGGGTGCCGCATGCAGCAGAGCACCCACGTGTAGTGATGGGGTATTAGCAAACCCATTTACTGATGAGGTGCAGGCAGGCATGACCCCAGACTCCTGCTCTGCAGCTTTCCTGCCCTGGAGGCCATCCTCCCGTGATGCAATAGGCTTTGGACRAGCTTTCGAGGAGTATTCACTCTTCTTTTTAGTTAATGAAACCTGAAGCTGGGTCCTGGGTTCACTGGCAACGTCGTGTGTTTTTTGGAGCTCCAGTAAAGAGAGATTTCTGGATGTACATATCACCTCTGCTCATAAAGAGGCACAGACATCTTCACTGAGGGCTTTTTTTTCCTGATGTGACCAGAGATCTTCCAACAGCTTAACGGCCGACGAAGGCACCCAGCCTGCAGAGAAAACAATCTATCTCTTGCCCACGGAGCCAGAGATCCTCTTTACCTAACTGAGGGGGGAATAATAATTCCTCAAATCCCATAATAACTGCAGTGCAATAGCTTTTGCTTCAACAGCAGAGAGGTTATAAGGTCTCCCTACATCCGCCGTACGCTCCAGACAGAGGCAGTTGACACAGCCGCAGCGCAGACAGCTGCTGGGAGCGACGCTGAATTCATCTAGGAAGAATAGCTTCCTCTAGCCTCAATTTCACAGCTGAGCGTATTTCTGCAATAGAAGAAGGTAGTTACAAGAAAGGGGTTATTTCCGGATGAGGCATGTCCCTGCTATCGCTCGTCTTCTCCTCGCGATCGTGCCTGGCTTGGTCTGGCTGGGGTTCCCGCCGGGCGATGGAGCTGGAGGCTGGGATCCCTTCGGCTTTGCTGAGAGCGGAGAGCTGGGGTCCCGCGGGAGGACTGGGCAGTGCCAGCCCCTCCCCGGGCTCTGCCACCCACCCCTCTGCAGGCAACGGGGTTACTCGGGTCGCTAAACCTTCTGCCACCCCAGYTGTGCCCAGTGCCACCCCAGYTGTGCCCAGTGCCACCCCAGTTGTGCCCAGTGCCACCCCAGTGATCTCCTGCTTCCTCCTGCGCCGCTCCGGCTGCGCCCCATCCCCTGCCTGAAGCCCCTCCACCGCTCCTACTCCAAACATTTCCTTGTCACAAACCGCTTTTTAGGTGTATTGAACATAAACCGGCTGCCCTCACCTTTTAGCAGAGCAGCACTTAATTCTGCTGCTGAGATCACAGGTTTCTGCCAGCACATGGACATAAAATTGCCGGACTGGCTCAGCCCCAAGGTCTATTTATCCAGGACCCCAACTCCCCCCGCGAGCTGGGACTCACGGAGAGGCTGTTTCAGCCGATGATGGTTTCACACCAAAGCAGAGCTGGGAACAGAAGACAAACCCAAGCTCCCAGCACTTCAGGACTTTCATTGCAGTTTGATAAATCCAGAAGGCTTTTAAGCAAACATCGTTTCTTCTCCTGGCAGCATAAAATGTTGTGTGCTGAAGCGGCTGCTCGCTGTTTAAAGGCTAATATTATTYCTGTGTTTCCCTTTGGGCTCTTCCTCTCTCTTTTTCAGAGGACAGGGCTCCATCCCCATCCCACCCTGGCTGTCGGCAGGGCTCCTGCTGCCCCACTGCTGGCTGAGCATCCACTGGGCCCCCCATCATGTGGCTTCCCCGGCCGTGGTGGTCCCCAAGCCCACCCCAGGCTGCCTGGTGGGGGCTGAGGGCACAGACCTCCATGATCCCACCAGCTGCTGCCTGAAAGCATCACCCTGATAGCGACAGGGGGGGATGGAAAGCCACGCTTGGGGTGAAAACTGGGCAAAGGTGGCACYTCCACAGGTAAGGAGTATTTGGGATAACCCTGGAAGAGCTCTCATTTCCACTCATCTGTGTCCCTAGTTTTGATGGTGGTGCCCAAACGATGATTGCAATTAGTTAAATAATGTAGCTGTGCCAAGACCAGAGCCTGGAGAAGAGGACCTTGCCCAAGAGGGCTTGCTTCACCCCTGCGCTGTGCAGGGCTTGTACTCCTCACCTGTGAAAGCAGCATTTTGCTTGGTGATCCTCATCAAAAAGGGCAAATTGGGTAACTGGTGATAGYGTCCTTCCAAGCCTACTTTGACTCTTTTTCCTTGTCACCTTGGCTGGTTGTTCTCTGTACCGTTCCCTCCAGGTAGGTCAAGAGCCAAAATGTTGGTGGTGTAGAAAAACACACCAAAACTTTTCATGAGAAAACAATGATTTTTGGATCCCTTTGCCTTGTAGTGAAGATGATCTGGACTTTCAGCTCCCGGGGACACAGGGAGTGCCATGTTGTCTATAAATCAAGCTGTGCCATGCCATCTTAAATTGGACACCCTGAAATTAGGCAGATTCTGGGAAATCAGCACCTAGTGCTGGCTTCAGTGGGCCAAATGGCACTCTGCTTTCGAGGGAGCTAATGGAGAGCGGAAATATAATCTTGGTTTTCACTGCATATAAATGAGAACCCCATCTCTCCTCTCCTGACCTGTCAGACAAAGTCTGAGATAGATCTGGAAATCTACTTGCTTGGGGATGTTTTTTCATCCTAAGTAGCTTCTCTTGCTTATCTGCTGAGTGATCAAACGGAGGCTGTTGATTTATTACCCCTTCTGCTTGATACATGGGCTGCTGCTTATCCTGGGTACCGCACTCTGCTCTCCGAGCTCTTCTCTAACGCCAGCGCATTAACAGGGAGGGAGCTGCTCCGCAATGTAATTACAGGGAACGTGACATTCCTGGATATTTTCCTTCCCCAGACACAAAGGCTCCAGGTTTCCCCGCGTTCCTCGGCACAAATAGCACTTCACCTTCCACCAGCGATCCCCAGCCATTTCCCCTACTCCCAGTAGCGGTTATCTGCCCTTCCTCGCTTCTGGAGTTAAATATGTTAAATGTTAAATAAAGTGGGAAGGAACAAGTCTGCTCATGAAACTCTCTTCCATGCCAACACCAAGGAGTTTGCAAGCTGAGCCAGCCCCCAGGAGCAAACAGAAACCTCGGATCGTGTGGATGGGGGCAGCAAATGTTGCAGCCCAGGGTTGAAAACAGCCTTTAGGTAAAGATTAATCGGACCCAGATGGGTAATGGGGGAGGCTGTGATTAAAGGAGCAAAAATTGATGCCCAACTTGCAAGTAAAAGCAGAAAGTGGATGCAAAAAACTGATCACGAGGTGTCTGTATGACACTTCCATATACCAGCCAAATGAAAACCTCATCATTTCCTACCCTGCCTTTTCTTTTTGCACCAGCCCTTCTCTGAGCGAATTACTCTGGCAGATTCCCTTCCCAGTCTCTCAAGCTATAAAGGGTCTATTTGTAAAGCTAATACCCTCCTGCAGCATTTATCTAATGGGTAGCTTGGGAAACAACCCAGCAGAAACAGGTTTTCTTTTCTCCACCATCAAGAGGACCACATTCTCATTTTTTTTTCACAGTGCATGAAAGGTCACTTAGAGTATATTGAAGCGTACAGCGACTTCACACGAGGGTCTCCTGGGATGCAAGAGAAGCTTGAGGCCTTTTTACCCCTTTTTCCCAACAGGGAGGGCACAGGTGAGTGTTTTGTTATTTTGTGCTTGAGGAATCTGAAGAGTGCCTGATCATCTCAATTTTTTTATTCCTGATTTAAAAAACATTAGAGAAATCAGAGTAAGAATGACTTGCTTTCTCACTTGATCATATTTTCAACAGCACATTATGTCCTAGYCCTGCCAAGAGCTACAGCCCTGCCATCCCTGGGATCGAGGACCGCATTTGCAGTGCGAGAATAACCAGGTAAGACAGCATCAGAAATAGAGCAGGAAAATCCTGAAGCTCTTTTTCTTTGCTTTGCATGTCACTTTACAGAAGGGCACTGGGAAATGAGGGGACTTGGGTGCTGCTGGAGGCACAGCTTTCCCCGGCCCCGGGGCAGTGCTGCTGCGGGGGCTGCGCTCAGGCTGCCAGACACTTCTTTTAGCTAGAAAAAGCTCTTTATTGGTTTTAGACGTGGATTTCTAGACAGATACCAGGGTGCAATTTTGAATGAAACAGGGGTACAGGCTGTTSAAGCAGCCCAGCAGGAGCCGGCGTGCGGCCTGAGCCAGGAGAGCTGGGCAGCCTCGTGCCCGTGCCACCGGCGTGGGGACAAAGCCCAGGCTGGTTATCTGCCCTGTTGTGTGGTCCTGTTAGAAACCGGGTGATTCTGCATCTTTGAGAGCAAAATCAAATGTAGCTGCTCTCCTAACACAGAGGAAACCAGGTGATGGATGGGACGGGGGGAAGAATGACGGTTTATTTGCGATGTGAATGCAGCCGAGCCGTTGCTGGAGGCACGCAGCAGAAGCAGGGGCACAGACGAGTGTCCGAGCAGGCGACGTGGATGCRGTTTTCCTCCCGCTCCTGTGGTTCAGCCTGTCCCGGGGAAGGTGTTTTGGCCGCAGCGGTGATGCCGCTACCTGCCCYCGCATTCCCTCTTCCCAAACTCCCCACCGGCACAGCTCGCCCGGCCACTGCGCGCAGATTTTTTCCAGATTTTAAGGCATCAAAAAATCTCCTTTCCAATTATCTGGCAGAGACAYCACAGCTGCTCCTTGGGGCTGTCTATGAGCTGGAACAAGTCCTGTCTTCACAACTGGCCCGGGGCACTCGTCCGCCTGCCACATCCCCGAGCACGGACCCTCGGCGAGCGTGGTCCAGGGCAGCCTGACTCCAAGTAAGTTTGCCCCATGATAATAGCGTGAAACAACAGCTCTCCACAAAGCATTATTCCTTGTTACCGGAGGAAAAAAATGTTTTAGAACAATCTGCCAGGTACTATAATGTGAGAATTTGACTTAAAAAACATGTGATAGCAACTTCAATGCCAAGAGCTGCCAAAAAAAACAAGCTGGGGAAAGAACACTAGAGCACTAAAAATAAACATTATATATATTGCCCMCCAAAAAAGCAGCCTTCATCTGCAGGAAGATGGCAACAAGAGTTCAGATGGTTAAAAGGACGACACAGGGAAAGATTAATAGAGCTGATTATTTATATGTCGAGAACCGGACAGATACTGGGGGGGACACGGATGTCCTGAAGGGACGGGGTCGCGCGCAGCCCGCGACGGGGAGCAGCTGCTGAAGGGTGCAACCAGCACTGCTGAGATGAGATGGGGAGGAACGAAAAAACGCTGGCTGACAGCCAGGAGACTCTGACCGTGAGATCGATAACGCTGTTTTAGATGTAAAGAGTGTTTGGTGAACACAGCGAGGAAAGGGGTCTCAACTGGCAAATCATAAGATTTATTCCTCTGGTTCTAAAATGGCAATAATGGGGTGAAGCAGCAAAAAATATATATGGAGGTTGTATGTTTTAGCTCCATAAATGGAGGCAGGGGATCCTGTATGGGCAGATGTGGCCAAATTGTTCTTTCTCCCCAGGGACTGTGARAACAGCTCTCACAAACAAGCAGAGGAGACTGGTGGGGTGCCACAAGGTCTAGCCATCCTTGCAGCGAGATGGCTTTTGCTTCCCATATCTCTGATCACAGGGCTCATCTCCCGCCTCGGTCCAGACACCGAGGCTCTCCCAGCGCACGGAGAGGCCGTGCACAGCAAACTCGGGCACTATTCTTGCTAAATCGGGAGCTGACACRGAGACATCAGGCTGACGGGATATTTGAATGATGGACTATCTAAAAGCACACCGTGCTAACCGCACTCGCAGCAGCCAAAAGGGACCTGATGGCATGTAGCCTGGATCAATAATGTTTAGCTGCCCGGGTCAATGGTTTTTCAGTGAAATCTTTGATTAATGGATGCTTATGAGCCAAAGGATAACTCGACTTCAGTGGTGTGTTTGGGGATGGGTGGGAGCCAGAGAGAGGGGCTAAAGTTGGCAGAGTCCTGAATCCAGAATGGAGGCAGTAAAWAGGATGAGATGATGGTGGAAGGGTTTGCCTGGCCCCACTTGCAGCATGCTTAGCGCTTGTCAGCCCTAAAGTGATTTGGGGAGCCCCAAAATTCACATGCACAGCACACGAAACAGGCAGAGAAAGATATTATTTTCCATGAGGTGTTAAATAATAGCTATTGCTAATGATCTCTTCTGTCATCCCAGCTACATTTCAGAGCAAAGCTGGTCACTGCACAAGCTGCTCATTCCTTATCACCGGCGGTTGAGGCTGCAAGGTGGGGTCACCATCTTCTGCGAGAAACCAGCCTGCGTGGCAGCCAGTGCCGCTGGGTGCTTACACACCGCTTGGGTGGCGTTCGCCACCCCCAGCTGGGTTCCTCCCACGCCTCTACCAGGCACCCAGCAGCAGTTGTGCCTTCCTACAGCCCTAAAGAAATGAAATTTCATCTAAACAAAATTAGAGGTTTGGACAGAGACCAGGCACTGCAGATGTGCAGTGAAGATATTACCATCTGTACTCAGAAGCCGCAATGTCATCTGATAGCTCACCCATTCCCACAGAAACCTGTGCCAAAATTTTAGATTTTCTTTCCTTTCCAACAAAATTTCCAGCTTTTGTAGTGATGAAGGGGGGGAAAAAAAACATCCCTCAAAAGTGTGAACTGGGCTGTGGAGTGGGGAGCTGTTTCCATGGAGGTTAGTTCACGTGTCTAGGGAATAAGTAGAGATGTGTAGCATTTTTTCCTTTGGGTGTGGGTTTCTAGAGATGGGAAGGAGGCAGGGAGAAAGGCTCAGCCCTCGTGGACGTGGTGTGAGCTCCTGCCACGGTTATACGGCTGCGGTTTGCTCCTCTTTGGGCCCCTGTTTAGTTCAAAGCTACATCCACTCCATCCCCAGCGGCACATTTGCACTGCCTAGTATTAATATATGAATATTAATGATATTTATATAAAGTGAAGAGCTGAGGTAAACAGTAGACTGACAATTTATTTCATTTATTTTACAGCTTTGGCTTTCCCCCCCATATTTCATCCCACCTGCCTTTTGCCTGTTAGTCAATGTAACACAGCAGTAGAGCAGGGGAACATTTCCTTCCTTCTGTGGTCCCCCTGCRCAAGTTATTGGATGGCTGATACACTCTTGAACTAGTGAATTATTTAAGGTTTGCTGTCTCACGGCTTTCTGGCATAAGAAACCCAGCCTCTAAACATGTCTCCTACTTTCTAATGTAACTACTTCATTTCAATATTTCTTCTTTCTAGGATTTATTGCTATTTCCTTGCTTTTGATTTTGATGTGGCTAGGGTACTGCTCAATATAGAGCCCACGTGTGCATGTCTTGGGCAGTTAGAACTGGAAAACTGCGGACTGCTCCACAAAATATCCTGAGACATCCATAGATCAGCCTGACATCTAGATTATTTTCAACTCATTCCACCCYGCGATATTGATGACCCTGTCAGTAAGAGCTGCAGCCGCTCTGTCCGGTGTTTCTGCAGTCTCGTGGTCAGAGCTCCTGTTCCTTTAGGACATCTGAAACCACCAAGTGTTAGCGGAGAAGCTGTCGTACTGTTCTTACTTGATGCATCAAGATGAAAGCTGCTGTTGGTTATGTCTGTAGGGGCAAGCTCAGGACACCAAGAGCCTTTAAGAAGTTTGTTATGAAACTGCTGACAGGATSAGTCGGTGTCGGTTGTGGGTGGCAGCTGAGAGGTGGCAGGAAGCTGTGTTGGCTGGTTTGGGGACGCTGGTTTCGGTGGGTGTCTCTGGGGATGGACAATGAATGCACAGGGGTCTGGCTCTGCCGCCRGGCAGCCATGTGCAGTCTGGGCTGCGCCAGAGTGTTCCACGTACTGCAGTCRCTGTCTGCGTGGCTGTGGCACCCTGGATGCCCACCAGAAATGTGTGACCGTAGAGAGGAAGGTGTTCCTGCCGCCTTCCTGCTGGTCCTCGTCCTCYGCTCCCCCTCGAGCTCAGCCCTGCGACGCTCGAGCACACGGGCAGAGCTGCGCGCCGGGCTCCTGTCCTCGGGGAGATCCGAGTCCTCCSCGGCAGAGCGGGTGGAAGGTGGATGCGCTGACTCCAACAGGACCGAGGGCCGGGGACTCAGCCCCTCGGGATGCGGCAGCGGGGGGTTTGTGTCCGCTCGGGCGAGGTGAGGACGTGGGTTTTCACATCCCTGGTGACTGTTGTGCCGCCCCGCGGGGGAGCACGGCCTTCTCCTCCCCCCACGGCACGGCCTTCTCCTCCCCCCACAGCACGGCCTTCTCCTCCCCCCACGGCACGGCCTTCTCCTCAAACCACGGCACGGCCTTTTCCTCACCCCACAACACGGCCTTCTCCTCCCCCCACGGCAGCCACGGTTTAACGTGGCACAGCTACTGCTGGGTCTCCCCTGAAAACACCTGATGATGGCTCTTAGCCCTCCCTCCCCGCTCCCTGAATTACACATTTAAGACAGGCTCAGCCAAGCTCCTGTCCCGGCKGGACGTCGCCTCAGGCAGAGCCCTGGGGGGGGGGCTGTGGAGCCCCGCGGCCACCTCCCAGCACACAGGGAGCCGCCATGACGCGCAGGTCGGCCCAGCTTTGGCCCGAGCAGTGGGGAGAGCCTGCACCCCGGGGGCAGCCACCTCGCCGCCCTGCAGGGCAAAGGGGAGCCCAGGCGCCCCACGGAGCCGCCCGCTTTCGCCGCCGGAGCCCGCGGCCTCACCCGCCGCCATGGCCCTTCGCTTTCCGCAGGACTTTGGCCCGGCCGCTGCGCCGTAGGGGGGTTGCCATAGAGACGAGCGGCGCGGCCTAGTGCGGCGGCGGCAGGCGGAGGCCCGCGGGCTCCCCCGGCGATGTCGTTCCGCGACCTCAGGAGTGAGGAGCCCCGCTGAGGGCAGCGGGGTCTGGGGCGGGGGGACGGCACGGGACGGGACGGGACGCGGCAGCCCCCGGTCTCGGCTCCCCTGAGGCCCCCCGGGCTGCCGCGGCTCGCTGGGGCCTGCGGAGCAGCYCCGGCCCCGCTGGGTGCCTCGGGAGCCGAGCCGGGCCCGCTTTTCCTTTGAGTTTTGCCCTGTAGTTTCACTCGGAGATCCCGGAGGCAGCGCGGGCGGGTGAGGGGCGCCTGGGGCCTCAGCGGTGCCTCGGCTGGGGGCTGCAGGAAGGCCTGCTGCAGGGTGGGAGCCTGCCTTTAARTTGACTGGCACAGCCCCTGCGCGGGGGCGGTGGCCGCAGTCCGCAGTTAACTGCAGTTAAGTGGTGTGTTTTGTAGAGAGAAGCTGTTTTAACATTGTTTCTGACCGGTGAATCTCTTGTTAAAAAGTCGCCTTTTTACTCGGGCATGTTTTCTATTGAAATGATGCTTCCTTTTTTTAATTAATCCGTTCAGGATTTTTTTTAACAGTACTTTGACCAGGGTATATCTAACGGTAAATGAACAGCACGCTGTGGGAACCGGAGTTCTTGCTCATGTCCCATAGTGGATATGTAAGAAGGAATCCCTGCTCTTGCTTGTTTTTCAGATTTCACTGAGATGATGAGGGCACTGGGGTATCCCCGTCTCATATCTATGGAGAATTTCCATACCCCGAACTTCATGCTTGTTTCAGAAGTGCTTCTCTGGCTAGTGAAAAGGTTGGTGATTAGGCTAACAAATGTTGGGGCTGATGCTGGGATGTCATCTGTATGCTTGGAGCTGATGTTTTGATGTGAAACTGTCTTAAGAAGTTTAAAGAGGAACATAATGATATTTAGTCATTCTTTGAGATCTGCTCTTCTAAACATCAGATAGAAAATGTGGTAGTTAAGTTTGCAGGTTTTTAGTTTAATTGTACAACCAAAAAAAAAAAAAAGTGTTTTAGTAGCTGAAGTAGAAAATACAATGACTCAGTCCTGGCACAGATTGCATCCYGAAGGTGGGCTTACTTATTCAAAAGTAGCCATATCTCTTTCACATATTCTACAAGCTCTATTCTGCCCATATCCGACCTTGTACCCCAAACAGGGTGATATACAGTGAGAACTTATCAAGATACAGTTAGTTCTTACCTTGTTGTGACAATTGTTATTGGTTCAGCCTGGTACTGTCTAGCAACCATGTCATGTTTAAAAACAAATAAAAAGATACAGTACTAATCTACTACTATCCAGTTGTAGTTTTACACCCACTTAACCCATTGACAGAGTTTGGTTAAATATTTATGAAACTTGCAGTGCTAATCAAATTACACATAATCTTCTTTCTCCCATGTAAGTGAAAAAATAAACAAAGTTTTTTAAGCTACTCATAAGGTAGAATATTACAATTGAAAATATGACAGTGACCCATTTGCCTGATTGCTATTTTTTGGCCTGGATTCATAATTGGTATCCATTAAGCTTAATTACYGAGTGGTTATAAATTTGCTGAATACTGTTGCAATTGTAATAAAATAGGGAAATACTTACAACCATTCAAAATTACTTGGATTAAGTTATCTAAATATTCTTTAAAATACTGCTGTTACGCTGAGGGTCTAAATTACTGGTTGTTTTCAACTCGTGTAAAAACATAAATCAGTGCCTCCCCCCCAGTATGTAACAGTAAAATAATAGAGCAATTGAAAGAAAACAAAAATAGCATTTWAAAAAATGTTTCTCTAATTAACCTGAGCAGTTTTAAAAGCTTAAACTTCTGTGTTAYAAGATTACTGGGAACCCTATGCCTAATAGTGAAGTGCTTCACTTTCAGACCAAATAGCAACTGAACACTGGCATCCTTTTCTGTTATGGGTCAGAATTACGCTTGACGCAGGCAGACAGCTTTCCCAGCTTCTAGAAGCCTTTTAGTTACACTTGAAATCAGAGAGGCTACTTTGCACATGCCTTGCTCATAATTTCAAATGTGATTTGAAAGCAAAGATGGTTTTTTGGCTGTCTGAATGCTGAAAATCTCAAAGCCTTTTATGAGACTGGGAATTTACTTTTTTTCTTCCCTCATTCCTGTAGGCTGGTGACTTCTAGAAGTTTCTGCATTTTTTTTAAAGCATTTCACAATCTTTCAATTTGCTTTTTCATAAGTTTCRTTTACTTTTGAAAGTAATATGTTCSAAATGATGTCTGAGTGTGAACTTTTCTTGTGTATTTCGAGAGTGTGGAARAGCATCACAACATTTTAAAGGACAAGGTGGCTGTTTTTGTTATTGCCAACAATAGTAATCTAGTACAAGTCATTTTAATATACCACTGGAAAGACTGGGAGTATTAACTCCGTCGTATGCCTGGTGTTTTACATTGTGAACCGCACATGATTAAGTTTAGTTTGGTTTATGTAAGCAGCTTGTGATTTAAGTAGTAAATTACTTCTGAAAATAAGTGTTTCACAGATTTGATTGAGCCAGCTAAATTTTGCTCCTTTGCAAAACTGACTGAGAAGATGTGTTCAGGACCCCACAGTAACAACTCCTTCTGGAGARGTGTCTCAGGTTTTACAGTTAGTACACAAACCCATCGTATGCATTCCAGGGTCCGGATACCCCAGTCTGCCGTAGGAGCTGAAGATTTATTTTCTGGTCTTGTACATGCTTGTTGTGTTTGATTTTTGCCTCACAAATGAACCAGTCTCTTTAATATCGCAYGTGTATTTCTTGCCAGAATCTACGCATGCTTCTTCCCACAGGTATGAACCTCAGACTGATATTCCTCCTGATGTGGAGACAGAACAGGACCGGGTTTTCTTCATTAAGGCAGTGGCTCAGTTCATGGTAAGTCTGCCTAAGGAGTCGTCCTTAAGCACATTGAAATACTGGTTCCATATTAACTTTAATGCCTTYTCTCTTAACCCCTTGCAATTTCCTTGCAATGGGTGGCTGAGTATGTGTTGTATTCTTGCGCTGTATTGTATGTCTTGTGCTGTTATAAACTGGAACAGGCCAGGGCGTGCTGTTTCTGAAATCATGTAGAGTTACGTACGTCTCTTTGCAGAATTGGGATCTAAACTTCTAACACTAAAACAATATTCATCCTTACCACTTCATCTTTATAAAAAGGTAATAGTGGAAGATACAGCTGTAGGTATGAAATTTTTTGAAGCCATTTAAATGGGTTCAGAAGAGATCCCATCATATTTATTGCTAACTTTGGATGCCTGATTCTTTTGTATGCTTGAAYAGTCATAACTTCTGATGTTTTCATTATGATATAGAATCATGTATTGGTATTCTGGTGTGTGAGCCTTCGCACTTACTAGATCGAGCCATATTTTTCTCAGATCAAATCTTTTATCATGTTATACATGAGCATACTTGAATTGGGCCATCAACTTTTTTAGTCTCGTGGAATAAAATAATATTGTCCTTCATATCATTCTTGTTATTTTGATGCAGCATGAGCCTTTGCTGTTCTGACACACTGACATAGCACTCTTAATCAGGTGGAAAAAACTTAATGGGGTTGTGGGTGGGTCTGGAAGCAATGGAAGTCTTTATGGTAATACCAAAGATTAATTTCTTATAATATTTTTTTGAATTTTTAAAATATATTAGAATAACATATAACCAMGCCAGCTTTTCCCTTCTGATTTGTGATGACGTCCACCATAAATTTTCTTAATTCTTAATTTTACTGTGTTCAGAGCATGATGTACTTCCATACATASCAGAATGCACTTTTGAGTCCTGGAGCATCATAAGAGTTAGTGAACAGATCTGTTTTGTTTGGAGGGATTTCCCCCCTCCAAATCAAGCATGTTTTAAAAGGACAAGTATGGAAGCAGAAATAATGTTATGCATACATTTTCCTTTCAATAGCTAATTTCATGTAAGAAATCCCAAGAGTTTTGAAGAATTGCATAATGTGATTCAGAAAATGAAATGAATGGAAATTTCTTTAATCATCCTGYACTTAGTCTCAGTTAATATTACAAGATAATATGGGGATTAATGTAGGTTTTCAGCATTTTCAGAATGAGAAAAGCTTGTAGACATTTCCTTAATAATTCACTGTCCAAGGAATCCACARTTATCTTCTCCAGTAGCTAATAGCTTTATGCATCCGTAGCCAGATGTGAGATTTGATGGAGAGAGATTTGTCTCAGAAGAGAATATCAGCATAGATTAATCATCAGGAAATATAACCAGAGTATTGCTCTCCTTTACTGAACAAGGAGTAAAGATGTGTTAATTTTTTACACTAATTACGTATTGCTCTGTGTTACTGGCAGTTTGAGAACTTACCAAATGTCTCCTTTTCGGACCCAAAAGTTCCTGAAGTGTCTGCAGGGTTGTCTTATGTGGTTTTTTAATCACTTGTCTACCTAGAACTGCCCTAGTCTTTGTGGCTCAATACCTGGCTCCTCCTCGAGCCCACCTGGATCCAAATTTGAGGTAGAGTGCAGCAAAAAGCCTCTGAGTAGTTTAGTCTCATAGAAATGCATTCATGAAAACATACTTAGCAAACCAAGGTACCAAACTTTTTCCAAAAGGCAGACATATTTGTTTTTTAAAAAGTGGTGGGAGAAGCAGTTGATGCGATGTCTGCTAATAATCTTCCTRAGTGCTTTTTGGGAAGTATCATGTGTTCAATTCCCATTTCAGCCCGTGGAGATTTAGAGCCCCTACTTCAGTACCCAGGAGACTATCCTAAGTAATAAACAAGACAGGGAGGTGAGAGCAATCCTCATTCTTCGTATCGAGAATGTGCCATTGTACAGAAAAGAATGTGAAATGTTTGGGCTAGACAGGCCCATGACTCTGCAACCGAATGGCTGGAGCACTCAGCTGGGAGTTCTGATTCTTCCCTGGGCTGTTTTTGCATTTCCATCACACTGTCAAAATTTGGCTCTATGATAATAATAAAGCAGATTTTAAAGTAAAGCAAWCTTTCTGGCTATTGATGCCATTCTTGCAGTATATTTCTGTTTCTCTTTTCTATTGCATTGTAATAATCTGATCTTCAGAATAGATGGAGGTAATTTTTAATGATACTTTAAAACTGTTTAGAGTTGTTATAAAATAGGTGACTGTCTCAAGCTTTCCAAACATGAAGTTACCTTCTTGTGTAAGCAGTGCCATTATGCCAATCTGAAAAATATATGTACTTGTCTGTGTATTTTTTCCTCTTTTTAAGTAGTCTTTGAGTGAGAAAACATTTTTTTTTCCTTTTACTAGACATTGATTTTTCTCTCTTAGAATCATAGAATCGTTTAGGTTGGAAAAGACCTTTAAGATCATCGAGTCTAACCGTTAACCCAACACTGCCAAGTCCACCACTAAACCGTGTCCTGAAGTGCCACATCTACATGTCTTTTCAATACCTCCAGGGATGGTGACTCAACCACTTCTTTGGGCAGCCTGTTCCAGTACTTGACAGCCCTTTCGGTGAAGAAATTTTTCCTAATATCCAATCTAAACCGCCCCTGGCACAACTTGAGGCCGTTCCCTCTCATCTTAACTGAAATTGGAATTCCTGTCTTTAACAACATCCTTTATGATGTGGTGCGTTAGTCGCCCTTGTGTAGGGGATGTTTTTAACGGATTCTGTCAATTCAATTTAATGACCAATTCTCTTAAAATTTAATACCTACTGTTTCTACGATTACTTTTTTAGATTGCTTCTACTGAAAGGGAAGGAAGGAGAACATATCTGGCTTTCCACTTTGTGTATTGGCTCCTTTGAGGTCACACTGGTCAAAATTTTCAAARGTGATCAGCATTTTTTGTACCATAAGTTTCGTATTTCCCCAGCTCAGGATGTACAACACCAGTAACCTGTTCTGGAAGTTTTGACTTCACTTTTCAGCTGAGTTCCTGCCAGCAGGAAGCAGATGTAGAGTCAGTTTTCTCTGCTGGGTTGAGATTTTGGGATGAGAGAGGCAAGAGTATTTCTTGGAAATGGAAATCTGATTGTAAAGTCACAAAGTTTGACAAGATGCATACAAAGAAACGTGGGCCAACAACTATTTGCTTTGTTTCCTTTGTTCTTTGAAAGGTTGGAGCTAAATCCATGCTTTGAGATGTGGTCCTTTGTCTCTTTAGTTTCACAGGAAATTTTCCTGCAGTCAGTTATTCAGTGAAGCTCAGTGCAGAGTGGGCAAAACTTGTACCAACCATTTTATTGTTTGAGTCTTTTTCCCCAGACTGAAGGTCTTGGACTGTCAGAGCCCTAGGGGGGGGTGAATTGCTTACGGTAACACTGCAATACCAAAGTTGCGTAATGCCACGAGTGAATCGTGGATAGATTCTTTCTACCACACAGTATTCCCAAAGGATAAACATTTTAGCAGAAGTTTCATTAAAAAGATACTGAAAAGAAGATGTTAAGTCATTTGGATGCTTAGTTTTTGTATTCATAACCTGTGATCAATTTTTGTTTGCTTGCTTGTTTAGTCGTGCCATCAGGAAGACTGCCTCAAAGTTTTACCTGAAATTTGGTGTTGGCTCCTTGGGGTTATTCGTTTATGATATAATCTTGTCAGGAATTTCAAGAGCAGCRTTTGTGTCCTTTCTGTGACAGATGTATCATTTCTATTATGCTCTTTTTTCCCCTTTATTATTTTGAAGTATAAAAAGCTAATATTATAATTTTTAATGTTTTTTTCCTTACTGGTCTGTCTGTACTTTTCAGAGATGGAAGACATGGGAATAAAATCACTAATATCGTACCAGGGAAAAATTTGAGAGGAACAATAAAATATTCTGAAAGTACTGCTGGAAGAGAAGACAGTTAAATTAGGATAATTTATCTTATTCTTGTAACTCATTAAGGGTGAAATTTACCTCTCTGCAGCATCATCACAAAACCTGGGCAGCACTTACATTCCACTTAAACTTAATTTGAATTTAAGTGGTGCACAGGGTTTTTGCTGATCTTCATGCAGGGAAGAATTAATGGATAGTTTGAGTTTTTTTCATTCTGGCAATTATCTGCAAATGTTCTGACATGCAGAAAGTGCACATGTTTCAGAAAAATTTCTTCTAGACACATCAGTAATATGATGAGGCAAACTTGTGTTTCCAAACAGGAAGATTTATTTCTGTAACGCAGAGCATGGTGCCCCCAAAAAAGCTTTYGAGTGAAGTGTGAAGAGGTAAATGAGGATTTTGTTCTTTGTGACACGATGAATTCATTCTTTCCTCCCAAAGGCTACCAAAGCTCACATAAAGCTCAACACTAAGAAGCTTTACCAGGCAGATGGCTATGCAGTGAAGGAGCTGCTAAAGGTCACCTCTGTGCTTTATGGTGCTATGAATACCAAGGGAGTGGAACGTGCAGACGTGAGTGAGGAAGACAGCAGCAAGTTCAAGTTTGATCTTGGCTCAAAAGTAAGAAAAACTTGTACTCTTGTTTTGGGCAGGGGTTTTGTGTTAACTTACGAAAAACAAATCCATTTTCTATCTGAAACTTAAGTAGAGAATGTTCTCGCGAGGGAGTGGGTATGATTTTAACTAACTCATACTTTCTGTATTTGAGGTTATATGCTATGACTTGTTTCAATCTCTGTGAGTTCTCAACCAGAAGCATAATACAAGGCAACAGTGGCACAAAATTGGTTATCTTTGGTTTGGACTGCTGCTGAAATAATAGAAATATCGGAGTAGGCTGGAATAATGACTATTTCCTATCTACTAACCTTGTTGCAACAGGAGGAGTTTGCAAAATACTGACTGAAAGTTGGTTTTCAGTCTGCTYGCACTGAAGGAAAGGGAAATCTTCATGTTACCCATGTTACAGACATCAAAGCTCTTCAAGCCCTTAAAATAAATGCCATCTCTAGATATTAAAAAAAAATCAACACTTTGTTAAATAAAAGGAATTCTTGTTAACTGCTTTTTGTTAGTTTTAGCACCTCTTCTATAGTCTTAATATTTTTAGTCTTTGATTCTTTTACGGCTATACTATGTCACACCTGCTTGTTAGGCAATAATACTGCCATTCTTGAAAAAATGGCAGAACCACAAGCRATTTTTCCTCTCTGTAAGTCTGGTGTGTCTCTCTGAAGAAAGCACCTGAAGAAATAATGAAAAAACACTTGTAGATGATCAATATTCATTACCTATGCAATGTGCTAGTCACATACCTTTCGGTATATATACTTTTTACTTTTGCGTATGGAAAAGGTGATGTTTCCCTTTGCCCTGGGCAGCACATGAACCAACAACTGGCTGAGTCACAGTTTTGAGGAGGTTTGGTTTTGTGGTTTGTTTTTTTTTGTTGGCCTAAAGTGGCAGGGGTTTCACCCAGAAGCCTATGTCTAAGTGGTGCCTCATTTTAAAGGCAAGAGACAGGCTCTGATTCCAGTGGGCAACTTCTTCAATACTATAGTAGAGTTTTGGCCACTGTGCTGACCTCCTGTACGATTTTAACATCAAAATGGGAAAAAACTCTCATGGATTTTCTTTGCGATATTGGGGCTTCTCTTTTGCTATTCAGTGCTATTGCTGTGTTTCCAGATTGCTGACTTGAAGGCAGCTAGACAGCTTGCTTCCGAGATTACCTCCAAAGGAGCAAGTCTGTAYGACTTACTTGGCAAAGAAGTTGAACTAAGGGTAAGTACACGCTGGAGAGTGTATAAGAAGTTGTGTTCACTGGGTGCCGCAAAGGAAAAAGGTGAAAAAAGTATCAGTAGTTCTTCTTATCGGCTGCATCTACAATGAATATTCTATGGGTTTGAAGGAACGGGTCTGAAAGTTTGCATTTCCTTCCCACTCATACTCATACTTGGATTGCAGTAYGCCTGAGAGAACAGTTTGGCATTTTCTCTTTAGCAGGAAACTGAAATACTCTCTGTAGAACTGTTTGGAAATGTTAACTTTATATGTACATTTTAGTGGTGGGGATAGATATATTCTGAAAGATAAATGATTAATGCCTTTAGTTTTCCTAGTGCAAGGCTCATTATTTCTGTTACASTAATTGAAGGCCTCGCAAGCCTGCAGGGTACATATTCTTTAGCTTAGTTGTAAAATCACAAGCTGTTGCATGAAGTCACGGAAGTGTCCTGAAGCACTGCSAGTAAGTCTTTCAATTATTTTCTTAAATGCATTTATCTGCAATGCTGGAGGTTATTAATTTTCTGAAAATAGACATTTAAAGAAAGGAAACCCTGAATGTTCTAGTACTGTTTTTGGTAATCTTCAGATTTGCAATATCTGAGCTGTAGGAAGTGCACCCTGTAAGAGCCGTAGACTGTGTGCCTTGGTGATTAATGCTCCCAGTTCCTTGTTTGATGGAGTACAAGTGTTTCAAAGGGTAGGTGATACACAGAGGAGATTATCTGTAGAACACTGCCTTKTCTGCTAGATACGTAAGTCAGCATGGTATGCAGCAGTGTGACAGGCCTTAATATTTCAAAAGGGAGAGAGAAGTGATAAGCCAGTTTAATTCAACATACATGATTGTCACAAAACCGTTAATCAGTCACTTCTCATCTTGCATTCTTTGCTTAATTTCTTGGCTTTGAAATTGCTTTCACATGAACGCTACCTAACGTGTTAATACTGGCTTCGGACCATTAAACCCTTTTTTCTGTGTACAGCATCCCTAAGAACTCCGCTAAAAAGTCAAGTATAGGTCAGTATAAGGCAACGTTTTTAAAAAGCACTCAAGCATTGGTTTGAAATTGAGCATTGTTTAATCACTTTAAATCAAAGCTTTTAGGAGTCCAACTGACTTTAGACCTGGGCCCTAGAAAAGGGACTTGCACAAGTGCAGTGTGCTGAAAGCATGAAATGAAAAATCAAGAGATGAATAAGTGCTTCAGCGCAGCCACTTCTCATYGGGTCCATTAAGAAATCTTCAATGGAAGACTATTTAAATGTGCAATTTCTGAAAGGATGGTATTTCTTATATACATTAGCGAGCACATGTTTCTCGTGGTGTAATGACTGAGTGCAAAAGATGAGGCTAACTAATCCTATATAGGCACACAGTTTACATTTTCCAAAAAGGTTTGACAGATTGAACTTGTTTTTAAGAAACCCTGTCTTAGGAAAGATGACCTTTGCTTCTGTCTCATTAGCTCCGAGTTTATATCCTAAAAGCACAAGGTGACACTATGACAGCACAGTGAGAACCTCCAGAGAGCAGCAGAAGAGACTTTCATGCTCTCTTCCTTATGATATGTGACTGGTTCCAGCCTTCTTCAGTGATTTGTTAAACCTGAAGAACCCATTTTTGGCTTGTGTGTTAAATGCCAAGTTTGGCACATAAGCGTGACAAGTTTGAGACTTGAGCCTGTAGCAAAGCAAATGGGTTTCAGGTTAAAAGCCATGAGGYTGCAGTAACCAGTTGTTCAGTGGAATTTGTCAAGTTTTCCTTTTTTAATTATAAGCACCCAAYTCTGCCTTTCACTTGAAGTATGAAATTTGCTCATCAAATTTGGCTTAGAGCCAAATGCCGCTGTTTTCTTCCATCGCTGTTAGGTCTGATAATGGCCACGGCGGTCAGTGGAGCTGCAGWTCTTGCTAAGTAGCCAGTGTTGAGGGCAGTAAGGAATTGCCCTTCTTCATTTCACACATCTTCCCTGGATCCTTCACAGAGTTGGTGAGGTGCTCAGAGGATCACAGGGATGGCATCCTCTGCCTGCCCTTCCCACCCGATTCCAGGTGGGCAGAAATGCAGTTAATTTTGGCTTCGTGTGGGGAGTTAGAGCTTTGTCTGTAGACATCAAGTTAGTTGCCATTAATCTACGGTTAGTTTTATTATTTTTTAATGTGAAGATTATTGATTTCCATTGCTTATTTTCTTTTGATGTTGCATGGCTAAGTAATGCACACAATAAATTGCACTGGCAGAGGGATTGCGCTATTAAAGGGCGGTAGGAGAGCAGTATGGTTTATTTTTCCATTACATTTTATGTCCTGAAACCTGTTGCATATGCTAAAATGCATCGACAGCTGTGATACTGTTCTAATGAATTTGAAAACATGGTAGTTTTATGTTCCCTGAACCTCTCTTTTTGTTCCAATCCATCCATTTCCAAATATTTAAATGAAGGATCTTCCTACCTAGGCTTAGACAGACTGATGATATATCTTGTTTCTATCCTAAGTGAAGACTGCTTCATTTTCCAGTAACTGTAAAAGAAATGCCAGCATTTGGCACTAATGGGTTGACTAGGTCTGTTCTCATAGTCTGAGCAGCTTTTTGGGAAAGATCATTGGGAAAAAGTGAAGTAAAACTCATTATTTCCTTTAGAAATGTTGACTCTAATTAGTGTCACAACCTTTACTTTCTTTATTGGAGTTCTTTTTGCACATAATTTRTATAGAAACTATGTAGAAAAGCTTTATATGTTAGATAAATTTTATTGCTCCAAGTCATTGAATGCTTTTTTTAATAAATTACTTTCTGAATGAAAAAAAATTTCAGCTAGAGAAGAGTTTATTAAGGGAATGGTTCTATTAGATATATTGTAGGTACATAGCGATGTAAATGTATGTATGTATTTATTGGGAAGAGTTTAAGTCTGTATTTGTTTTCCTGGAAATGTGGTACTGTGGCTTTCTGATGCCTTTGCAAATACATTATTTCCTGACGGAATATATAGTTCTTACATATATGTAAACTGCTTTCAAAGTAAATTTATAATGTAAAAAAACCTTTAATTTAAGAACAGAGGAAGAAACAAAACCTACAGGTATTCATTTGCTGAATTCAGACTATGATGCTGCTAGTTAAGATTTTGAAAAAAAAATAAAAAATGCCAAAAGCTATACTTTTCTCATCAGATGAAAATCACAAATGTCATTTTTGGTTTAAAAAAGAAATCAGATTTTATATTTGAAAAAGAAGAGGAAAGCATTTCCTGGTTAACAATCCTAAAGCAGCAGAAAGCTTAAATGCGAAGAGAAGCCATTGGGTTCCAGCCCTGCAGATAGGTAAAGAGATTTCCCTTCCCGCTGTCAGCGGATCCCAACTTGTGCAGCGGGTTGTGGAGCACCAGGTGTGGGGGGTGGGAAGCACAGGCGGTGCGTGTGTCCCCTGCACTGTCAGGTAACTCTTAAACGGGAGCTTGGCCCAGTTAACTTTGGGGAACAATTCAGCACTAAGGGGGAAAAGGATTAAAAGTCTTTCTTGATCAGAGGACGTTTGGTGTTAAATGTTGAATTCCATTGAAGCTGTGTTGTTTCTAGACCAACTGTGGATGAGCACAGTATAGGTTATTGGTGTCCTCTGTCAGTGCAATGGTGGAGACACAGCATTTTTATTTTAAAACGCCTTTAAGCCTTACATTTGCAAGATAGTTTGCAGTTTCCAGTCTTACTGGTCGAAGTCTTAGAGCATAGAAATTGCAACGTTGGAGTTCATGGAGTGTAGTGGGGTTGATGAATGAATTTTGGTACAACACAATGAGATCCCCAGATGAAAAGCAGATTCTGTGCACGGAGAYGAATGTCTTCATCTTTGTTGTTTCCTTTACTGCCAGGGGGACTTTCTCGGCATTGCATTACTACGTAGCCTTAATTTTCAGAATATTTAAAACTAGCTTTGGAGGAGTAGCTAGACACTTTGAGTTCTGTTTTAAGCTTGCTTTTTTTTTTTTTTTTTGATGGGGAAGGTAGAGGTTGATTTGGATTTGAGGTGGGGATGGGAGATTTTGTTTGGATTTCTTTCTCTCTTTTCATACACTATTCTAAATGCTTAGGATGATTAAAAGAAGCAGAAGTTGAAAATACCAGTGTTGTGATTAAGCCTGTCAAGCCCAAAATCAAGAAGAGCAGCAATACCATTAATGTCATTTGGGCAGAATGCAGCACCACTTCACTATGCATTCACTTCGGGTTTCACGTGTGGTGGCTGCCCCCGGACCTACACAGCTAACTGCCGCAGTCTTGTAAATGGCCAAAAGATGTTAGAAAAGTCAGAGGTCCTCTGTACCCTGTAACAGCCGGTGATCAGTCGTTCATGGGGAAAATGGCAAGATGAATCTTTGGGGGGGGTGATGAGGTGATCCAAATAATCCTTTAGCACAAAATAAAGCAGTAGTGACTTTCAAGGTCAGTTGTGATCAGTTGAGGAAGAAYGCTCCTGAGTTATCATACATTGAACATCCGAAATCCAAGAGGAAAAATTCACGGCTATTTATGACACCTCAGCGMAGCTGACTGACTCTGAGTGCCTGCCACTTTGCATCTGCCAGAGCTCCTCTGGACACATTAGCAGGAGCCTGTCAAGAAGCCGCCTTGCTTAGACTTGCTGAATTATTAGACGCAGTAAGATAATGAAGCAAAAAAATTCCAGAATAAAACTGCCTCTCTTCTGGTGGCAGGCATAAAGATTTCTCACCTTCTCAAGGTTGTTTTCATTTTATTTACCTCTTAATTAGCTCTAAGCCATGTAAAACTGAAGAAAGATGAAAATAATCTTTTTTTTTTTTTTTTTAATGTACTTAGCTTGTGCTGAAGACAGGCAATGCAGTGGGTCTGTTTTCTAATGCTCTTCTTGGCACTTACTCTCTGTGACCTTGAACAAACTGTTTATTACCTGTGTATCCTCTTGTGTAAATAAAGTAATTTCTGTAATTTTGTRGAGTAAAGCTTTTAACAGCCACATAAAGTGTTTCCCAATCTATGGAGGATAAATTTCTAAGTAAGTACAGGGTATTGCTACGAGTGTTACTGTTATGTATGCATACAGTATAAGCTTGTTCCAAAACTGATGGAAGTCGTTGAGAATCCCTTTACTGACTTCAGTTTGTGAAACGCTTGAATTAAACTCTTAGGAGAGCCAAAGGCGTTTAGATCCAGCTGTGGAACCGAGACGGTATTATTTACAACGAGAAGAGTTGCCACTAAGGGCATTTAACTTGGATCTCTTTATTCACAGCTTTTTGATTAAAGAACCCTTCCTCCCTGCCTCCCCCTGCTCACACTGTAGCTTGCCGCCTASTCTTTCTGTAGAGAGGTAGATCTGATTTGAGTGACGGCTGCATTATTCAGTACACTTTGAAAGTTAACTAAAAAAAATGATTTTATTTGTAACATTGGAAACATTTTCCGTCTGCCAAATGTTAGTTCTGGGTACGAGATACTGCCTGGGGGAGGCTGATAAACAAATTTCTCTCATTTCCTGCGCTTTGGTTACAAAGTTGCCACACATATAATTTCTAGTGGAAATTTGTAACTTGAAATTGCCAGAACTCTGGAGAATTACCTAATTTGCTTCAATTTTTTTTTAACTGTCCTGCTTCTAACCAAAACCTAACCTATCAGTTTTGAGGAAGAGGGCTTATTGCAAAGTRGGAAGCCAAAATTAAACCTTGCAACTGTAAGATATAGTTGAATCAACACTGTCCTGTATTTTAGATTGCTTTAACCATAACCATGGGTATATGCTACATGGATATAACATTTGTGGATGTGTTTTATGTAAGAAATGATTTTGTCGTGAACTTCCCAAGGAGTATTTAGCTTGAAGACGTAGCATCAGCTATAAATTGATGGGTGGCACATTTCTCCTTGCAGTTTGGAGACCAAAGTCAGTGCATTGATAATTTTGTGAGCTAGTTGGAAGAGCTGAATTCTTGTAGCTCAGTTCTAGACTGTTTTGAAAATCCATTCTAGTTTGGTGGGGAGGAAAATCTCATTTGAACCATCTTTTGTGTGTCATAGCATTTGTCAAAACCTGTATRAGTCTGCAAGAAGTTCCACTTAATTGGGCTAAATCAGAAACACTGCCTTCTGAATATCTGGTGAGGTTTCATTATTCCTAACCTTCCTTCATGAGACACAAAGTATAGCCATGTCAAAATTTTAGTTACATAAGAAGAAAATGTGCTRGCTTAAACATAAGGACAATGATTTTAGCTATTTTTTAGCTATTTAAAATGCCTTTGTTCCTGCCCAGAGAGAGCCACCCAGTATTTCTGATGCTGGAATACAACAGCCACTCCACTTATTGCTGGTTAAGCTTTGCTGAGAATGGAAACCCAAGTTGTATGGCAATGTTTACTGAAGTCAAAGGCTTCATGTGAACTAAAAGTTTATCTCTTTGGGTTGTATTGCTGCGTACACAATGCCTGCCCCTACCTTTGCTGCAACTTTGCATGATGTCTTCATTTATCTTTGAGGGCTGAAAGATGCTGCTGAAAAATATACTCCTTTTGTTGCTTTTTTTCCTAAGAAAATCATAACCCTTCCTGAAGTTTTCTTATATATGTTATCTATAAGGAAAGGAAATTCTATTTCTAATTTTGTTACAGAAGAATGTGGATAAAAGGAGAAACTGAAAAGATTTTTGCCTGACTGGGTGTCTTRCCTTTTTGATGACCCTGCTCTTTTTCCCTTTAAAAAACAAAAAACAAGCTCCCACCTGTCCATGCTGCCCAAGGACATTTCTTATCTGTTTATGTTAGGAAATTCACTTGCAAACCTAGCTTTTGCTCTGCTAGAAGACATATATTCCTTGTTGTCGTGCCAGAAGAGACATCACAAGCCACCTCTGGGTTAAGGACCCATTAAGTGACACCCTGTAGTCCTGTGGACTAATCCAAGCTGTACCAATGCAGCGTGCCATGAAACCTTACATGAAGTAAATGAAAGGTGAGGTTTTTAAGGATGTAGGAAGATAACAGTAAGCAYGTGCTGGGGTTTGTGAGCAGAGGGTAATTCAGTGGAATCGGCTCTTGAACCAGAAGACTGGTGGACCTGGAGGGGTGTGTGGGGAGGGAGCAGAGCAGCGTAAGTTCGTGCCTGTCAGAAAGGTTTAAAGTTCCCTTTCTTGCCTCAGCAGTCTGTATGCCAGCATTTGTAAGGGGTTTCTTCTGCCATAAAGCATATGTTCAGATTACTTCTTATCTGGCTAGGCAGGCCTTCTGATTCCTTTTGGTCTGCAGAAAAATTATGCTTTCCAGTCGGTACTCTGTCTCAGATCTTCTTGTGGTATGCTTTTTACACATCGGGATAGCCAAGGGCTTTCAGACAGTGTCTTTGATTGAGGGCTCTGCATTGCTGAGTAGGAAAATATCTCTATGGATTCCCTTTGTGGACTGCCGACACGAGCATACAAGAAAGCAGCATAGCCTGGAAGCAGCAAAATTCTCAATTATCTTGAGSTTTAATCTCTTGAGGAGGAAAATAGGCTGTTAGGAAGCATTGGATTCCTTCAGAAGGTCTGGATTATTTTTTATGTTCCTCCTGTACCTTCCTGTTCATATATAACGATGCCTAATGATCCATTCCCTATATTGGCCAAATGTGATCACAGTCTGTGTTAGTAAACTCCCTGAATAATAAACTCTTCAAAAGGAGAGCTTTATTGCCTGCATAGACAGCAGTAGTTGCAAAACCCCTGTTTGCAGGAGTAGGGGATGTGATGCTTCCTGGACTAAGACTGAAGGCAGCAGTGGCAGTGAGGAGGTCACTTTGGTATGCATCAGGCTTATGAACTCCTGAAAAACGAGGAGGGATTTAACATGTGGTCAAAAAATGTTTGGTGCAAGACCAGTGTTTTAGAAAAAAGCTTTCATTTCTGGTCCTTATCACAAAAAAAGGTGTTTAGAAACTTCTGCTAGACCTTGAGCACATCAATATATACGTATATTACACCACATTTATCGTGACTGACTTGTGTGCTGGTCATGCTTAATTACTTGCCTTGGTTCCTTACTGCAGTTCRGAAGATATGTGCATCCATTTATCCATACATCAGCATGCAGGAAGCTGGTTTATCAGCTTTTGATGCATAATGATGGAAAACCATTACCAGTTGAAAATGCTTCACTGGGCATATTTGCAGAATGATGTTTGCAGTAGTGGCTCTTCATTGTTAACGAAGTATAAAGCTCCTGGGGGAAAATTCTCAGTAAGGGAAGTGGTGGGGTGCATTTGCAGAGATGGTARCACCCTCCTGCCCCCGCTTTTTGTGGTTAGTAAGTGCATTTGGCTTTCTGCATGGTGACATTACTGTGCAGCAAGCGAGCGTGTGAATTTAGGAYGGCTTCAGTGTTCCACGTTAACACTGCAGCACCCGGGGAGGCAGGAGCATCAACAGGGGCGTAATGAAGTTTCAGACTAGATATAAGGAAAAATTTTTTTGCAATGAGGGTGGTGAAACACTGGCACAGGTTGCCCAGAGAGGTGGTAGCTGGAAACATTCAAGGTCAGGTTGGACGGGGCTCTGAGCGACCTGATCTAGTTGAAGAYGTCCCTGCCCATGGCAGGGGGGTTGGACTAGATGACCTTTAAAGGTCCYTTCCAACCCAAACTAYYCTGTGATTCCAYGAAGTTGAATGGATTACCTCTTGCACATTAACATATTTGCTCAGCGAGACAATGCAAAGTAGCAAGTGCACTCAAAATTTGCACCTTAGTTCACTTTGCAGGAACCTCCACATACAGATAAGTGTCGACTGACTTTCAGAGAAGCTCTTCAGGTTTCAGTAGAAGGCTAAGCGATGGTACAGCTACTTCCCATTCTAGGGGGAATTTAAGCTAAATGAGCCAAGCTACAACTGAGTCCGGGAACATGCTTCTAGATTTCAGAATGCACTCAGACATTATCCTTCATGTAAGGATTCTGAACCAGATTGTAACACCTTGCACACAGTGGAAAGGTACAATGTACGTAGAAAGTGCTGTTTGCTGTTAGCAGTTTCTGCTAAGGTCAGAAGATGCTTGACCCTCTGCCAGTACTTGGTCTGCGGAGCCCATACGATACTTGACAACATACCAGTTCCTTCTGGTAGTGTTTGCTGCTAATTCTTGCTTTTGGAGAGTTTTGTCTTACCTTCTCAACAATTTTAGCTGTCAGTATAGAATATTTCTTGTCTTATATTTGACATGCAAGTGGGAAGAAATCCAAACTTTCAGAAGCTTTTTTCTGTTTTTTTTTCTTTCAGTTTTTTTTGGTCATGGTGGYGTGTTGTTTGTTTGGGTTTTTTTATTCATGAAGATGACAAAGCCATACTGTGCTTTTTTAATCTGCAATACAGGTGCTTAAATATAGGCATCTAGTATAATTTCAGATGTCTGAGGGTGTCCAAGACATTTGAAGAGGGCTGGCAAATATAATACAGATCTTAGGGCATACCCTTTTTCACCAAAAGGGTAGTCAGGCATTGGAACAGGCTGCCCAGGGTAGTGGTGGAGTCACCAGCACTGGAGGYGTTCAAAAAACGTGTGGATGTGGCGCTTCGGGACATGGTTTAGTGGGAATGGGTGCTGGGTTGACGGTTGGACTCGATGACCTTAAAGGTCTTTTCCAACCTTAACGATTCTATGATTCTGTGGAAGATGACAGTGGACACATTTGTTCAGGCAATAGAGTCACCTGCACGTTAGCATGTATTTKGGAGATTGTGTACATACACTAGAAGGTACTATACTTTCAATAAAAGAGAAGTATTTCCTAATTATCCTGGAGGGGCAGAGAGATCCATGTGTTTCCACATCCAGGAAACTTAAGGCTGCAGAGCTTTGTGGAACAGGTCTTTAGTGACGGGAAAGGCAAGTCCTGTGCTGCTTTACTGCATTTTATATTTCAACCAACCTTTTTATGTTTAGCTGGATGTTTGGCAGTGGAGCTGCAAGAGGGTTTGATAAGGTTACTRTCTCTGTAGTTGTATCCTACAGGATGCTTTTTTGCTGAGGGAGGTAGAACTCCTGGTTAGATGAACCAGTTGCTTTGYTATCTTTTGGCAGAAAGGACCTGTACTGCGACTCTAACCTGAGCGTTGTGAGAATAATGGTAACCTGTGGTCTTGTGTCAGGCTGACTTCTCCACCAAAAGGTGGTTGCTGCAGCCAATGGCCGGAACCGCAGCTCGTTGCCTCTTCCAGAAGGCTGGCTGCTGCTGTGGTTCCTGTGGACAGAACCTTGGGCTTCTGCTCTGAAGATCTGCCTCGCTGGTCTTTTGACCCAGGGGACCATCACTCAGCGGGGATGCGGATTTGAGACGAGTAAATTCTTCAGACAGACGGAGTTTTACAGGCTTTAAGATCAGTGTTATTTCCTGAAATGACTGCAGTACAGTTTTGCTCTAAAGAAATTTGTCTTCACTTTTGATGCCAAAACTGGTGCAATTTGGGCAGAGCTGGCTTCAGTACGAACTTTCCACGTCCTATGGGGAACGTCCTGTCAGGCTGTGCTCTGTTCTGCTTGGTTGGGCAGTCAGCTACTCTTTGATTAGAAAACTTTCTCACTTTGTAATGAAATTCTCATTTCTAAAGAAAACAAAGTTTTCAAGTCTAAACCAGCCAACTAATTTGTTAGTGCTTCCAATTGGCTTTCTCCAAAGTGACATTCAAAACTTGAAGAATTAAAGTCTCAGCCCTTCCATGCAGGACCAAATACTAGTCCAACCACGGAGGATAAATAGTGCCAGCAAATGGTGTCTCTTGTGTGCCTTCGTGTGTTTTCTTTAATAATTGTCAGCTTTAGTTCATCAAAAACAATTTTACACTTGGCTTCCCTGATTTTTAGTTAGTATTTATCATGTAAAACTATAGCCAGGGAGCTCTTGGACACTTTGAACAGGAACCACTGGTAAGTGGTAAACAATCAACTTGTTCATGAATACCTCTCTGKTTTTGCGTATGTTTGTTTTCTCAAGTTGTAATTACCGGGCATAGTCCTAAATTGTTCTGCTTCTTACCTCCTCTTGCCTTGATAATTTTTCCTATATTTTTCATCTCTCCCGAGAACTCTTATTTTTAGTGGTTAATTTAAAGGAAACCTCTTGTGTATTAAAATGTGTATTCTCATTAGTACGCCTAATCGCAAAGAGTACATTACTTTAAAAGAAAATGAACGAGGCCATATTTTTCAGCTGTTTCATTTGCACACTTTTTTTGAGCACAAGGAATTGTGAGTACAGCCAGCAGCAATGTAATACCTGGTATTTGGACAGATTTAGAAAATTGGTTTTGCCTTCAAGTATRCAGCCTATTTGTATCCACAGATTTAATCAGGAGCAGAAGAGCCTTTGTGTAAAGCCAGGCTTTAAAAATCTCAGTTGTCGTGTTACTGCATATTTTACATTGGGTAAGAAATGCTAGTGAGGATGAGTTGGGCTGGAGGAAAAAAGTGCTTTATTTGCTCATGTTGGGGAGTCAGAAATAGTCAAAGYGGTTTTGTTAAATTAATTTTCTTTAATTTGCCAATGGCTTAACAATGACCAACTCTGGTATTTTAAAGCAAATGTTTTTCCTTTGTGGGGTATTTATTTTGATAATGTGATCTGCCTTCCTTTTAATCCTCTTCTATATAGCTAGTTGCAGGGTCTTTCCTGAAAAGAGATATTAAAAATAAGTTTTCTCTTTGAGAGTTTTTGTAGGATAACAGGAAATGGCCCAGTGACAGATACCCAGGGAAGCTGTTACAAACATCCATTAAAAATTTGTCAACAGCTTTGATACCCTCAACATAGATTTATTTTTCAAATATATTTCCATTATCTGTTAATATAATGGTCCACTGTAATGGAAGCTGTAATGGTCCACTTGGATTCTCCYCTCGGTCTGTTGGGATGCGAGAAGGTTAATTGCCCTGACCTTCTCCTTTTCCAGTTTAGCCCTGATTCAGCARTCTGAAAATACAAATTTCTGGTTTTACACTACTCTTTATTGGCCTGACACATTTTTCCAAGACTGTAGGACTGAACCYTGTTCTGGAAAATGACGTGGATTTCTGCATGAAGACTGTGGTCGGTACGTGAAACTTCCGTGGGTAGTAGAGGGAAGGTAGAAGAAGAAAAGACATTAAACTTGTATAAATTATTGCAGCTTCAAAGGGCAGATCCTCAGAAGTATATCTAAACCCCATCRGCTACCCTGACCCAACACACACTGCAGTGACTTGTGGCTGTTTTACCAGGCTACTGAAAGGAAATTGGTGAGGGAGTTGTTTATAATTAAAAACTAAGGCCCTCGCTGTTTCTTTTATCTCTTTTGAAAGTGGRAGGGAAAATAATTTCCTTCCCCCTGCTGAGTGATAAACTATTTTGTTTGAAATATGTTCGCTCCGTAGCAGAGATCTCACTGTTGCCAGCAGAAGAACTGAGTACAGTTGGCCGGGCAGCGTCTTCACCAGGCTGATCCTGGCTGCCCTTTCAGTTCAGGCAAAGTCTTTGCAAATAAATAGGCATTTCGCTGAGCTTGTTAAATGCATAATGCTCTGAGAATAGCTACTGAGCTACATTATTCTTGTCCAGTTYCCTCCAAAAGTGTCTACCTGTGGAGTTGTTCAGGAATATGTATTGTGCAGACTCTTTGTATCTTATTTTCATCCAAATTAACTTTCTGCTGCTTGGAGCTTGTCTTTCTGTGTGGACGGGGGAATGTTCACAAGCGCTTTAGGCAGCGTAAGCTGTCACTGCCACTAACAGATGTACCTCCTGTCACTATCCCCAACATAATATTTCTTCTCCTTCTTTTCTTGTGCCAGAARAAAAGCCTTCGTGCAGCATGTGGCAGGCTCGTTCAGGAAGCTGATCCAGCGGAGGAATAAGCTCAGCACAAAAAGCTGATTTTTTTGGCTGGATAAGCTCCTTGATTGGGTTCACCATGCAACTCCCTGAACTTGAGCTGGGGGGGAGGAAGCTAGGCTGCCTCTGCTAGTACTTGCTTATGCGACCTGGAGTGTCTGGCATGGTAACTTGACCAAGTAATTGTACAAGAATTCATCTTGTAGTAGGCTGGGTACAGCCTGTTGCAATGTGTATAAAGCATTTTTAGATTCTGTGTCAGATGTTCTCTAGAGAGATACTATTTCCATCTTTATCCACCTGTTACCAAATGGTTTGCCAACATAAGATGATTTTAAGGACATTTAGCTGGAAAAATCTCCCTCCTCTCCTCCCARTAGCAAACAAGTAATCCAGAGTTTTCATATAATGACCAGGTCAGTGTTGTAAAACATCATACAAACAAGTGCACGCTGAATACCCCTAAGCCTATCTGTCCCCAAAACTGCTGAGAGTGGAARAGGATTTTTCATCCTTTGGATCTAAACAAGGATCACTGGGATTTTTTTGAGGAGTCTGAACCACTTGGTTATCAGAATTGGAGAAGCCCATACATCTGCGTCATCTGATTTTCATACGGGCGTAGGAGGCACCYGCTGACTGTCCCAGCTGCCTGGCAGAGTTAGATGGGTTCATAGTGCTTGTTGTTCCACGATTTTTGTGACACTGTGCTCATCTACCTACACTATTGTTTTCATGGGTCATGTTGTAAAGATGATGAAATCTTCTGTACTATGTTGCATACCTTGCTTGACATGTAACAACCAGTGCAGTTTCCAAAAATCTACATCTCAGACAGTAGCATTTATCTTGTTTTGAAAAGATACCTTAATTGCTCAGTGTTAATCTCAGCCTCACTTAACTGACTTTTTCATCATCTCCTGTTCTTTAAATCATCTGAGCCTTGGTGAATAAATACTAAATCCTACTCCATTTGTTATGCAGATGATCATATCGTTGTTGCTTGACCACCCTCAGTTCTGCATATATTAGTTCCTTTGTGTAGTGTTTAAATATATTGGTATATTTTTGTTTCATAGGAAGCAAGAACAGAATCTATTGCCAGACCTTTGGAGATAAATGAGGCTGAGAAGGTGATGAAAATTGCCATTGACTGTGTTCTGGTAAGCAAAATGATACTTATTTAAAATTATCATTCCTCTCTTGCAAGAACAACATAGCTCTTTTTCTTAACAGCCTAGGGTTAAGAGTGCCAAAGCACACATCTCCTTCAGCTGACTGGACCAAGTAGYGCTGCACCTGGTTAGTTAACAGCTAATGTTGAACTTCAGTTAATGGCTAATGCAGACTTTGGTCTTTAGTTAACATCAGATGTGTGAACAGAAGTTCATCAAGGCAGAGATCAGTCTGTGATGACTCCCTGTGTCGTGGTAATGAATACGGTCACTGATGGATCCTTATGGTTTATTTGGGAAATCTGTTGTGTTCAAAGTGAACAAGCATGTTAATTGAAACTGATGGCTTTCCTGGCAGAGGGAATGAAGTGTCAGCACAGTCATGATTGTGAGCTGGCAGTCAGAAATCACAGCCTGCAGCAGAAATGTTAGCATGATGTTAGCAGCAGCACCTAGGAGAGCACATTAAGACCCGCTCTGCTGTCAGACTGTTTAACTGTACAGCTGTGTTGGTTCAATATGCAGAAACATTCCTCCAGTTGATGCATCAAAGAACTGCATTTGGCCTCCCTTGGCCTCTCTCTTGGGAGAAAACACATTTTAGACGTATTCCCTGCCTCTSTTAGGAGCTCAGTAGTAGCCCCAGGAGCTCTACAGGAGGGATAAAAATTGCCTAAATCAGCACAGARATCTACATCCCACCTACATTGTCTAAGCTGTGTAAACTTTGCAGAGTCAGGGCTGCAAGGGGTGTACTTGGTAACTCAAAATATGCTGGTACCTCAGGAGCTGTGAAGCTGGGCTCTGGAAGCAGGATGGCTGAACTGGCCAAGGGGTGAGAAGAACTGGCACTGTCCTAATTAGTGCCATGCCAGTGGATCGCTACGGTTCTGATTTCAGAGGGCCTTTTGTCTCGGCAATACTGTCCTTGCTCCAGTGCTTGGGTTCCTGTGTTTCTGTACCATTAGCTGCACTCAGAGCCACTGTGCAAGTATGGTAGTTAATTAAATCTTAGTGATTACTATAAGTTATTTAACTGCAAACTGTATCCAATCCAATTGTATAATTACAAGGAGTGAAGTTCGAGATTTAAACAGCCAATGCATAATCAATAGATACTCCAGGCGATCTTTCTTTATGTTTCTGCTCCTACTTGCAGTCTATATGAATTCTGAGTGTTGTTAATTTGCATTGCTATTCTAGGCAGAAGTGCTAATAAACTAACAGCAGCATAGTAGAGCAATTGGCTTCTTGGGAAATATCAATAACACGTAGCTCAGCTGGCTTGGTTCTGGACCAGTTAATGAAATGACCTATTATAGCTGAGCAGCACCTAACAGTTACAGCTGGAATTTCAGCAAGTGTGAAGTCCTCCCTCTCTCTCTCCCTCACTCAAAAGATGCTCATGGTTTCCTGAGCGTGAGCACACTGAATGTACTCGGCTCATTTTAATAAGCTGGAATATTCCCACTTCCCCTTCCTGATTTCTGTAGCACATGTTGTGATGTTTGGGATGCTTCCCAGATTTTGAAAAGATGGATAAAGCCAGACTTAGAAAAGGATGAAGATATTCAGATAGAGTAAGTTCTTTATAAAAGTGACCTTTATCTTGAAGAAAAAAAAAATTTGATGGAAGCCTAAAAATTCTGTAAAACGATACCAAGAAATAAATGCATTTCTCACCTGTGTTTATTCAGATACTTAACACGTCGAGAGATGTCTTTATGTATCCTGACAGATTTTTTTGAGGCAGCTTCTTTTCTTCCTATCTTTTACTGCTTTTTCAGTGAGAAGGAAAAATAAAGTTAAAGCCCATGGCCAGTTGTGGGGTTTTTTTCTTCTTTAAGGATGTCTGGAAAAAAAATCAGTTACTTTAAGTTTGTAAATATCCAGTTAGTTCATTATCCTAGCCACAAAGAACTTTTTAATTTTCATTACCTGGCCAGTTTATGTTCTAGCTCATTGTTATAAAGTTATTTGATAACCTGAGATGTGAGATTATACAGAAGAATGGTCAGCATTTGAAATATAATTCTAATTATTCCAGTGCAAGCGATGCTTCACCATCCTTCTCTTTTAGGAACAAGTCCAGAAGACTAAAGACATGTTGAGTAATGTGGCTTTGGATGAAGCCAATTTGGAAGCCAAGATTGAAAAACGAAAATTGGAACTGGAAAGAAGCCAGAAGAGGCTACAGACTCTACAAAGTGTTCGGTAAAGATTATGAACTGATTATCTACTGCATAAATGAGTGTTAGCATAAATGATGGAACRGTGCATTGTTAATGCTTAGAGCAGCGAGGAGTGAAGTCTGTAATGAGACTGAGACGATGGCCTGTGGAAGAGAGAGATTCTCTTCTCTAGAAATGCCCAGTCTGGATTGTAATTGTTCATTTTTCTGTTACCATGTATTTGAAATCAAAATTTCAGGGCTGTTAAAAGTAGCCAGAATCTTATTTGCTGGGGTTGCTTAATCGCCACTTGAGCTGTACGAAATGGTCAGGTAGCATGTCTTTTCCTTTGTCATTAAATATAGACGGTGTCAGGTAGTTCTCCTGAAAATGGCAACTGGTGCAAACATTCTCTCTGTGCTCAGAGGCTTCTAGCTTTCTCAGCCACCAATAAAAAAAGTTCATTATGCATGCCTTGTTAGGATCGGTTCCTCTAGGCAGTGATACAGCCTGCCATAAAATCAAGATGTTCGGATTCACAGTTTGGGTTGATTTCTTGCCCTTGATTAAACTGCAGGTTTATACAATCTACAAGATCGTGCTCTATTTTTGACCTCATATAAAAAAAAAAAAAAGGAAATATTAGAAAAATGAGTGGTGGAAGGAATGACTGATTCATATACATGTTTTGATCAGTAACACTCCGGAGGAAGTGTATTGGGTAGATGTGAAGCATCAAAGAGCAGTAGTGTTCTTTGGGGCACGACAGTTGGCTCTGTAATGTGAGGACATCATCACCTGTTGGTGTCAAGTCTGGTTATGCTTGTAACAACACAGCACAGTTTTGTAGCAARTAAGTCTCCAGCAAAGTAGGTGACTTAGCAGCCATGCTACAAGCTGATTTTTGTCATGGAACAGCAGGATAATTAACTTAGATTTGTCTGCCAGAGGGGCCAAAATGCTGCCTGTCTGCCTGTTTGGAAGGGAATGGTAGTGGGTACACAAAAATGTGTCCTTTGCTATATAGAATTCTTGCAGGATAGGTTAGCGGGGGTTTTTGTCTTAGGCTTTTAGTCTCTAAAGTAGTGTGGAACTGTAAGAACAAAAGGTCATTTTAGATTGGTTTAGTAGACACGGAAAGGTAGCTGCAAACCCAAAAATGCTTATTTCAGAATTCTGCATGTACAGGTCAATATTTCGCTGAGTAGTTTGTGCTTGTTCTCTCCAGTCCTGCTTTTATGGATGAGTATGAGAAGATTGAGGAACAACTGCAGAAACAATACAGTAGTTATCTAGAAAAATTCCGTAATCTGACCTACATGGAGCAGCTCCTGGATGATCATCGACGGACWGAGCAAGAGATGTTTGAGGTAAGACAGCTTAGAAATGCTCAGCAAGACTGTAGAGCCTGTAGTTCTTGGCTTTATAACAGAAAATGTTTTAATACCCCTTTGTCAAAGCAGCGCATTACTAGTTGTAGAGCCAGCTCTGAGTGACTGGCAGTTTACTGACAATCCAGTAAGTGTGACTGCTCTTGGACAAACATGATAATACAGCTTTATGTTTTGAGTTAGTGAAGTTAAACCAGCGTAGTGATGTCTCTTTCCAGTCTCTGACTCCCCCTGACTCACTTTCAGTTGATGGTTTTTGTTCATGAAGAATGTTTTCAGCATTTCTAATCTTCCTTTTGCTACATACAATGTATGTGCTAAGAGTTATTAGGCACTTATTTTTATCATCTACCAACAACTGATGCATAAGGGTTTCTCAGCACAAGGCTCTTCAGTTTCCTTGTAGTAGTCCTCTTCAATGAAAACAGCAAGGAGTATCAGTGAGAAGGTCAGATATGCTGGAATCCTCTCTCACATAGACTTCAGTTTTGTTTGGCAGAAATTCTGTTTATTTTCTGTTGACTTGCTGAATCATATCAGTTCAGTGCAATTCTCTATTTTGTATCCTGCTGGATAATCTGCATCTGTATCTCATCTTGCTCCATACTTTTCTTTGGGTGTTCATTGGACTGCAGTGCTTTCAGCCGACCTTTCATTCAGCTTCCTGTAGCTTCCTGTTTTACTTGTTTGGCTTTTCATCCTTCTCACAGTGATCACCCTGTGTATCTTCTGTTCTTCACTGAAAATGTGTTTCAGTGAATGATCTCCCCTTGGACCTTAATACTGGTGGGTGTGCTATACCTTGAGTTAACCAGTGCGTCCTCTTTCTGGATCATGCTCTCTTTCATATGCAGATCATGTTTTATTTTGTCAACACAACTTGCTCTTGTTCCTGGCAGAAATATGGAAGAGCTGTGCATAATGTTCCTTCTATCTGGCTATGACTGCATGTTTTGCTTTTGTCGTGTCTGTATTTGTCTACTGTTGTCAAACCAAAGTAGTTTGACCCCAAGTTGTTTAGTCTTCTCCTTTAATATATTCATACCTGTGTATAGTTATAGTAAAATTTTGTGACTTGTACTTAGGCTGCAAATAAGGCTCAGTAACTTTATAGTCCCCCTTCTCCTATCACCTGTCTCTCTTGCATCTGTGAGAGATCTTTTTAGAAAGCCTTGCCATTCTGTAGAACTGATTGTGCCGAGAAGCCTCCCCTTTGATGATCCCCTGCACCCTGTTCCTGCGTGTCTAAGCCGCACAGTACAGTGTACGGGGGGCTTCATACCAGGCTTCAGGCCGTTCTGCAGTCTGGAGAAAATATGGTAATTTCCATCACCTTTTGGACGTAAGAAAAGGCATGCTGTGTTCTGTTGAGGAGTCTCAAATATTTTGCTGCATTATTTGCTTGAGGGATAAAATAACCTGTCTTTTAAAAGGTAACATGGGCATTTGACAACTTGTTAATCATTGTGAWCCGATTTCCCATTAACCTCCCTTTTTATAAGCACTGTCTCTGTAGACATTATTTCACGTATTTCTAATCTGTAGTCAGCTTGGTATTTTCATGTGTCTTGTTTTATAATGTTCTAGTTCTTCCCCATATCTTTGGCCAAAAAAAAAAAAAAGTCCTCAATTAAATCATAATCTTGAAACAAAGCCTAAAATCTGATTTCTCCCTTCTGTTCAAATGCCATTGGGACTTAATACCAAAAGTAGAAATGTTTTGAACTGAGCTACCTGAAACTGTTTATAAATTCATGCACAGAAGTTAGTAATGAGTTGGCGTACAGCTCTTCAGGSGACTTTTGTTAAAAGATAAGACAAAGAAAAAGCCTTTGTCATTCAGGGCTGTGCCCGTGCTTAGAATATGGAGAGCACTTTTTATTTTCCTTTTTCTTCTTCTTTCTGTGAGACACYTGGAAGTCTACCTATATGGTTTGGCTTTTCATTTACTAGGATAAGCAAGTAACAATGCTTCAGCATTGTGCAGAATTAGAGAGTATAAAAGCTKGTGACAAAAAGATGTGGTTTTTCTCTGCATACTTCTATCACTTAKTACATGCAGTATGCATTAGCAGGCGTCAGAACTGGAAACGTCTTTAAGATGCGTTTTATGCTAAAAGCAAAATGCCATCAGGTCTTCTGCATTTGGAATGCATTCTTGCCATGCCTGGTGGTCTGTACTTGGGTGTCTCTAACTACGACCTCAAGCGATCAAGTTACTTGTGCTAAACCCTGTATCTGTTAAATACATTGTGTTAGCTTMAACCAGCATGAAGTTTACCTGTCAAGTCTAGTTCTGTAGCTTGAGCTTAATGCTGAAAGTAGCCTGAGAACGTTTCATTTCACTTCCCGTATATTAGCCTGTTAAATCTTTTCAGTAGGGAGTGTTTGGGAAGACCAAAAACAAAAAGGGGGAAAAAAGGTACATTTGACAATTGTGCTTCAGAACTGGAGAGGGGAGCRTGGGGATCAAGAACAGAAAATTGGACTACCTAAAAATACTCAGAATATTTAAAGGATGAGACACTAACCATCTCTTTGTGGGCAGCAGTACAGTGACTCGAGTAGCCATGACTGCTTTGTTGTAGAAGCTGTTGCTTTGGTAGAAGAGGMGGCTACGCGTGTGTCTCTTTTACAGCCAGATTTTCAGGAGGGCTGGAGTCCAAACTATTATTTGAAGTCATTGTGAGATGTCAGTGCTCAAAATCAGGCTCCAGGACTTGGTAACTGAAAGAGGATGGAGCATCTGGTTCCCAACTAAACCAAGACACTTGCTTGTGCACTCCTATTTCCAAACCAGTGGGGRAACTTTTTTGGTTTTTATTTTAAAAAGATGGAGCACTGTTTAATCCATTTCAGATTAGTCTCTTGCCAACCTAGAACACCAGGGTATTTCTCTCACTTCTTCTGTCAGTCTTGATCTGCTTTTCAGGTGCTGCTTCATCGCCTTTGGCTACTTCTTGGTGAAGCAAAACTGTGGGTCATTTATTACATGCTTGAAAAAAAAGCAGTTTGCTCCAAAATGACGCTGCATGTTGTCCTAAAGTTTACCATCTTGTGTCATTTTCAGAATCAACAGAGGAAAAAGTAACGAGGATAATTACATTTAATCCATTTTAACATACACTTTCTCCAGCTGTCAAAAAACACTGAAAATTATGTTGATTTTTTTTTCAACCCTGATTTGTCTTTTGTTCCACCACATAAATCTTAATTATCTTCTGTAGTAGAAGTGAGAGTCAATTCTTTTATCATTGTTGTGTATTTTGTTAAATAGCTTGCCAGAAAAAAGCAACAGCAGTTTAATTAGATTAATCCAGCACTCCGTGTGCTGTTCAGTACTGAGGACTGATTCCTGGACTCCTTTCCTTGACTAGGCACATGCTTTTAGGAGGAATTTTTGTTCTGATTGAGAGACCGTTGCTGAATAACGAGCCTAATCTCTAGTGCACTTAGACTCAAAGCTGTTTTGGTACCCTGCTGACGTTGCACAGCTAATGACCTGGGCCAGAGTGCATTTCCTAATTAGAAAAGTGATTTAAAGATTGTACCCAAGCACACAATTTTAATTAAGTGACACTGAGCAGTTGAAGCACTCCAGCCTCTCCAGACTGCAGTGCTGGTCGTTTGTGTGGATTTTTTTGGTTTGCTCTTTCAGGTGGTGGTAGGTGTACAGCTGCATGGAGAGGAGCACTCTGTAGCTCCTGTTGTTGTCTTGGGCTTCCTGTTCCCTTTGCCTCCCRGTGTCCATAATAACCACGGAGCGGTGATTGGAGAGCAGTCGGCGGGAGTCTCCTGCCAGGCACTGGACTGAGAAATCTCTCTCTGTTAAAAGAAACTTAAAGGGTCGGTGTTGAGTCTGAACCGAATTAATTGCCAGAAGTGAACAGTTAATTGATGATGAAATTACCACCTGGAGAGCACCTGCCCGTTTGATGTGGAAGCCCTTTGAAATGTATGAAAAATACAAAATTCTTTGTCTGTTATCAGCTCTCATTTGTGGAGATGTCAGAAGTCCTCACATGACTCTTCCTTTGAGTGAGTTTCTCACACTTATTGACAAACTGTCATGCACTACTTATTATTGGATCCGGGGAATTTAAATAAGGTCTTTTGTCTTTGCAGTTTCCTTAGTCTTTTTTAATTTTCAGCCACCTCTTTTATTCTGTTTCTGTTCTCTTGTGCTGCTTGTGGAATTAATCCATCTTCTTGCATTTCTRTGCAGAAGCAGGGATTTATGTGCCATGTCTCCTCAAAGATTTGTTCTTATTTTTCTACTTTGTAAAAAGATTCGGCACACTTCATTAATTTTTATCCTGTTTTTAAGATGAAATTGTTTCTGATGTTTAGACATGAAAGCTGTTAGAACTTTGGCTGCTCTAAAAATCGAAGTTTCAGGGGGTTTCAGATTTAGGGGCTGAAATTTTCTATGTACTATAAATGAATGCCTCTMTTTTGAAGGACAACACAGACTAATACAGTTCAAAAAGGCTTTTTTTAAACTAGCTTGTATAATGCCAGAATAACATGGCAATATCCTTTAGCATTTGCCTTTTCTCTAGACAGAATATGCTTATTCTTTCTTGTTTCTCAGAGGACATCCCTGAAGTACTTTCTTCTTCAGCTACTTTCTCCTGAGGTATTTTAAGGCTGCTTTTACGCTGGTGCTGTGAAATCTCGACTAAGGAATACCATGAAGTGGTGGACATGTGGAAGAGGATGTTCTAAGCCACTCRGTCATTATCTTTGGTTTGGGATTGCTTAAACCATTTTTCTTTTCATCATTATGGTATTACTAACAGTAAGCAGTCCATCATGATTAAGCAAGGAAAAGCCAAATAAACAGACTGTATTGTGACTTTCCCTTTGCAACTCACCCTCCCCAAATAAAATCCCCTCTTCATTAAACTAATGTTTTTTTATCAGAGCTCCATACCTGAAGCAGATGCTTTATTCTGAATATGCACATAATAGGGATATCTCAGTCCTGCTGCACTCTGAGAGACTCCTTGGTTCTACTGCTTTTCATGTCTTTGTGCATTGAGCTACCCCATTTGAAATATTAAATTTAAACATTCCCATTGCGATGTCTGCTTACTGAAATAGCCAGACAGAAGGTTAATATGAAAAGCGGTTGGTTACAGTCTTTAATCTGTACATTTGAATTATGACTGACTGGTAACATTTTTAAAGGTACTGGGAGAGCACTCCTGGTCCAGTGTTGCTGAATTATATTGAATGTCAAATGTAAAAGTAAGCACAGGCATCTTAATTGTTGATTGCTTCTATTTTGGCATTTAGTCCGGTGTACAAGTATGACAGAATTGGTGCACTGAGACACACAAATCCCATAATGGAGAAATGTGGAAAAAAATAGAGGAGGAGGAAGGGAATGCACAGGGAGAGAGTAGGAGCAATGGAGCATAGGAGAAAAGGACAGAGGAAATTGCTGGCCTCAGAAATGATGGTCACACAAAAGGAGAAGGTGGAGATAGAGAAAAGGTGGGAGGGCATGTGAAGAGCATGTTAGAAAAGATGGAAGTGTTTCTGCGTGCATTCATTCCACTGAAACAAAAATCTGCAGTCCCCTACCAATACCCTGGCAACTAGATCTGGACCCTCAAAGGTATCTCTAAATGCCCTGAAGAAGTTGTGTGCATACCTGCTCCTGGTGCTTTATTGATACTGTCTCCCATTAAAAGCTAAGGAAAACTTTTGGGGAAATAAAAACAATTGAAATCAGCTCAATTGGTCTCAATCACATCCATCAGCTCAGTGTTCAAAGATCTACATATTTGTCAAGATTATCTTGACATCTGATGTGCCAGATGGGTGAACAAGCTTGCCTCAGGATCCCAAATTTGGGCTCATTTGACTCACAGCTTCAAGTTCTTCATGTCTGAGAGACTCTAGAACTTATTTTTTCACAGACCTAGAGCTCAAACAAGAATTGATTAAAATTCTAATCGTGACTTGTAAGTTTTTCTGACCAATGGAAACATCCATATTCTGCCTTCAGCAACCCATGAACTCCTTAGCAGAAGAAGTAAAGAGGTTCCTTGTGCATCAGGGCTTGTTGCTATGCCTAGATATGAACCCCCTACATGGGCTACTCAGTCTAGTTCTTTCTTGYTGCTGTTGTAAAAGTGTGCTAATTCTGTTATATATGAAATACTCTGCAGTTGGGGAAGGAACACAGGGAGAGTATCTACTAAGTTTTGCAGTGTACTAAGTCAGGGTGAGTTTCTCTTTCTTGCCAGCAATTGCTTCTGTGAAGTATGAGATGTAATGGCTCTCATTGATGGTGTAGCATGGAAATCCATGCAYGATTTTCATGAGTAGCGATCAGAGAGTTTCTGATCTCTCATACTTTCAGTTCTGAAGTTGTCTCACTGAATTTCTTCTGCAGTGACTCCACTCCAGAAGAAACATTGCATGAAAACAGTGTCTATTAGTGCGTTCTGAATGTACTGCTTTTTAGGGTTTAAGTATTCTCTTTATCCAGTTTTATTTGGTAAGAAGATAGAATAAGTGAATTGTTCATATTACTGTCTTTCTACCTTTCCTGTCGGCCTGCATTATGCTTTTGAATATTCACAAGTACTTTAGATGTGTGAATTATGTAACAGAAATCTAGCTTGAAATTCACTCAAAGTAGGAGACAATCAGATCACTTGAAGCAACACTGATCAAGCAGATCAGGTTTGGKTTTTTTTCCCCCAGAGATCAACACATAAAAATCATTATGAGAAACCTTTTACTACGTGATTAAAAACTAAGGAATTGGTTGAAAGAGAAAAAGTTAAAATAACTCTTATTTTGGGACTGATGTTTTGCAAGTGATTTGCACCAAATGACATAAGTAGGTAATGTTAAAATGAGACATGTGAAATTTAGGAGGTTTATGCTCTGCTACTGTACAAGGTACTTAGCAGCAGAGAAAAGCAGCTGTGAGACTAGCATTTTGATTTGCACAGGCATGCGTAATCTCATAATGTGAAAAACCATAAGGTTTGATTTTTAAATGTTAAATAGTATAATAGTCCTCGGTTTTCTAGCTGTGTAGAAACAATTTCCAGTTCAATTCTGTGAAACATATGAAAATAAAACACTATGTAAGTATGAACAGTAGACCTCTAGGATAGGTGTTTTGGCAGAACCCTTATCTACCACCCACCCRGCGCATGGGCTGGCAGTGTGAGTTCCTGCACCTTGCACAGTCATTGCCCTCTSCCCTGAGAGCTCCATAATACTGTTCGGATTCTTTGAAGGTGGTTCTGATATTGAGATACCAGTGGGTCGAATTGTGAGCCATACCATTTCAGAAGCATTGCAGCAGGGTCAAACTAAAGAAGGGTAAGAAATCCTAGGGCAAACAGTACACCTTTCTGCCCAGGGACTATGGGTCATATTTGTTTTGCTAGAATTCCATYTACATTCTCATTTGGGCTTATCTTGAGCACAAGGTGGTCCTGAAATCAATGGGAACCTCCATTTTAGGCCACTAGACTCTCTGAGAGCCTGCTTTTTTACAATTTCTTGACCTGGAGAGCTGTATGCCTGTCTCCTACTTAAGCTTTGTTGCATCTTTGAGAGGACTGATGAGAAACCTGACTTGAACAGAGYCCAGCCTGTTAAGCAGGGTCTAACTCACTTTGGCAGTGCTTCATTCACTTTAAAGACCTGGTGGTGGCCATCTTCTAACAAGAAACAAGGAGTTCATGTAGTGCATCCTACATCTCAGTTCCYCCTCAACCACAAAGATTTTTAAACCAACAGCTTCTGTTTCTTAATCTGTAGAGTAGGCTGGAATGAAGCTATCCTGTGTCCCTACTACTTAARCTGGGTGATTATGTGGGGAAGAACACAGAATTATTGAAACTAGAGAAGAAGGATGTGTAAGGTGAAACCTGATGTTGTTGTAGATCATTGGTTGCCCAGCGAGTATTACCTACTCGATTTGTGTTAAAGAATCATAGCCTGATGCATGTGAACAGTCCTAGAAACAGTGCTTGCCATTCCCTTTCAAGAGAGAGATTTGTCTGCACCTTTACTTTCTTCTTCTGTAACCCACCACAATGAGATATTTTAAAATAGTTTTAYCCCGGTCTTCTAAGCTAGTTGCTAGAGCACTGTCCTGGCAAGCAGGAACTAGGAGTGCAAATGTTTTCAAGCTGGAGAAATTGCAAAAAACAGGTCTCTAATTCCTGTGTTAGGGCTCTAACAAGACTGTTAGAGAGAGGCTTGCTGGTGCTGCCTCTTAATTTGGGACTTGACTGGTGGGAAATAAGAAATAAACTGAAGTGTGTGTCAGCCACCTGTAGAAGAGATTCTCTGCTATAAGAAACGTGGGCTGTATTGGAGCTAATTGACCTCAAGATGGAAGRCAGCAGATTCCATTATCAATTCCTGGAACCATCCAGTTCACCAAGAACAACTACTCTTTGATATAATAAATGCTCTCCTTGAAAAGAGCGAATAATCCTGACTCCCCTTCAAACACTCAAGGGTTTGTGCTACCTGTGACACAGGGGGAGGATAATTCTGATGTTAGATTCTAGCAATGATGAGACAGCTTTATGGTGGTGAACAAGACACAGCTTTGACTACTAACTTCCAATCAATATTAATTKGGATAATAATTTCTTCAGACACTGCAAAATGACCTCAGGTTTACATTACGGAATTGTACATTGATTCAAATAAATCACACATCCAACCAGTATCGCTTGTAAGCTTGGTACAATAAAAATGTAATACATGAAGGGAATGCTCAATGAGCTGTTATTGAGTCATTACAATTCATATCTTCCGCAAAACCCAATAGGAAAAATGGAGAGGAGTTGTTATGGTAAACTTGCATTATGTCTAATGATGAATACATTTGATTCACAGGATCAAGTCCCTCCTCTGTCACGTTATTTTAGGCAGTAATGAATTCCTGAGTGTTAGTGCTGACTTGCATGAAMGCATTTTAACTGGAAAATTCTGGGCAGAAAATGTTGGTCCCCCTTCTTTTTTTCATAGTTCTGGGGATGATTTAAAGGCCTGTGATCTCAACTAGTCTCATGCTGCAATCTGTGCTGGTGCCTTACCAATCCTTTTGTCTTCTGTCTCTTCGCAATCCTCTTGGGCTATGCCCTGTCGTAGACAGTCACGTAAATCCTCAGCGGCGTGCTCAGTGCTGTGTTACCTCTGATGTTCTGCTCCCTTGGCTCTGACCTGTGGTTCCTGGATGGTTCAGGAGTATTCCTTACATCCTCTTGGGGCCTTTGACTTCAAGCCTCTAGCCAGCTTTAGTGAATCTGGATCTTGCTGAATCTGAAAGGAAAACCTTAACCTAGTGTAAACATGCTCGATGTACACGTAGGCAGGATCCCTRTGCTGCTTTAACCAACTGAAAAAGGCATTTATGCTGGTACTTGTTTTGGTGAATCATGACAGCGCAAAACTCCTCACTCTCAAAATGGCCTGATTTATGTGAATAATGAGATGGCTCTCAGTGGTGGCACAGCGAAGTGTGCTTTAGGAGCAGTGTTGGAAAAACAGTTCAGGAGAAGCATTTGGTATACATGTCATCTGTTTTTATGAAGGCTTCTCCATATTTATGGTGCCTCTTTCCTATTATTGTTGAATGAATGGAGACAGTCAAGGGAAAAGTTACATCAATCTGAAAAGAAGTGATCCATACTGTGCAAAATGCACACATAGGAGTGGGGGAGAACTGGCAGGCCCAGGAAGTAGTGAAAATAGGGTGCGTGTGTGTGTGCAAGAAGGGATCTTAGTCATCGGAGTTTCAGCAGGAGAGGGGAAGGAGGGTCATGGAGTAAAGGAAGATTTGAAGCCTCAAGCTCATCAGAGCCAGAGTTGCCTCTAGAACTGGCAGAGCTCATAATGAAGGGGATGAGGTTGCACAGAGCTGGACTGGTATCCTTGCTGGGAACTTTCATGTAGCTTATGTCAAATTCTTTGAATTGCCATGCATCCTAATATATAGCCCCAAACAAGTACAGTACAACAGCGGAGAGGAGTATTTGAGGTGCAAAGTTTTGGGTTGGGTTTGGTTGTTTTTGTTTTTGTTTTTGTTTTTATCGAAAGCCAGTCAGAATAGCTAAAAACCTTTTAAACCTGTTTTCTTGGTCAGTGATTCACAGATTTAATTCTGTTCGAAGCAAGGTCAGCTATGACATCAGACCACATTGCTCAAGACTTTATCCAGTCCAGTCTTGAAAGCCTCCAAGGACAGAGACTGCACAGCCTCTTTGGGCAAGCTGTTCACTGTTTGACCGTTCTAATGGAAAACGTGTGATGTGTAGGCAGAAAAAAGTGGAGTAACCTGTGCAGAAAGCTTTTATATTGCATCAAAAGTTGCTCAAGAAACATGCCACTGGGAGAATTGCGTATTTACTTTATGAGGATAAGAGGGGAGAGCTGTAGAGAGAAGCAAAGAGAGTTCATACAAAGCATGAATATGGCACCCTGGCTGGAATTCATCCCCCTGAGCTCATTTACTCTTTCTGTTTTATTCCTTCCTTTTGAGTTCCCAAAGGGAAGGTATTAATGTCTAGGTGAAACCTTCTTGCGCAGCCTGCTCATTCAAGAGGAACAGTAACTSATCTGTCTCGGGACGCTACCTCTCAACTTCAGGTTATGAAGTGTGCTGTTCACTTCCAACTCCAATTTATCTGTTCTGCGAAAAGTGGTTATTGCAGTGTTTGAGCGGGACGTACTGAAGTCAGTACTTGCTAAGTAATTATGGACGCTTTAGGAAGAAGTGCATGTGAGAAACGTTAAACCCATCTAATTTTAAAATACCCGCTGTGGATTGTGTTGCATCCTGTTACTTTAAGTGCATTTTTTGAATACCCTGCACTGTCTGGCTTCATGTAGCCTGAGGGTGGTATCATTAAGAACTGCTATGTTAGAATAGCATCGGTATAGGTATCCTAGGCCATAAACTGCATCTTTTCCTGTCTCTGCCTTCTGCTACCCACGTGATCCCATGCAAAGGCTCAGCTGGGCACCCTGTTCCTTGCTCCTCTTTCCCACAGATCCCTGATAGCAGTTTACCTTCCTAAAGACTTTTCCCCAAAACAAAGTCATCATAAAAGCCCATGCTAGATTTTTTTACTGTGATAGCCTTCCTTTATGATACATTTCATTTACATTAGAAAACATTTTAGCTTTTTTCCTAATTTTCATGATCGCATAAATGAAGTTCAGTTAATTAACATGTATTTCCTTGAAAAGATAAACCTTTCAAGAAACATTTGAGGTATTTTTGTGACTTTTGTTGATGAAAGTGCACTTCAGTAGTGATCTAACAGATCTAATTGCTTATTTTGATAAATGTGATCACTGGAGTTGGTGTGTCAGAATTTACKGGGGGAGGATGGTACGTCCTGCGGCGCCTGTGTACTGTGAACTGACCAACATGAATGCTGTTTGGTCTCCTCCTACTGAGCCTGCTAAGTCGGACTTGGTGTTTCACTTGGATAAGTGCTATTCTGTCAGCTTGAATGACTAATACTCTTTTGCCCCATTTATTGAAGTACTTTTAGTGTATCTATTACAGTTCTCTCCGTGAACACTTCTACCGCAAGAAGCAGCAAAACGCAAGGTTGGCGGAGTTTAGCACAGGAAAAGAATAACCTAGAAAGACGGAGTCATGTTGTAAAGTAGCGTAAGATTTGCTGGTTTTCCACAGAATTTGATTCTAGGTAGATACGTCAATCACAGGTAATGGCTAGCTGGGACAGAAGAGTTTCAGGATAAAAAAACTTTCTCTGAAGAAGGACAATGAATCAAATTAATAATGTGAAATAATGACACTACAGCAGAAATTAATTTCCATCCCCTTCCACCAACACTAGTGGTGCCAGTATTATGATAACAGTTGGTGAATTTCTGGCGAGTATCAGTTAAGTGTATAAAATACTCTCAAGTATGCTTTATATGTGTTTCAATAGAAATGATTACTGTAAAATGACTATTAACAATGAGAGACGATGACTGTTTTGGCACATGAAAGCGAGGGAGAAGATGAGAATAAGGAGGAGACAGATGGTCTCATAATAGGGGCTGATGATTTTCAATTCATTTGATGTGTGCTCATCCACTGGAAGGATGACCTCTAAAAAAGTTTAAATGGCCAGTGGTGATGGCTTTCAGATGCTCCTCAGGCCAAAACAACAAAGATGTATAAATGTCTGTAAAATATAAGTATTTATTAGTATGAACCTTGATGAGGGATCCAGAGAATCGGCTAGAACAAGTTCATGTTTTCTTTTCTGGTGCAGAACTCTGTGCTTGGGGCTGTGGCTCGTTTGTTTGAGACCACATTCTCCAAAGCACTGTACTTTATTTAATACTGGGGGGTGGGGGAGGTTGCCGCTCCTGTATTCATCAGAAAGCTCTGTCATGGTGATAGCACTTCATAATTACTGAGGTGGCATCATCAGTCAAAGAAGAATAACCTCTAGATGCAGAATCTGTCTCTGTGCCAGAAGGCCAGAGTCCTGCTTTATTGCTGGCTCTAAGCAGCTGTAAGCCACCTTCACTGTGGTTCTACACTATTTGCAGAGTGCAACATCGTGTGATATGTAAAGGAATTTTTTAGTTTTCAGTTTTGGTAACTTTTGTAGGAAAATGAAAGTCCTGGTCAAATGACTATAGACAAGAGATGGGAAACCAAAGGACACCTCTGATAATACTGCTGTCTGTGATGTTTGGTTTTGTTTTTTTCCTGAAGTAASATGATCTGCTAACAATAAGTATTTAAAAGTTCAAGGTTAAAATGAATATTAGTTTATGCAGCATGATCTGTGTTGTTTTATAGGTCAGCAGTTTGTCCTCTGATCCTTAACCATAAACTCTCAAAGGGCTCATCACCTATCACAAGGCAATGTTCAGCGCATTCAGGCTGCTCCTTTGCAGAGCGAGCAGCCCCTCCTCCTCACCTCCCAGCCTGTCCTTCCTAGAGTGCCTATACCCGTCTAGTGCAACCCTCCAAACATGGAGACTGCCTCACCATATTTCTGTAATCCTGGTGGGATCAAAGCTATGCACCTATGCACCTTCTAATTCCCCCTGTTTTGTTTCCTATGATGTGTGTACTTGTGCACAGGCACTTGAGACGGGCTCCYGCTTGTGGTGCCTTCACAAGGAACGTAGCAGAGCCTCCCCTTCACTGTTCACAGTGCCCCCGCTTCTCGTCGCGCTGTCATCATCAGCATTCCCTGACAGACCTAGTTTGAAGCCCTCCTCGTAGGTTAGCAAGCCTGTCGGTAAAGATTCTTCTGCCCCACTTTTTCAGATGGGTCTTATCTCTTTCCCATAGTCTTCATTCCTCAACAGAATAAAAAGGTAAAAAAACCTGGAGCATTGCAGTCACTTTTAGTCAAGCATAACTATAGCCATGTTCCAATTCAAATCATAAAACTGGACATGAATTTAGGGTGAGGCATTTAATAGTAGTTCAGCATGATACAGAGCATCATCTTCAATTCTTGAAGAACAGCTCCGGGTAGGTTGACACCCCATGCTATCATGAACTTTACTGTGCAACCTCAATGTTGTGTTCACGTACCTTTCTGTTGTACCTAGCAGGCTTCCTCTTATTAAGAGTACTGTCACATTCTCTGTTCGGGCACCACGCAATTTCTCCTCGTCCTTATATCTCACCCCTGCTGAATGAGTGGCAACACTCTATTATGAAAAACAAATCCCATTGTGTGCGCGTAGCAAGAGCTCATCTCAGCTGCTTTGTTCTCTAACAAAGCAAGAAACAGCTGCTGAGATTAATAGGCAAGGTGAAGATGAGGTGGTTCAATCCATCACCAAATTGGTTCACTTGAAGTGTACTACAGAGCACTAGGATTACCACTATTCTCTAGCAAATCACTAGGAAAAAAAAAAAAAAAAAACAGAAGGAAACATTGTTTTCCCTTACTAAGATGAAAAGGTTAGACATAGAGATGTCTAGAGACATTTTTGGGATTGGGAGGATGTCTGAGAACAGAAGTAGCTTAGGCAAAAATTGAAATGTTAGCATCCGAACAAAAAAAAGTCAGCAAGCTCCAGTTGTTGTCCTGTTGTTCTTTCATACTTACCCCCTTCCTATTTTCCCCATTTCTTTTCCTTTTCTTTCTACTTAGTAGTAACCATGTYGTCTGCCAGCTGGCTCCAGGGCACAAACTCTTTGTATTCAAAATCCCGCTAGTGTTTTCTCCACAACTTTCCCAATAAAAGTTTGACGTTAACTTTAAAAAAAAAAAAAAATTGAGCTATTTTAAATTATCAAATACTGTGTCATTTTTGTYCTTTCTGGTTTTGAGCCTTTCTAGACTTGCTGCTTTGCAGTCTGCAGGGGCATAGAGTTGTCTTCAATGTTGTGATTTCAGCMACTTGATTTGATTGTTTAAAACAATACTCAGCAGCATTAGGTATATCACAAAGGACTGGCAGTCAAGAAATCATGTGGCTTATTCAAATCCTGGATCACTTGCCTTAAGGCAAACACTGAGTCAGTGGCAGAGCTAGCTGTCGGTGGGTCTGCTGCTGGAGGATATTCTCCATGGTGGCATATTGGCCTCTGTTTTAAAAACAAAAAAAAACCCAACCGATCCCCCCCGCCCCAGACCCTGCTCATAGTTGTGTGTAGTTTGCGTGTAGTTGTAATTGCATGCTGTTTAATAATCCTCCTTTTAAAAAAAAATATAATGCATATTAAATAAAAAGCCAATAAATGAAAAAGCATTTCTCAGGCTCTGCTTTTGTATAGCTTTCTGTAAAAAGATTTTCAAAGCCAACTCCCATTCACCCCGCTGTAGGAACTCACAGTTGACGTTTTACTTGTCTGTAGAGCAATAGGTTAGATTATACTAAAACATTCTGCCAAACAGCCATGTGTTTTGGTTTATTGCTGTTTTCCAAAGACTTTCATAGTCAGATATGAGATGGAAAGCCATCTGCTTTGCCAATTAAAGTAGCTTGGTATACAGAATATCTGTATTGTGCTCATTCAAACTCCATTCTACAAAAAATATACACTTTAGTGCATTCAGTGTGCTGGAGAAGACGGGTAACATTCTTGCTGAACTGGGCGCAGTTGATTATAAACGTAAGTGAAACTTCTTTGTTTTAAAAGCCTTTGTTTGTCCTAGTATGTCAGCAAAAGGATTCTTTATTTCCTGTTGCTATTGACTGTATATAGACCATTTGTTTCTCTGTCACAAGATAAGGTGCCTGCTATGGAAAGCTGGTGAYGTAACTGGTGGCGAAGGTGAACTGCACTCTTATATGCTAAAAGACATGAACAAATTACTAGCAATGAAAAATAGTTCTGACTTGATGATATAAGGAAACTTTTCCAGTGTTTGGGTAGTCAGATATCGGAACAGGTTGCCCAGAYGAGTTGATCGGTCTCTCTCCTTGGAGGTTTTAAAGACCCAACTAGCTCAAGCCCTGAGCACTGTGCTCTGATCCCATTGCTGATCCTGCTTGGAGCAGGAGGTTGGGCTGGGGACTTCTGAAGGTCCCTTGGAGCCTAAGCGGGTCTAAGAGTTAGGAACAAAGTCCTGCCTTGCTGCCCATTTCACTAGGCTGGCTGCTCTGAGTTTGCAARGTGAGTGATTTGATTACTCGTTAAAGGGCAGATTTACACCTAGGAAAGGCTGCGTAATATATGAGACAGAGGAGCAAAAGTTCCATCTCGGCAGAGATCTGCCTGCCTCTAAAGCAGGATTTTCAGCCTCAGTAATCTCTGAGGTGTCCTGAAAGGCCTGGCAGCCCCCTCTGACAGGGCAGGCTGGCTCTGATTTTGTGTTAATTGGCACTTTAATTGTGTTAATTTGACACTGTGGCAGCTTAATTTGGGTAAAGTTCGCTTGTAGAGTAAGATACGTGTTTGCCTGCAGTGTTTGCCTGCAGCATTTCAGTCGTCTTTGTTTACTGGAGAGACTGAACAGGGCGCTTCATCGCTGGCTCCTGCTCTGGTACGGCGTCCGAGGCACCCAGGCCCTTCCCCGCGGGTGCTTCGCAAGGTCGAGGCCACGTCTCTTGTCTCACGGAGCTGTCACTCTGCCACTCTGCRCAGAAAACCCGACCGCTGTCCTGTGCGGAGTGCTAGTCTGTTAAAGTCCGTTGTAYGACATTATGTGTTGAAAGAGCATCTGTGGCGTTATGGTCGTCACGCCCTCAGCTTTTCTCCCTTGTCACATTTCAGAAGCCCTGGGTCACGCAAAAGTGGCCAGCCTAAAACAGAAAAACATCTCTGATTAGCATCGTCTTGTTTTCACTGAGCTGATATAAATCACGTCTGTTAAGACAATGTGARGTGTGGGGAGCGGTGTCTGCAGTGAAGGTGGAAGCTGGTCAGGCCAAAAAATGCAGCCTGGTGATTGCAGTCATTAAAAGCAGCAGGAAGAAAGAGAAGCTGAAGCTGCCACTGGCTCATCTGTTTAAAAGTTGTCATTATTTTTAAACCCAAAATCATAAACCAATGAAGCTGTTGTAATTCTTTCACTAGTTTAACAGATCTAAGATTTCTCTGCAGATTCTGAGTATGTAACTTCAAAAAAATTACATGATAAATTCCGTTTACTTTCTAGGTATATGATCTGCCATCACTTCTGCCCCCTCCTTTGAAACTCTACTTGTTAAGGACTGTAAACAGCACTTAACTGATGCTATCCGGGTTCCAACTGGTTTGAGGCTGCCCTTTTGAAACAGTTTTTGTTGCTGTGGGTTTTGATAAGCTTTTGCAGGGTGTAGTCTGGCAGCACAGCTAAACTGACGCAGAGATGGGCTGCTGTTGAAAGGGACGGTGTTGTACAGTCTCAGCAGCTCCCRTGGGCTGACAGTGGCATTTCACCGACCATGCATCGAGCTACTCAGAAATCTAAACCAGTACAAAATCAATGTTTTTCCTACCAATTGACTCTGGGCTGRCTTGGTACGAGGTCAGCTGAGCTGCTGGCAACAGCACAAGTAAGAGGCTAGAGGAAAGAGGGAGAAGTGGCTCATCTATATGGTTAAACTATTTTCTTAGACTTCATTTCTCTTGTATTTATGTCCATAAACCAGCACTGAAGCTGAAACAAACAGTACCGCATCTTCTTACCCCTGCTGTTTTCACAACTGCAACACCCCATCGTCTGTTGTGCCAGTCAAGAATTTGTGTAGCCACATGCTGAACTGCAGTGGAGAATTTGCTTGGCTTAATTTTGTTTTGATGGATTAGTTTTCACCAGGTTTCTTTTGTGTCGCTGCACAAATGCTGGCACCAGAGCCAGCAGGGTGAGAAAAAGGAAGGAGCGAGTGGCCCAGGGCACAGGGGAGGGTGACTGCTAATTTGACTGGATTTGGATTGCCATCTTCAACTTGTTAATGGAATTACAGTATTAGGCAATGATTGTATCTGTACCCAGTATTTCACTGGTCTGTGAACATTTTAAAAATGTTTTCTGGGTTTATGAATTTGTCCCCGTGACATTTGGGAAATATCCTTTCTTTTTTTCCTCCCTGTAGATTTTCTTTGCCATATGCACTGTGTAGGCTGCAACAGCCCATGGGGTTGAGATTCAGGTGGCTGATTGATCCTTCACTTACTCCATTTGTCCCAAGGACATAGCAATGGAGAAAACCAGACTGGGAGAAACCAAATGGGGAGGAAGAGGTAGSGAAAGAAGATAGCAACTGTGAGGCTCAGTCAGAAAATGTTGGGACCCACTGTTGCAGAGCGAGGTCTTAGAATGGGCATGTGCYACAGAGACCAAAAGAAACACTGGCAGGTAGAAACCTCTGAAAATTTTGCCTCGCATCCATATTCATTTCAACTTTAATCAGTCTTTGAAAAGGTTTTGCTAACACTGAGGGGGATGGAAAATGGTAATCATTGCAGTGGTTACCCTTCTCAGTGGGACTGAGCTGTGCAGGTTTGCAGGCAGCGTGCAGATGTGTTGCTGCTATACGGAGGTCACTTGTGTCAAGTGGTCAACAGCACGGATCGAGAGGAGGCAGGTAACCTTTACTGGCCCACTTACCATAACCGCACTGTCCGCAGCATCCTTGCATCTTCCCTTTCCTTTAATCTTYGGTCACACTCTTCTGTCCTCACTGTCATTTGTTCCTTATAGAAGGAATTAATAAAGAAGAGMAGTTTCCTAAATAAGGTATTTAAAATGTCCTGAACCTACATGAAACAAGTTATAAAAATATGCTTGTGTCTTCTCCTTCTTCATTCTTGCAGATGGAATTAGCTTCTCCCTGCAGAATATCCATCACTTCAGGAATTTCAGTGGTTTATACTGTTGCAAGTTGCTGTTGGAGTGTCTCATTCAGAATGATTTTGCATCATGACCTTTCTGYTTTATAGCCCTGGAAGATGTCATGCCTGCTGTGTTATTTCTGTTATTTATGTTATTTTCTATATGTTTTGCAGTTATTTCTACAATCCTAGGCAATCACTAGCAGTCTTCCTAGTATCTGTGGGGCCATTGTCTCTTTAGTACTGGAGAGTTTGTACAGCAGACACTTTGCACAGTTGTCCAAAGCAGATTTTTGGATCAGAATTTATTCCCTCTGTGGCCTTGAGAGAGGCACTGAGCTGGGTTTCTCACCAGGTACRGGGGATTTACATCACTTCCCCTTACCACCTGTAAACATCTTCTCTGCAAGCTTTTTCAGCATGAATGTCAACTCCCAAGACACAGATGTTTATGCCAAATTATGATGCCTCACGCAAGCCAGTCCCCAGGCCTCTGTTTCCAGCAACTTCCTTGTGTGCTGGGTGGGACTCGGTGGTTTGCTGCTGCCTACAGGTTGGTTGGAGATTTTCCTTTTTCAGCTAGCACACTATTGCCATATGTAAGGTTACACGTTTCCATCTGAAAGTGTAAAAAGATTGCCCACCGTTCAACCATTTTCAGATGCTCTTCTCACTTCCCTCTGTCCCACAAATATTCCAGCTAAGCCCATGTTTCCTTTCTGCAAATGCACTATAAATGTGCAGATTTGACCATGTCAGAGCAACTGGTGTCTTTTTATTTTTTTTAATTCTATGCATATTTTGCAGAGAAAATCAAAGGCTCAGAAAAATCTTAGTTCAATCCACAGTTAATTAACATTCCTATCTACCTGTCTTGCTTGACTGGAATTGTAGAAGAGACTAAAACTAGCAAAATTTGTGGCTAAATCCTTCCATCAGTTTTTTGCCACCTGTTTAGTATTGTAGGTTCTATCTGAATCTGATTGTCTGCATTCATATCCTACCTACTCTATCGATAGTTTAGTTCCCTATTCACCATTAACATTACCCAAACTTTTWATGACTAGATGTCATTAAAAATATATTTTTCTGTCTGATGTGGCTATTGGAATAGCAAACCTTAGTTCCTAAAATTCAGTGTCTTGGTATCTTTGCTAGATTTTAGTCCTAACTGGGCAGAGAACTTCATGAACTCAGCGAAACACTTCCTACAATTGCTTTGTGTTCTTCAGCAATCAAATAGTCCCTTTAGTCTACCAGGTCTGTGGTGCTCTGCAAGTGCATGCATCCTAGAAGATTAAAATTACTCTCATCAGTTACTGTCTACAGAGCCAGCCATGTTTTCTTACTAATCCATTATGCTGGAATGAGAACGTCTGTCTTAACCGCCACTGCCCCRCTRCCATCAGCCTGCTTMTTCCCTTCTGGTCTGTGACATTTCYTACTCGGCTGACTGCRCAAGACTTAGGTTTTATAAGTCCTTGTGGGCCTTTTTGCAACATTTTCTATTGTCATTGGCCTTCATTTGGGTGGGTTGAGACTTGTGATTTGCTTCTCTTCCTCAGCACAGCAACCACTGTTCTACCTATCTCTTTCCATTTGCTCTAAACTGCATTTGTCGTAACTTTATCATACTGTCATTACAATAGTATTTCTCAGCATATTTTTATCTAACAACCTGCTATATTCAAAAAAGAAAATCARCAAAGCACCTTGTGCAGTCTTACTGTCATGGTTCTCCTTTGCACCCGAATACTATAGTATAGTATATGGCTATACTTCTCCAGCTTATTGGTAGGGCTTTTTGCTCCCACTTTGTTTGCATGCATGGAAATGTGTGAATTTATTCTCATTTGGTTTGTGTATTACGAAGCTGCAGTCATTTCACAAACCACTTCTATTTAATGGAGTATTGGTTGAAAACAACTACCAAAGACTGCTTTCCAAAGAAAGGCCCTTTCATTCTGTAATGGCAGTAATTTTCTGTGGGATGAAGACAAATGAACTCATTTCCAATGGGGTAAGTGAGGTTTCAGCCAGTGGGAACGTACGGTTGATTTTCAGTGCACTGTTTCACCTGGGTACGTGCTTTATACCCTGACCCTTATGGGCAAAATAAGTAGGAGCTCCCATGTTTCAATTAAGACCTTTTTCCATAAAATATTTTCAATGCTGAAATTTTCTATTCTCATTCTGCCTGTGAGTGCCCTTAACTGTTGTTGTAGGACCATCCAATTAGCTACTTGACTAGGCAATGTGGCAGCTTTCCTAATTCAGTTGTCTTCACCTCTTACAGGAAGCAGCAAACATGCTACGTCTTATGCAGAACAGGCTGAAGGAAGAGGAACAGCACCTGCTTAAGAGTGGAAGTAAGTGSGATTTCTTCATCGCCTGCATTAGCAGAAAAATTGTGAAGTACTGGCTACTTTATGTGTAAGTATTAACTTATATACATAAACAAGCCTGAAGCAGAGGGGGCATGGGATAGATGACAGAGTCAACAGGCTGTATTAGAAGAAGTGGAATGATAATAGCTTTAAAAGGACAACAGTGAAATAGGGAACCTAACCTCTGTGAAATGCTCCTCTGCCTTGTAAATTTTATCTGCAATACTGAGGGATGGAAATAGTCAGYCACTAAACATGCTGTGCAATTGCAGTGAGCAGATTTTAGGCTTCATTTTACTATTATCAAAACCTATACGGGCTAGCTGTGGACACAATGGGATTGCTGATRAAAGGTTGGTTTGCAAACAAACTCGGTTAGAAGATTCTACCAGCAAAATGCTTGTGTGTAGATGAGAAGTCTCATTGGTTTGTGGGACTGCTTGGCTGCCCCATACACATGTGCTGGTGTGCCATGCAAAACTGGAATATAATTTCCATTCTCAGCAGTTAGCCTGCCACATTGCATGGCATGGAGTTCAGCTATGTGTTTGGATTAATTCTTTGTGATGTGTCTGTCAGATCATAACTTTCACAGATGAAAAACTCTCAGCTTCAAATGCTCTTTAATATCTTCAAATATCTTTAATCTTCGAAGTGGGGTCCACGTTTGCCTACTTGCATTTGCTTGATTTTAGTGTACCTGCAAAATGTGAATGCAATTAAAATTTGGGTTTTTTTCTTTTCTTCTAAACTTCCTCTTAATTAATTAGAATTCTAGCTGAGGATCTGAAGAGAATAATAACCTCTTGAGATTTTGCAGAAAGCTAACAAACCAGAGTTTGCTCCTTTTGAGCCAAGCATCAGCAAGAACTTCCTCATTAATTACYCCTGTGAATTTTAATATTGCAATATGTGCATTTTTATATGGTAGTGGGAAAAAATAGAAGRGGAGTTAATTCTCAGGATCAGAGGGAGAATTCATGAAAGCTGAAACTGAGTAAGGACATTAAAGTTGCGCTTCACAGTTTGTTTGCTGGCAGAGATTTTTCAGAGCAAGCTCATGAAAGAGGAAATTCATTCATTTCTGCCCATCTTTGATCTCATCTTCTTATGTCAATGCAATAAAAAGTGAAGAAGTTTTAGCTGAAACATAGGATTTGTAATATAAATTACAAGAATGTGGAATTGTTTCAAGGATTTACTTAAGTGAAAAAGTCCAGGTCCTGCTATCTGACRGTTTCCAGAGTAAATAAGTTCAACAGGAGAAGGACATCTATCATCAGTAATTAGCATTATGAAGTATAACCTCAAAATTTGCTGACCTGCTTTCTCCTCATCTGTGGATTTTCACTTGGAAAACTATTAGTCATTTTGCATAACAGAAATAATATGAACCTTAGCTTTTAGTCAGTGATTTAACTGCCACCTAAGAACACGTGACTATGACTCTTAATGACTTAAAAATATTGCCATAATRCATCTTTATTCAAGTACTTAATTGTCATAATTAGTAATTATTCTAGTGATAAAAGCACCAAGATCCTGTTTTTCTGTGYTGGCTCATTTATTGATTGTCCCATAACCTTGGAAAATCAAGTCATCTTTGTCAGCTCCAGTCTGCCTTTATCTGCACAAGGTGTGGAAGTCTGCAGAGTTGCAGAGATGTAACTGAGACAMTAAACGTGGCTCTCGGAGGCTGTTTCCCCAGTAACGAGCATGGAGCACGGCTTCATTACGGGGTGCTGTAAGGTTAATTTATTGAATGTTGTAAAACTCGCTCAGACCACGTATAACGATCATATAATGAYCAGGTACCAAGCTATGCTTTCCCCTTAGACCAGACCCCACTCTCCTCCTCTCAKTATTAGTTAAATGGTGCCCTTTATACAATTCAAAACCAAGAGATTTGCTTTGGTAAGAGAATGCAGAGGTTGGCGTCTTAAATGGCATAGTGCCCTGTTAGGGATATGTTTACAGGACGGTTACATTAATCCCAGGATCCCAGTCACAAGACAAATACATTTTTTTGCACAAGAGGAAACAAAGCAGCAGCAGCAGAATCGGTGCAGCACCACTGAACAGCTTTGCTTGCCCAAATTCCCCGCAAAGGTGAATAGTGAAATTCCCACTGGAAGTAGGAAGCATGATAAGGGATGGAGGTTCTGCCGTGGAGGATTCCCGAGAGCCCTTCAACCTTGGGCTGGCRGTTAGTGATTTTATCAGTGAGTACTGTGAGCATTGTGTGTATTGTGGGGAAATGGTGTACAGTGCTACAGGCATGAGCACTTAAACTTTCTTTCACCTATGTTTGGAGATTCTGCGTGCTATATCCTCCTCCTAAGGTAGGATGTGCCCTGTTAATGAGACAGGCACAAGGAAGATTAAAGAAGGGCTTTTCTTCACCATCAGAAGCATCTTTCTAAAGTAGGTTTTAGGAGGAAAAAATGCTTCCTTATTCCACTTGCATTTTTGAGTAATGCCCCCCACAAAGCAAAGTGCTTTTATCCTAAGTTTTCTTCCGTCCCCAGTTTGTCAAAAAATGTAGGACTCTTTATCTGGGCCTTCAACCCAACAAATACATTGCGCCTGCTCGCAGGTCTGTTAAAGTAGACCCTGCTCTGACTTGGTCTCGCTCATGCAACGGGTTCTGGAGACGAAGGGATTCGCTTCTTCCCCTTGCGGCTCCGCTCAGTGGAAGGTGGGCAGACTGGCCTGCTGTCTCCCAGTGTCCTAAGACTCTCTGGCTGAATCTTGAAGGTCCGAGGTGGTGGAGTGAGCTTCATTTGAACAGATTCATTGCTTTCCTACACCGAGGGGTAGCTCGGGGCCAGTGCCCCCTGCGAGGAAAAGGGAAGGTTCTCTAACTCTCATTACACTTTGCCCCTGAGAGCTGCAAAACACTTAATGAAGCTCTTCTAACAGCATAGGCTGGAATCTGGTGATAAATTTGTTACCATTAACTGATAAAAGTCAGCATCCGTTCTGCCCCTGTAAGCACTCTTACCTTTGCGTATCTTCGTAATTGATGCAGTTCTCTTATCGTCTGGATCCTTTGACCTTATCTCCTGCTAATTTGGTAAGAAGGATTACAAATTAACAGTTCATTTCTCTGCAGCAGAAGTTGCAGGAATTCTGGACAGCTCTCAGCTGAGTTTCAGGCTGAACTACCACCAGAGAAACCTAGATCATATTTCTTGTAAAGAAGAGCTGTGGGATGTAGGTTGAATTGTGCAGGGCTGCGTTAAGAATACAGAAAACCTGTGGATATGTCATGGTACTCGCATAAAATTTGCAAAGATGTTTACTGCAATTCAGAAACAGCCTGGTTCTTTTTTTCTGTTGCTAGCATACATTGCAAATCATCTTTTATATCTGACAGAGCATCCCCATAAAACCACTGCACTAAAAAAAAAGAAAAGCTAACACTAAGTTATGTGAACACCCATTCTTAAATTATGTAAAGATGTTGAACTCTAGATACAGATCAGGCTTTGAGTGTTATTTACATGATGAAAATATATGCAGTTAAGTATTTGCAGCAGTACAGAAATGTTTTTTGTGATGAGCTGTGAGTAAATTGCTGTTATTTTTGTAATCTTTATTTCACGTTAAGATGCTCTTAGAGAAACCAATATACGATGTGGTGTTTTTCACACAGCGTGCTGCCCTTGTGGCACATCCAAGGTTGGTGCAAAGTGACACATGCCAATTGACTGAAACTCAAGGCTTGGTTTCCTTGTGGTTAATGGCAGAGTGACTCGTAAAACATTGTATTAGGCACTGCTCGGATGAGCACTGTGAAGGCTGTTGATAGAACTATTGTCAGGTGTAGGTATGTGAAGAGTTGCTCTGATAATGGTTTGGTGTGAGAGGAGAGGGCTAGGAAGGTCACTGACCACCGCAGAAATTCAAGGTGTTTTTTCAGGTTCATGGAAGGTTGAAAAAACATGTTTGCTGAGCAAAAAGTAACAAGTGGAAATGTTTCTAGACTGAAATACATTTTTTCAGACTAATCAGCTTATTACATTTACAGATATATCTTTCTCACTTTTTTACACACTTTTCCACATGCGTTTTCTCGCATTCTTTTAGGTTTTTTTCAATTTAAAAGCATACTATGTAAACTATAGTTAAAAAAAGTAAAACATTTTGTTTTAAAAATATAAAAACAAACCCTTTGAATTTTTCAAAATATTTCCTGTGTTTCTTTTGGGTTACGTTATGCCCAGGATTTGATTTCAGTTTGCAAAAGTATTTGCTGTAAAACTGCGTTTTTCATTGACTGTACCGCTTTCAGGCGTGCCACTCCAGTCAGCCCCCCCTGCATACTCTTGCTTGTGCTGTAGAATGAATAAACACCCATGTTACACAGCATTTTGAAATTTGCTCTACTTCAATATTGTTCAGCAATAGCAACAGGATTAACTGATGCTCCCAGAGAGCTTCAGTTCTGCTCGATACACAACCGGAGTGTTTGCTTGGCCAGTCCTACTTGCCGAGCTAACTCACTCTTTTCTGACAGCCAAGCAAAATGTGCTTAGCTCTATCGYCTTGCTCAATTAAACAGAGCAAATAGATGTTGTGCTTCGGGTAGCAAATCGCATGACGCTGTTGCAGTTTGGTGCTGCACTGAATCTCTTGTAYCCTTCCTACTCCAGAACTGATGCTTTAAAATCTGACAGCAGATAAACAAAAAGCCCTGTTGCAACAATTGCGGCATTTCAAGTACAGCAGTGAGTCGCTGGGTAATTCCCACGGGGACGAGATGGCTGGATGATGTTGCTAATGCCCATCACTGTCACCAGCAGGATGCTCAGACCATCCGTCTTCTTGTAACAGACACTTGGAATCTGTCCACAATAGTAGCCTTGTGTTTTGCTTGTTAAATAATTGCAAATTTATGTTCTAATTTAATAGTACTTTGATGGCTTGATCTTGGCTTTCAAGATCATTAGAAATAGTTATGGTCACTGAATATGACCTCTCTATAAAATGGGCCAAAAAATATCTTAGCTACTTATTCCTGTGCCAAGACTACAAATCCCAGTTTAAATGGAGCTTGTCATTGAGAGTTATTTTTAATTATTTCAAGTGACAGAGACCTATTGCTTCCCTGGGCAGTGGTTAATCATCCTTACTGTTAAAAATGGGAGTTTGGATGCTGTTAGCAATAGACCATTTGAAAATGGCCAAGAGAGGGAAGAAAGTGCACTTAGGCCTCTACAACCCGTTTGTTGGTGTGTTATTGCCCAGTTTGAGTATACGAAGGTCTGAACATCTAAGCTTTCTGCTGAAGTTAGTAGAAGCCACAGGTGTTTGGACCTTGATCCACACTCTCAGTACCAGGATGAACTTTTCTCAGAGATCAGACGAAGAATCTCAGTTTTGTGCTAAGGACAAAGGATGTTCCCTACTGAAATTTATATATCAGAGCATTTCTTCCGGTTCAAACTGCAGAGCTGCAAATCTGTAAGTATTCAGGCTGATGGACACAACTAGTGCCTCTGCGTTTGGTGAGACACGAATATGGGTTTGGTAAAACCGAGGCTTTCAAGTGGGAACTGAACTTCACTCTCCCTTTGGTCACATTAAAATCCCAATCCACCTTTTTTTTTCCCCCTGTTCTAAAATCTCATGCTATTTATTAAATGGATTTTATTTTGGATCAAGTGGCTGTCAGTTGCCTGCTTGATTTTTCTCATGGTGTTYTTTTCACCAAAATCAACATCCTGCTGAATCCAGTAATTGCTCTGGAGCCAGTGCCTGTGTTTTCAAAGCAGTGATTTTTATTATTAAATTGAACGTGCTAAACAACACTTACATCTAATTCTAAAGCATATCAATAAGCGATGTCCTTTGTGCTCATTATCTTCACCACAGTACTTCTTATTTTACAGTTGGATACATTTATGCAAACTAACAAATATTTGAATATTTATGCAAACTAACAAATCTGTAATGAAACCACTGGTAAGTTATTAAATCATGCTGGTTTTCCTTCAAGCGTTGCAAATTACCAAAAATTAAATCATTTAAATATAGTATTATCGGTCCAGGTATCTGCTCTGGCTTTTTCTGGAAACAGTAGGTGTGCTTTGGAACAAATAACRCATCTTCTGAGAGCAGTGTATTTCAGTTGTAACCAGGATGGTTTTTGTGGCTGGACTGCTTTAAATGAAACTAATTCAGGTGACTGAAACCCACCTTTATGAAATGGAAATGTTGAAACGTAAGGCAAGCAGAGTTTAAAATCCYAGTATATTCTCTCTCAGGTAGTCTGATGTTTTCCCAGTATTCTCCGTGCAGTAGTGTAAATCACAGCAGTGGGGAAATGGGCCAAACACAGTTTATAGAGTTGTTCTGTTGATTACTTTTTCATAGTAAAAACACAGGAGCTTGTTAAAATACCAGCCTTAAGCTCCAGTAAGCTGCCAGCGTTGGCCTAAATTTGGGCACGTGGATTGCTGAATAGCAGTTTATTGTGAAAAGCCAATTAATCTTCACGTAAACCCATGCAAATCTCATAAGCCAGTTCCATTAGAATGTGTTCCGTACTCCATGTACTAGTACGTGGGAATTTGTAGTAGTATGCTTTATCTTCGTTGCTTTATGCTGATACTAAGAAAAATCTACGTTTTCTCCATAAAGAATGTTCCTTGTCTCCCCGAAACTGATGCATTGTAATTTCCGTTCTGCAGTATTACACAGATGTGGTTGTGACTTCTCCTAGGGCAACAAGTAGTTTCTTTCTGTGTGTTGTTAAATGAGACTCTCTGAATTGTCACCTTTTTATGAATACCAAGAATATTTTGTTGAAAACTGGACAYACTGGGCATGTACAATGAGGTGTGGAGGATGGTGGAACGCTGTAGTGCTCTCGCTAGGACAGGTCACACACAGCATTAGACTAGTCTGCCGTTTAATCCCGCTGAGAAGCCTGTACTCAGCTTGTCGTTATCTTGTGTATTTAAATAATTTTTCAGCAATATACTCTGCTTCTGTGTCCTTGGGATTTTGGCCCAGCACGATTCTGCTCAGCTGATGATAACTCGGATTGTACGCTGGGCAGAGCCRGGCTTGGTAATAGCAGCCATTGAGCTGGGTTAGAGCAATACATTTATTTTTTTGTAAATGAAGAAGGTGCTCGATGTCTTTCCAAGTGGTGAGCAGGAGGCTTGGAAGCACAGATTTTACTGTTGCTGAATTTGCATTTGCAGCTGCCCCTTTTCTGATCCTCCGGCGTGTGTTCACTGTAGCAGCACAGTGACGCTTCGTGTTGGGGTATGTGCATCAGAATTCCAGCTAGGCGATTCAAAGAAAATTCAAACTCTTGCCATAGATCCGTAAGAAGATGTGTTTCAAAGTCACAACTTGGTAGGAAAAATTATGTGCTGTGCTTATATGCTGATAATTCACCTGATTAATCTTCTCTTCATTTGTATTGAAAAGTAATCCAGGATTTTTAAAGGTGTAAATGAAAGCTAGGCATTCAGTTGCTACTGGCTTGGCTTGTCAAGCACACTGTAAAAGACAAGAGGTGGAGCTGGGGCACAAGGCRTGCTTTTCTGGGGCTTGCCAGAGGTATTCTGTGGCATCCATGCGTGGGCTGAACAGCAGAAAACTGCGACTTCATCACTGACAGGTGAGAGTTACAACATCTGAGTTAGGGGGGAGAAGGTTAGAAGAAATTGTGTGAGAAAGAGGGGACTGAGAATAGCAGAGAACCTGAGGGAAAGGAGAAAAGGGCTGGGTGAGGGGGAAAAAAGCTGTGTTTAAACCATTTCTTTTCATAAAGCAGCAGCTTGGGGCCCTCCAGCCACTGATGCTCTATCACTTGTATCGCAGGGCACTTGTTCACCATGGGATCTTCCTGCAAGTCCCACTTTCCAACAGAAAGATAGGGTGGGGAATTATATGATGAAATGAGCTTCCTTTTTGCAAGTTGAAATGGGTCAGAAATGGCTGGAGTGCCCAGGAGTGTGTAACAGGGAGCTGGAAGGGTTCACGCAGTTCAGGAGAGCATTAAGCCATCTGCGYGGGTAGTTAGGGAAGAGCACATCTATGTACAGCAAAGGGAAGATGGCAGATTCGTGCCTGGTTATTCTTGTCTTCTTACAACTGCTTTGTCCCAAGGGAAATATATTTTACGTGTTATATCTGAGAGTCTGTTACCACAAAAGGTTTGGGGGGGAAAAAAAAAAAAAGGTTTTCAGAAAAGCGAAATGTAAAATTAAAGCCCCGTGTTGTTACCTCTGTTGCCCCCACGCAGCGCAGAATCGCATTGCTATGCTTCTCTGCTGTAAGTCCTGTTCCCAGAGTGGGGTGAGCTGGGTTTGCCGCTTTGGGTTGTCAGCRGAGAGCACTGGCTCCATTAGTCCCCATCTCAGCTGGCAGCTCATGCTCAGGAGATCCCAGCGAGAAGCACAAAGTGCTAATGGGGATGAAATAGAAGTGGTTTGGCAAAGTAATCATAAGGGCTCTCTGCGGCATCCTCAGCTCTGGCCAGTGGTGCTGCGTAACAGGAGGGGCACAAATGACAAAACCTGAAAGGGAGAAATTGCKGCTCAAAAAAAAAAAAGAATAAAAGAAGGAAAAAAAAMCCCACCACAGGATAGGAATGAGGGCATTTTAGTAGTAGCGGTGGCAGCCATCGCAGATGAGATAGTCTCTCTCTTTTACAAACGGAGCACGAACCTGAATCCTTTGTTTAGGCTCCATGTGGCTCATCCCAAAGAGTTTGCCTGGGCAAGAGCTGAACAAAACCTCGCTTTCCTGAATACCGGATAAACAGAAGCAGTATTCAGGTCACACAGCAGTGAGTGATTYCTTCACTTGCCAAAGAAGAAAGTGCAACACAAATAGAAATTGTAGCTAACATTGCTGGAGCCTCATAATCTTACCAGGGTATCAAATACATCCCTTGCYGTTATATTTTGTCATTAACTTAATAGTACAATGCAAAAGATTGTGGAAAAATGTCTAATATTTGTATATTGCTTGATAATTAAATATTGCAAAGATGTGCCAGCTCATTACTAATCATAATTAAAGTAGTTATTTCCGTTTTCAGCTCAGATGTGTGTAATTAAATGTACCTGGGAAAGARTTGCCTATTTTCTCTAAATAATTAACAGCTATTGTTGCTGTGCTGGGTGCTGACCTCACATGGGGTCCTGTTGGCTTTGTCATAGCACTGCTAATTCCATAAGCTCCTGCAGGCAGGCCACCACACAGCATCAGCTCTGAGCTGTAGGATCAGCTGGTGTAGAGGGGCTCGTCTCTACATATGCGAGAAGAGTTCATAAGATGATAGGAGCTGAGGATCTGGCTCACTGAATGTTTGAAGAGGGACGTAAATAATCACAAGTGGGCAGTAGCTGGAAAGCAGAGCTTGGTCTTAGCGAGCCGAGGAGCTTGCACAAGCAGGCTGGCTTGAACAAGGAGAGAGGGAAAAAGCTCATGGGATAAGAGGAGACTTAAATGGAGCAGAGCTCTAAACTTTCCACACACTTCTGCGCCAACTTTCCACCCGCTGTTTTACTTCAGAATAGGCTCAGAGGAGAATCAGTTTGGTTGACCGTGCCTGTGAACCTCAAAGTAGGACTCGTACAGACATGGAGAACAGACTGCCCTTTTCTTTGCAGGCACTTTTAAGTATCCGAAGACTTTTGTCRTCCTTTCAAACATCTGAAGGACAATTTAATCTAAATCCTTTAGGTTTGTTCCAATTTGGTGACTGGGGAACTGGGAGTGAGGGACTAAATAGGCTTTAGTTTGGATAGGAAGAAGGAAACAAAAGCAGATTATGAAAATATTTGAAGAAGTTCCTGCATCTTGGGAAGCTTTCCTGTCTCTCCAGGCATCTTGGGTTTGGCTGCAACTGCTTTCGTTTATCATCTGGGGATGTCTCACTATGCTTTTCTAACYTATGATTAAATGAAAGGCAAAGAGTCTAAGGGGATGGGTTTTGATATTGCTTGTGTCAGGGTAAAAGACTAGAAGATGTATTAATAAGCCCACACTTTCCAAATGCTTTTAAAAGATTTTTATCTTTAAATCAGTTGCTGAAATAGCACCTTTGACTGTACTTACGCTTCATACCCAGAGAGTGTATTTAGAACAGTGCCTTTATGGTACAATCTGAGGATTGACCCAAGAAAATTGTTTATRTTGTATGCGTCTTTGGCACTTAGGTTAGAAGGATGCCTTCCTTAGGATGTGGACGTTGGCGAGTTCCCTGTGCTCGTCAGTAGAGCCAATGCTCTGTCTGCGACTGCATTTTTAATTAATCTTGGACTTGAACAAAGGTAGAGACTGCTAGCACCTCTTGCGTCCAACTGCTCTTCTGAGTTGTGGGTTGGTTTGAGTGATATTTATCAACCGCTTTTGTTTTAACCAGATAATGATGATTCCGATGTAGAGATTCAAGAGGATGAAGGATCCGATAGTGAAGTGGAAGACAGGCAGATCATGAAGCAGCGCACCACCACGGAAACACTACTGCAAGGTATCTTAACCTTTCCTTAGTTGCCTTTATTCAGAAGGATATGCTGGAACTATCTGAGTAACCTTAAATGTCAGAAGACCCTGTTATTGTTCAAGGATATTGGCACTGCTCAGTTCTCATGAGCTGTAAGAGGACAGTGTCTTGTGGAGAAAACACAGTGCTTTCAGGGGAGCAAATTAAGGATTATTTACTGAAAAAAGTACCGCGTGAGAAAAATCCTTCCTTGGTATTGCCTTACGGATTCTTGAAGTAGCTTTATACAAAGCCTTACAAAAGTAATACCATTTCTCATTGCAAAGCATTTATTTGCCATTYGGTGTTGACACTCATTCTAGTAGAGTCTTCTTCAAAAGGAGACCTTTAGCGAGTCCCTAAAGCCACCTGCACTGACACAGTGACGGGTGCAACACACCTGAGTTATTTCTTTCAGGGAAGGACGTCTGGCTTCTGCCACTGTTTATGTGGAGTGGAATTGCAGCCTCTGGCTGCTGATTCCACTAGAGCCCCGGTCAGAAGCAACGCGGAGAAATTACTGTCTGAGGGTCTGTGTTTCACTCAGGTGGAAAAAAGAAATGTTCTGCTTAGTCTATAGTCAAGCAAAATGAAACCAGGAAATCGGGTTAGTTCTCCTTGGCATTCTTGTTAGTGGTGAGTGATTCTGACCATCAGCAAAAGCCTCTCTGTGATCTGGATGAAGTGCCTCTGTGGGTAATTTTATGTGCCACTACTTCTGCTGGAACCTGTTACTTAGATGAACTGCAAATGTGCGTTTTTTCTGAGTTGTTTAGGAAAACTCAACCTTGGGATATCTCTGCTTCTGGTGTTGGAGTGAGCTTGCTCAGTCCTGTCCATTCTTATCTGTCCAGAACATACGAACAAAAGCTTGGGCTGCATTAAGACATCAGTCAGGCCGAAGCTTTCCTTCAGGAGCTCCAGAGTGTGCACTTACGTGACAAGCAGTTCTAGCCTTGAGAACAGGCTCAGATCTGTACCTCTCTGTCTGTGTAAACGAGTCCCTTTGGTCCAGGACCCTCATCGATAGTGAGGTTATATGTCTGACTGCGTGACCCTCCCCAGCTGAAGTGCTGGAGACGCGTCAAGACTTGAGATTAATGTCAGGTGCGTCAGCTTCTTTAGAAAATCAGGCCTGAACATTCACTGGCCATTTGTCATTAAACACACCAAGAATCTATACGTGTACTTCAGCACAGGTAGTTTGCATTTAAAATGTACTTAATGATTAAGGCAGCATGGCAAGAACATTATTTCTATTAATTACTGCTTTTTTCCTTGACTCAATTCAAGAGGTTTCAATCACTTTCTTTTGGAGCATTGTGTCTCCTTACACGGTGGTGCTTCTGAGCCATATTTGCTCTCAAACAAAGGAGAAATGGTCCACTGTGGTCAGTTCCTGTAGTTGCTGTGATTCAGTTTTACATCTCTAATTTCCAGGTTATTAGTATTGTAAAAGAAGACTTCCTCCCTCTAGCTGTAATAGGTGGGGAGGTATTCCAGTGTGTTTTGCCATTACAGAGGCAAGATTCTCAGGGAGAGATAATCTCTGTTATTAGGCCACTTGGTATAATTGAGAAAAATCAACACGCTTTCACCCTCGAGAGTCCTTTCATCAGGTTTGTCTAGATGCAGCAAAATTCAAACTAAATGCAGCTTTGACAATATTGCTCCTGGTTTTATTCTTTTAGCCAATTAAAAGACTTGAAGGTATAGGATTTAGTCTCCCATGGAGCAGAAAAGAATGTTGGCTGGAGGAGACATGACAGGCTGCTAGCTCCTGTGGTACAGAGAGAAAATCGAACCCTTATTCCCCATGTTCAAAGAGGAATAGGCAGCAGGAGGTTAAGGAGGGACCTGTAATGCGCTATGGAGCTTGTATCTCCTTTGAGTTCAATGGTTTTGATTCAACAGTACAGCAAACCCAGTCTTAGGAAGCCAGGACGGCTTCTGTACAAAGAGGGAGCAGGYATGGGGGTGAAAATAAATGGCTAGGAAGAAAGTCACCAAACTGACAGATGCTGGCTTACTGGATTTGTGAAACTACAACCTGTTTTGTTACCACAGTGTCACAATTGCAGGCAAGTCTCCTCCTTGATGGGGCTTATTATAATAAATCCATGTCACTAATCATTTGCTTTTGTAAATAAGAGAATATAYTGAGTTATCATCTGTAACTTTTAATTTGAACACTGTCAATGTGAATAAAAATTCACATCCAGTTTTATTCTGTCTGGCAATAGATAAGTGAGGTTGTTACGCAAATAAATAGATGCATGGACTTCCCTGAGATCAAACCGTGAGTTGGCGGTGGCGTTTGGAATAAGACTTGTTTTGTCAGAGGACCAAAGAAAAAGAAATTCTTGCCATGTTGAAGATCTTAACCATCTGCAGTGCAGAGAAACCTCTTGCCTGAAACAGGCCATAAACCAGTAGTTTGCAGCAGGATGGCTGTTCACGTGCAGATGGGGTGGACATGAGGGTGAAGAACGTGAAGCCTTGTCCTAGGAAYGTAGAAGCTGCCATGCCAGGTCAGGCATGGGCTCTGTCTGGCCTGGTCTTGTGTCTCCWGCACTGGCTGAAAGAAAATGCCTGGGGAAGAGTGTAGGAACTTCCCTCAGGTTCCCTCCCGCTCTCAAACTGTTTCAAACCTCATCAGGATTTCCTGAGCTGGATGTGGTTTCCATTAATTTAGTCTAACACTCAGTAGATGTTTTTTTTTCTAAGAACCTTCCCAGTTTCCCCTTGAACTAAAGTGGATTTTTTTCATCCGCGCTACCAAAAGCGGCAGATTTTGAAGCCATGTGTTTACATGTSCAGATCCACCTTTCCAGTCTCATTCGGACCGGAGTTCTGAAATGCATTTTAGAATCCTGAGCAAATTCAGGATCTCTCCTCTTCCCAGGAATAGCACTGGCTGATSGGCTAGGCCAGGGCAGGCTGGCACACACTGTGCTTGGAGCAAGGTCGGCAGCGGAAATGCTACTGAATGAAGCAGAAATGATCCACGCTTGCAGAACTGTGGAGCTGTGCCTGTCTGTAGTAAATCACCCTCTATTCCACACTGCCAGGATCTTTCAGCCCCTGTAAACCAATTACCCGAACACTTTAGCTCTTACATTTCCTTCTGTAATGTTGGTGTTAAGAGGCATTTTTGTCCTGCTTGGACCACAGAGACCATTTCACTACCGAGACAGTAACAACTTCAGTCCCATTTGGTCTTTATTGTAAGAAGACAGCTTTATAAAACTCTGAATGTTTTTCAGTAAACAATCAGTCCAAAGTCAAACAGTGAGAGAGCAGCTCTCTTGGAGCCTCTTACCTTTGCAAAACTGACCCAGAGGATCCACGTGGTAATGAGGTGCTGGCAGCCAGGTTAGCGAGTGTACTTGCTACTGAACGGATAAAATCTTTGCCTGTGAAAACCTGTACTGTTTAACATAGCAAAAATAAATAAGTCTCCGAGTGCAGCAGATGAGAATAAAGGGTTTTATTAAGAAAGCGAAGTGTACCTCGTTGGAGGAGGTGGAACCAAGTACCCCCCAATCAAGMCGGAGGTGAGTTCGGGGGCAGACGGAGCGCGTGGTCCCGTGTCTCGGTGGACGTGGGCTGGCTCGCCAGCGCCAGCCGTTCCCRGGCTGCACCCCGGCCCGCGGGGATCCCCGGTCCTGTGCAGATGCATCTCGCGGAGGCAGCGCATATCCAAAGCATGCTGATGATGCTGTTGTGGCAGACGGTGTTTTGAGATGATGATGTTTAGCCTCCCTGTCTTGGTTTTCTTCTTAAACTTGAGCTTGTGATTATTAAGTAGGAGCTGGCTAGCAGACATTGGAAAAGGGCCAGAGGTACCCTGCACGCTGGGGGGAGGGCTGCGGAGGCTGAATTAGCCCTCATTTTTTCCATCCTGYAGGGAGAATGGGAGCTTGACATAGTAGCAAGAAACCTTCTCAGGTGAGCCTACACAGTCCTGTTCCCGAATCCCTCCATAAAGCATGCAAGCTGAAAAGTAGGAAAGTCCTGTTCTCAGTGGAAATGGTCAGACKCCGCTTGTGGAAATTCTCTCTCCAGCTTGTGACCACGTTCAGATTTCTGCTACTGAATTTCTAGAATGTTTTCCTTCCCTCTAACCTCCCCAGGTGTGTAGAAACCACAGGTGTGCCATCAATATGCAGGGGAGTGGAGGGATTCAATTAGGAATATGCAACAGCTGCCTGCTCCTTGTTGGATGTCTTGTTCACATTGAGTTCCTGTGGCTGTCACCTGCCTAATTTTTAAAAACACCTSTTAAGTAACTAGTCTATTTCTTCCCTTTTCTCTGGTTCCTAAAGGAAATTACATCTCTGAGTCCAAGACCAAGAAACGTATGCAAGTGCATTTATCTTTAAAAATACAAGATGATAACAAATCTGGAGGTTTTCTCAAAATGTTGCATTCTTCTCTGTTGTGGAAATGAGGCTTGATAAGAAAAACATGCTGAAGCCCACTGCAGTTGTCTAGGCATCATCAAATGCTGTGTGATCCCATCCCTGATCTCTCATCTTCATCCGTAGCTGCCTCTTACTGGCATGCAGCTTAGTGCGGGATGTGGTCTCCCTCTTTACTGTTYCCAAGTCATTCCCCCCAGTCAGTCTGTTCAGAAACCCTTAAGAACCAGTGATCAGGGTCTCCCCACTGCTGCAGTCAGAGTACCTGGAGCTTGTGTTTTTGAAAAAAAAAAAAAAAGAAAAACAGAAGAAAATGTCCCGTTCAGAGTCATGCCACACTTGGGAACTAAAGTGCCACCAGGGAGGATTTGCCAAGGGTGTTGCACATGCAAACTTCAGCCGCAGACTCAAGAAACTGTCGGTGTCCTCCTGATGTCCCAGCAGTTCCAGCATGGCCAGGCCTGAGTCTCAAAAATAGCAGGAATCTGCAATTCACATACTCCGTGGGGCTTGCAGGTACTCTGCATCTCATGCTTTCAGAGGCCAGAATAGATTCTGCCGTCTGCACAGAAGGGAGAGCTATAGACCTGATGTGGCTTCAAGTGGGCAGAGGTGAGTCAGATATGAACAGCAGCCTTGACACCGGCTCTGCTGGGCACTGAACTCTTCTTACCTTTCCTTTGTGTAGGATTTGTGATTATTGTTTATAACCCCAGAGCTCCTTTGAAAATCCCCGCCTGATTTCTTGGCAGTTAACAAGAAGTACAGAGCAACAGAAACAAAAATGTCTTCTAACCTGGCCAGGCTGCTCTCTTCCTGACGAGCCCTGGTGTTTGCAGGCATCTCGTTCCATGTGTTTGCCTTGATTCAAAGTCTGTGGAAGCGAGGAGATGAGTGGGTCTGGATTTCGCACGTACCGCGGGTGGTGGCAGAGGGAGAAGGCTGAGGCATAAAGAATGGGTCTGGCGGGAAGGTATTTGGCTGTGCACTAGCAGGATTCAAGTTCTCCAGCTGTTTGATAATGTATGAAGTCAAGGGGRAAAATTTCACAAATGCATCTGCTCTCAGAGCACCTCAGAGGACTCTACCAAACTGGTATTGCTCTCCATGAACTTTTAAAAATAAATTCCTTCCTTGTCAACTTCACAAAGTGCAATTTTATCTTGACTGGGGCTTTGGACGCACGGCATACAGTGGGTCCTTGTGACTGTGCTCCTGGAGTGAATATACTTTTCTAGTAAAGCAAATCAAATTCTAATTGTAAACCTTATAARAGGATTTTGGAGAGTCAGATTAGTCTCTTCCTTGTCTCTTCAGGTTGAGCGGGAGGGAAAAAACAGTCAACACTAAGTGTTTGAGCCACTGGGTCTAACTGCCAGTRCTTGGAGGAAACTAATCTGGGGAGGGAAAAAGCTAATACAACTGCTCTTCTCATTTTCTTGTATTTCTGTATGGATCTCTGCAGATTCCTGTCCCCTGCTGGACAACATTACCAGGCTCGTGTAGCTGGGGAAAGAGGGAGCAATCAAGTGTGTTTGGAAACTCCGAAAAGGGGCTGCAGTTTGGAATTCACAGAAATGAATTTGTCTTAACTTGAAATAGAGCTTCCTCCCACCATCTCAGCAGCTGCTCCCAACAGAGCTRTCTTTGGCTGTATGTTTTATGTCAGCAAAGTTAAGTGCTCCTTGGGAGAGAGGAGGTGTTTCTGTACGCTTTCAGCCTGTATTATGGCCATTACGACTGGACCTAGTGGAAAAGGAGGAGAGGTTGTAGGTCTGAAATGGTGCGATTGAGACAGGTGACTCACTTCYGAGCAAATTTCCTTTTCACGGAGGGTGTAAGAAATACATAGAAGTATGCTCATCCTGGGCAGCARCTGTAGTGTGCTTAATTATTCATTGTACTTTGGCAATGCCTATAAAATGCTGCTGAGATCAGGGCCTTGTGCTAAGGGCTACACTCACACTCCAACACAGTGCCCAAAGAGCATGCAGATCAGAAACAGCAGGCAAAAGATTTATCCCAATYTTCTGTGTGCAGAGGTGATGCGGAGGGAAGGGAGGTGTCTCACCTGAGCTCACACTGTGAATTTGCATTAAGAGCTGGAGACTGAACGCGGATCTCCGAACTGGGAGCAAAGTGTTTCAACTGCAAATCTACCTTCCCCTCATGGTAGGTTGTCCTAACCTCTCAGGTTAAGTGTCGCTTCTAGCTGTCAGGCACAGGATTAACATATACCCACTGCTGGGTAAGAAGATGTAAATCATTCTAGTCCTGTGGATCCATTGTAGGCAGCTGCACGGGTTAGTACAATGGCAAGCATCACACGCAGAGGAAAAATGGCAAATGCTCACAGGCTTAAAATCGTGGATGCACGTTCACCTCTGATCTTTGATAGCTCAGTGGCTATAAACCGTGGCGATGCACGGAGATTAGATTTGAATCCAAAGGTGCAGTGAATTACAGTCTGTTCATTACTAACATTTTACCTAATTATCACTTTGTACAGCCTGTCCCAGCTGAATTCACATTATCTGTAAGTAAACATAACAGGCTCTCACCCGCTTGGAAGCTGCGTGAGCCTCTGTGGCCAGAGTGGTGCAGCACTAATGCCGCAGCAAGCTGAGCCCAGCTAAATTGAACCCAGGAAATTTCAAGTGACAAACACCCCCGTACCTGCCASCTCGCGCTGCCCTGCGTAGCCCACTCCTGTTTCCTGCCGCCCCCCCCGCACGCGCGGAAACGCACCGCGGCCGTCTGCCGCTCCTCTTGCTCCCACACACGGAAACTTGGGGGGTTACGATCTGAAAGTTAAAATAACGCTCCCGCCTTTGTCACGGAAGCTCTGCTACCAGTGTGGAAAATCTGCTTTCTCTCTTGTTAGTCTACAGGATAGTGCASAACCTGAAGCTCCAGGCCCTCTGCATCCCGGGGTGTCTCCTGTGAGTGTCCCAGCGTTGTGCTACAGGAACTAATCCTGCTGATCCAACACTTGCTAGTTCAAAGAGGTGCTCCTGGCTCGAACGATGTAGGGATCAAAGTCTGGGCAGTACCTGGCTCTCATCTTCCTCCAGGTGTAAGCAGTTAGATGCCCATAAGATGTCCTTACTGTTTCCACTGATGGAAGAGCAGCGTCCTGCAGCCCTTCTGTTAGCATTCTCTAAGCTCTTCCCTTGGCATTTTTGAACTGTCCTATTTCATCAGCTCACCTTATGTGATATCTTGATTCTCTTTCATATTTAGGATCTCTCTCAGCTCTGTCTTACCAGTAAATTTTAGGAGCTCCCTGCTGCTTTCTCTTTTTGAGGTAATAATTCCCTATCTAACACTTTATGCTGGCCTTCTACGTAGCAAAATTGCTGTTAAACTCTTGGAGCCATCTGTAGGCTGGGCAAAAGTGTGATTTCGTTGTCATCTAGCGATGTCACTTGTAATCATCTCCAAATTTACATAGTTTAGCGTAAATTAGAGCAAAATTCTCTGAAGCTTGAAGACAGACCTTCTGTCCAAGAATCTTCTTATAATTCCACCTCCACTGCCTGTGTTATCAGCAGCCTGATGGATAGAGGACAYCGCTTTTTATTTAAAGACATAAGATCCTTTAAATTATCTGCCTTGACGCAACAAGGGTTTTTTGGTGACTTCTGGATGAGTTAGCTAGCTTTTTGCTACAACTAACCCAAATCAATCTGCAAAGGGGAGGAAAGGGACCCGTCTTCTTTTGTATTTTGGGAGGTACAAAAGAGGTTTGACAGGATATATTTTAAAGTTTGCTTTYCATGCTGAAAATTTTGTCTGCATTGGAAAAATCCATATTTGGCTTAGAGAAAATTAGTGATGACAGGAGATAAACAGATGGTGCGATGCGATGGTCGCAGCAGGACTGTTAAATAGGCATCCGGTTAGCRCTGAGTGACTTCTGGTGGCTGCAGGAAGCAGGGATGAGTCACCCAGTCAGCCCACACGCAGAATWTCCCCAGTCACAACTCTGCTATGCCCATTCCCAACACCTCCCGGGCTCCCTTCCTAGCAAAGGAGACCATCTTCCCCATTTCGTGTGGCCTCTACATAGCCAAACGTAACAAAACAAGGCRCAAGTGTGTTCTCCCTTTCTAGTGAACTCCCTACAACTCTGAGATCTCCACTTCCCTCTTCAGACTTACACATCCAACTCTCAACAAGAAATTCTTGAGGTTTGCCTTGGCACTGCCTAGGATTCCTGCGAGATGTCAGTCCCTACTGGAATATCAGAAAGAATCGGAGCATAGTGAGCTCTCTAAAGGACMGAAGGCTTACCACATGGAAAAGACGGGCTTTTGTTCTCTGTGTACCAAAGCAGAGGAAGGAATATACCAATTCACAGAAGGTCGGAAGGGACCTCTCGAGATCATCTAGTCAAACCCCTCTGCTCAGACAGGAGGTTTGAGCAGGTTGTCCAGGACCACATCCAGTTGGGTTTTGAATATCTCCATGGGTGGAGACTCCACAACTTCTCTTGGCAACCTTGTTCTGGTGTTTGACCACCCTCACAGTAAAAAAAAGTGGTTTCTTGTGTTCAGATAGAATTTCCTGTTTCTTAATGTATCCATTGCCTCTTGTACTGTCAGAACGGTCATACCGGCATAAGGTAGCTCTGGAAATACCATCCTGACTGGAATTCTGTCAGCCTTACCCTCTTCTACCTTCTCCTGAGCAATGGGGATGACCTTACGTGCATTGGGATCTTCTCACTGCCATTTGACTAGTCCTCTAAAATGTAAACTCTGAACTTTATCTTTCATTCTCCCTCGGTGCTAACCATGAGCCAGGCTTTATGGTGATTCTCTTTGCTCTTGCAGGAAGAGCTGGTGCACGGATCGTGGGAACAATGCGAGGTGGAGAAACGGAGGAGGATGTAAGTAACCACCCSGCGTGCCTGTAGAGCTTCTCTGACTGCTTTAGAATGTCAGCCCTCTCTTCAACTAGAGAAACACCTTTTTACCTGCTGAATCTTCATGCCCCAGGCCTGCTTTTCCCCTCCTTTTCTCCAGCTGATTGCTCTCTCATCTGCACAGGCACATATTTTCCTATTTTTCTTTTGCTTTGGAGTCTCTGTACGCTGCCCTGTGCTTTAGCCTCAGCCTGCAGTGCATGACTAGTGGCACAGACGCCGCAGGAATGCMGTTTTGTTAAGCTGTTGGGGCAGATTGCTGGGAAGAGGGGATSAGTGCAGTGTAGCAGGAGTTAGATGCGTGGATCTAAATCCCCTACGTTGCTCTAAAAACACACTCCTTGGAGCCCTCTCTGTGGCCTAACAGCATCAGTCCTTCAGTCCTCCAGATAATGGGACAGGGATGAGAGYAGAACTGTGAGCTGTGCCCCTTGGGATCCCTGCCTTGCAGATAAAGCTGTCCCACGGCTCCTGGCTTTGCATCTGGTTATGGTTGACCTGGTGAGCGGACAGTGGCTAAACAGGTACACGCAGGTTGGTACAGCAGGCACTTATTCTGACTGCTGTGCTCAGCCTTTGGCATACGCGAGCAATCTTTCTGTGCCTCTGGGCACKCTTAAGTGGCTACATCTGTACTAGGAAGCTGAAGCCAGCTGCTGTGATATGGTTGGCATCCATACAGTCAGGTCTCCTCACCATCCCAAAAAGGTGCTGGCGTCCAGGCTGCCAGCTAGGAGCAGTGGGGCTGTCCTGTTCCCCAGGTGATGCTGGAATATTGTTTTGGAGAGTGCTAGTCGGCACAGGCCAAAACTGTGCTAGGAAATAGGACAAACACTTAAAAACGACGACTGTGAATTTGTGTTTGAACCCGTGCTGTCTGTTAGTTTCCTAGTGTAGACGTAGCCTGTCTGTCTCCCTGYCCAGCAGACACCCCTCCCCGTGCTGCCTGTCTAGGTGAGGAGGGCATGCTAGGAGTTCAGACACCTCTGCGCCCAGCAAGGAGCCCCGTGCTGCRGGGGGGTTATCCGTCTCTCTCAGTACTGCACTGCCTTTCGCTGCCTTCGTGGCATAGAAATTAAAGAAACGAAAGCCCATTACAGACACCAAACCCCAGGGGAGCAGCAAAGCGCTGGCTTGGATCAGGAGGCAGAGGTTAATGGAGCTAGCGTGACGCCAGGGTCCCCAGGAGAAGGTTTAACATGGGAGGTAAGCGGATGGGGGAATCCACCTCTACAGGACATAAGAACAGTAGGAAGCTCCCGATGTTCACTACCGCATACAAGAGCCATTTGCTGTCTGACACTGCTGGGTTAGCCACGCAAAGCTCTGGGCATTTCTCCTGCAGGCAGGGCCAGAAGAGAGAAGACACCGCTGCTATTAAGTGTTCATTGCAGAGACCTGGAGGCACTATAGCGATAAGGGAGTTAAGTCTCTTGCTGGAGAGGGACGAGCTGCTCTTCTTTCTGCCCATCCTCACCTTTTCTCTGGAAAGGAACTTGCAGACCATGCTCYGCTGTTTGCTGCAGCCAGCTTGGATGTGGTTAAGGCTTTTTGTTGCCTTCTGGGGAATGATTTATGCCRTTGGCATTCAGAAACATTTCTGGGTAGGGTCAGGACTGCCAGTGCTATAGGTGAAGATGTTGTGACCTTAGTCATGGTGCTGCCTGATTGTCCTTGACCATGTTCTTGCCAGCTTTGGATAGTCACTCTCTGCAATTTCTCCTTCCTTTGGACTTTCCTGTTCACAGCTTTCTCCCATGTCTCCCTGTTGGCACAGCCCCAGCACATCCAGGTGTGGAAAGCCAAGGCCTTCAGCCTCTTATTGTCCTCAGCTGCAGCCACTTTGGTTGGCTCATGGCTCTGCCCTCTTAATACAGCATCTCAGCAGGCAGCAGGGCTGAGAGGCTTGCTTAGGGACCCTTGCAGGCATCTATGTGTCTGAGATCAGGGAAGGAAACTAGTGAGGCTGGTTTGAACCCCTCAAAGAGTTAATCGAATTATGGAGTTGAGAAGAGAGCAGGCTTCAGCCTGCCCAAGAGCCGGCACTGTATGCCCAGCCTCTGTCACTTGCTGGTGTGGAACATGATGCCTGAACTGTACCTGGCTTTGCTGCCTTCTCCCCTGCTCCCATTCTGGTTACTTTCTGTTTTCTTTTATGTTCTTGTACTTTTTTTTTCTGCTCTGCCTCTCCTGTTCTTTCCACTTTGGTTCTCCAAGGGGAGATCTGCCCCAGCACGGCCAGGCACACGCAAGATCATCACCAAGGCACAGGTGGGTTTCTCTCCTGCAGTTAATTTTCTTCCACTACACCTTGATTCTTTGGTCTTGCAATAGGTATCACTTTAAAGTTAAACACCCTGCAAGGTTTTTAATACCACAGATTCAGCAGAAGTCAAGGAGTTTGTTTTTATCAGCCCCGTGAAGTGAGGAAGGAGGTTTGCAATAATAAATTGAATGGAGCAGCCACTGTCTAGCAAARTGGGGAGCTGCTGGCGAAAGCCATGTGGGCCGTTAGCTCCCAGAGGCAGCCGAGCTCTGGCTTTTCATGATCTTGGAAGGCCAGCAGCACAGCAGCCTGAGCTGGAACAAAACCTCTTGCAGAATCTGCTGCTGCTCCTTGGAGCCAGTCCAAGTCTGGACGCGTACCAGTCCAGACAAACAGCCTTCCCCRCCCCCCCAGGTGTGTGATTGCGCAGAGCGCAGGGGAGGAAGCCACGCAACGTCAGCCAGCAGTGCCATCCCGTGCTTCTGCGCTGGCAGAGATGCCTTGCCATCTGAGAACTGAACTGGTCACCAATTCTGKTTGCTTTCCTGCAGGAGGACTCGGGGGATAGTGAGATTGACCTGGATGAAGATGAAGATGAGGAGGAGGATGATATGGAAGACGACAGCATGGAAATCTCCCCAAGCAAATCCAGTCACCGAGCAAGGAAGCCAGAGCCACTAGAGGAAAGTGATAATGACTTCTGACCCTCTAGTAGGAGGACCAAGAGGCATCTGAAATATAAACATGCTCCTGGAGAGCATGCAGGCCRGGAGCTAATATCCTGCCATTTGAAAAGCGCTTGTCGGCATGAATTCAGGAGTCGGTAAATAATGTTCATTAAACTTGAAAATTAAACTTGGATTGCCAGTCTTGTGACTCTCAAAGCATGAGCAGTTTATCCATGATGAGAATCAGTAATGTGGAGTGCGGTTATTTCCATAATTGCATTAGAACTGGCCCTCATGCACTGCAGTGCCAAAAGTCGCACTCCAGTGAGCATCGTGTGCTTGATTTCCCTGCATTTTATTATGTCCAACGAGATTTTTTTGGCTTAATAAAACTTGATGAAAAGCTGCTCTGGGAACACATTTAAATTGATTTTAAATCTGGCTTAAATCTGTTTATCCTAAACATATTCTTTACTTGATCAAGGGCTTGCCTCCACAAAGAGCAGCACCAGTTGCACTAAGGGAGTGGGAAACTAGTGAAGGGGTCCTCAAATACCACCTTCAGTGCAGCATCTTTCAGTATTTCAGCTGTGTCGGTGGGAATTGTTCTCAAACTTCAGTGGGCTGTGCCTGAGTGCTCTGAGAGCGACTGCGTGAGGCAGCACTGTAACTAAATCTGTATGAAATTAGCCCTTTAATTATACTGGCACTTCTGGGGCGGACTGAGATTTAGGCACTCAAATGGGYCAAAAGCTTTTGTTCGGCAAGTTATACTGATGCCATCAGTTGAAAATGTATTCAGGTGAACGCAAAAGCTGGAGTTTGTCTAGTGTGTTGCCTCTTTTCTTTTAGCTCTGCTTTAGCATCACAATTTGTCTTCAACRGGAGCAGAAATCAGTGCTTGATTAGAAGAGTTCATTTTGGTGTGTGTTCATCAGGGCAGACAAGAGCCCAGGCTGTTTTCCTGCCCTTCCCTTTTTTTACATCAGCAAAGTACTTTGCTTTCCCCCCCATCTGGAGCCTAGAGTCAGGTCCCACCCCTCCATTATTGTGCTGAAGGAAGGAACACGCGTGAGTTACTTGAAAAAACCAAGAGCTTTTTCATCTCTCCGTGTCTCTGGCCCCAAGAGAACCTTCACGCCCAAGGCAGTTCCTCATCAGCAGAGCTCAGAGTTTGAAATGTCATGTCGAGGGGGGACAAAAGTTTACAGGTAAATACAGCGCAGTTTTTGTGTAGTAACAGGACGTATGYGGGTGCAGTGGTGTGCTGAAATGCATGCAGTCGTACAGGCTTGAGCTGAACAGGCTGACAATTAGGACGCCTCTGCACCCTGCGAAGTAAATTGGCATTTTGCACCTCGCTTCAGAGGAAGCAGACACAGAAGATGGTGTTGTTAGTGCTAGACCCCTGCTGCAAAGCCATCAGGGTGGCCCTGTGACAGCCAGTGAGAAAGCGKGTGCTCGCCGCATCCCTCTCCCAAGGGATGAGAATGTCCTGATTTTAGGACCTGTCCTGAAAATATTTTTCCATGTTACGCAGGGAATCTGTCCTGGTCCTCCCTGCGTGCTGAGATATATCTGACCCGTGAGAGAGATTTCCCGCGAGATTGGGGCCAGTCTCCTGGCCTGCAGTTTCAGAGTTACAGTTTTCTATGTTATTTCCTATACTGTAGGCCGAAATGGRAAGCTGACTTCATACCTTGTGTGCACAGAACCAGAGCCTCTTCAGGCAGCACTGCCACCTAGCCTTTCCGCCCAGCCGGCCGGGTTTTAGGGTAGCCGTGCTTTGCATCGCAGCTTCTTGTACCAGGCTTAAACGGCAGCCACCCCCGGTGCCAGTGGAAATGCACCCTCTGAGCACTTGACGCTTTCAGCTCAGGAGTGTTTGTGTATGGCTAGGTACGTGCATATGTGGACAGATCGATTAAATATATTACAAATTGTCGTTAACCCCCTGTTTCCTGGAGCTGTCTCAGGGCTGTTGGGCGCTCTCTCCACTGGTGTTTCAGCTCGGGGTTAGGCACAGGCTTTGGGCAGAGCTGGACCCGAGCCTCGCTCTGCCYGGAAATAACGGTGAAAGGGGTAGGACTTAAATCACTCAGCGTCACTCCGTCCTGTTGGAGAGCATGCGCCAGCCCCTGACACCTCGTGGAAAAGCCACGAGCCCTCTCCCCACACCGCTACAGGGTGTGGGGTCTCCAGCCGGGGCAGCGGAGCACAGTGCACCCCAAATGTCACGTGTAGTGATCCACAGAGAGGAAGGCAGCACAAGGCATCTTCTCAGCTAGGAACCAATTCATTTCCAAATATCTACCTGYCACCCAGCTCAGCCCAGCAGTTCTCCAGGATCGGCCCACAGAGGTCCCTGAAGCAGTCGCTGCCCTGGCTGCAGCAGCAGCACGGCTCAGGGTGGGCTCGGGGTGGGGTGGGGTGGGGAGAGGGGACAGTGGCTGGAAGGGGGGCTCTGGGGGGGGTTACATACTTTGGCTACTGATCCACCTGCAAACCTGGCACCTTCTGGAGAGCCACKGGGTCTCTGCCACACACGCGAGGGCATCACCTGGCACCTCTGCTTTCGGCAGCTGCCTGCCCAAAAGGTGACCTGCTAGGGGAGGACCCTGCCTGCAGCTGGGACGTCGGGAAGACGCATCACAAGGTCACACAGCTTGTCACCGATGACAACAGCAGGGGACCCAAAAAATCCAGCCTAAACTCGAGCGGCAGGACTTCGTGTTAAGGCAGTGCCAGTGTAGCACCGAGATGCGTGCGTTGAAGACGGCCCATCCTCGTGCAGTGCTATTCCTCTTACGTTCACCGTCCCGCTCCTCCTCCCGTTATCCTGAGGGCTCTTTATTTCCCAAGGTCTTTCTAGATGGTTCCACCCCTATGCCTTGGGATGCCCGTCTCTTCCGAGAACAGCACTAACAAACGCTTCAGTCACGCTTGGCCAGCACCAGCCTGTTATTGAGGGCACGGCAAACACACAGGTCGCACTCGCCGCCTGGGACCCTGCTCTGAAGTGCCCGGGTCCAACGCACCGCTCCCATCTGAGCAAGGAGACGGCGAACCCCTCGTCTCGGGGGTTTYGGCAGGAGCCTGCAGGACTGGGCTGTACCTGCCCAGGTGAGAAGGGGCTGCTGTGAATCCTGCCCGTGTTTCACCCGCTTCTCCCGGGATCCCTGCCAGAACTAGAGCTGGCGCTGGGAGCAGAGCCCTGGAGCCCTGGCTGGGGTGTTGCAACATTTTCCCCCAGGGACTCGGGCTGGGACAAGAGCGGAGCTCCGGGGCCGTCAGGGTGCGCCCGGTCTGGGGCACGGTCTGAGCACAGCGCGGTAACCCCGTGGAGATCACGGGAGGGAGTCGCTGCCGCCGGCAGTGGCAGGTAAGTCACCCACGAAAACAAGGGCTGGCATGTGGGATCTGCCCCCTCCTCCCTCCTGTTTGCATTTCACCCGTTCCTTGAAGCTCCCCCAGGGCCCGGATGAACAGGGACATGGTCGCACATCCCTCAGCCTTCAACACTAGCGAGCCTTGACCCTCCTGCACTGCTGATCCGGGGGTCCCAGGTCCTCCTGGGCCGTGCCGGGGAGCTCAGGAGCTCTCCTTGCCGCAGCTCTCCTCCCTGAGACGGGTGGGCGGAGGGCCGAGCAGCTCCCTGCAGAGGCACGCTGGCCAAAGGGACCCACCGGGCCACCCCYTTGCTGCGGCCAGGCACCCTCACACGTCCACCACGCAGTCGGGTGAGTTTGTCCGGATAGCGTCGGAGATCATCTTGGCTCCCGACTGGCCGATGCGGTTCCCCTGCAGGCTGGGAGAAAGAGAAGAGGAGTTCAGGCTTAGACATGAGGCAGAGCAGGATCCTCGGTGGGTACAAGAGATGCACCCCAGCTTTGCACCAGCACCATCTGCACCCTCCCTCCACCATCCAGGAGCTCTTGCTGGGACCCCGGTCACGGGGGACTCTGGGTTTGAGAGCCCAGAGGCAGCCAGGTGAGAAGCTGGAGAAAGCCCCTGGGAGCTGGAGGGGCTGAGCCAGCCTGTCCCTGTGATATTTTGGAGAGCATTTGGCTTTTGGGGTGGTTCTTCGCCCCAGAGGCACCCCCAGAGAGGAGCTGTGGGGTCTGGAGCTGTGCGGGGATGGTGGCTGTCACACCGGGAGGAGCACAGGGCGTCCTTGCCCCCTGCCCCATTGGGGAGGTCCCTGTAGGGCAACTGGGAACGGGCAGTGCCACTGGTGGGGAAAGTCCCTTGATGGTTCCCGTGGTCTCCCCCATCCCTGCCTTACCGTCCAGCTCAGCAGCCACTTACTTCACATAGGTGAGGCCGTGGTTGCCCTTCAGAGCGGTGGCGATGCAGATGGCTCCGTCCATGCCCAGGGAGTTTTCCTGCAGGCTGCGGGAGGTGGGACAGTCAGAAAGCACCGGCCAGGGAGATGTGGCCACCAGGAGGGAATGCATGCCGTGTGCGTGGGCGTTGGGAAAAGCCACCAGCTCAGGGCTTTGGCCCACTGAGAGCTGCTGGCCTGGCCGTCCCCTCGCTGCTCCCTCCAGGAAGGTCTGGAAAGGCTCTTTTTGGTTCCCGCCCCAGGGAGCGGGATACTTACTTGAGCCGGCGGAGGCTGCGGTTCACCTTCAGCGCGTTGGCCATCGCTTTGGCCCCTGCCACGCCAATGGAGTTTCCCCGCAAGCTGCGGAGGAAGGCAGGTGGTGAGGAAGGACAGCCCGGGACGGCCCCATGCTGTCCCTGGGCAAGAGGAGGAGGTGGGAGAGGTGGCCCCACACCAGCGAGTCAAGGGACAAGCCAGCCAAGTCTGGTGGGACACGATGCAAGGGTGGAAGTGGTGCTGAGCTAAGGACCGGGGTCTCGGACACCCCCAGGGAGCAGTGTCGCAGCCATGGGGACTTGGTGGCCCCACCGAGCACTTACTCCAGGATCTGCAGGCTCTTGTTGACCATCAAGGCTTCTGCCAGGGCTTGAGCACCAGCCGCGCCAACTGAAGCCACCTGCAGGCTGCAAGAGAGAAGGACCCTTCAGTGCATGTCATGAGGTGGCCGTGGTGTGCTAATTAGAGAAGCTAATTAGGCTGCGATGCCAGGACCCCGCCGCAGCCTGGATACTCACTGGAGATCTGCCAGGGTTGTGTTGACCTTCAGCGCAGCGGAGAGGGCGGCCATTCCCTCATCTCCGATGGCGTTCTCCTGCAAGCTAAGACATGCAAGTGCTGTGTCTGCCCACGGCCCGGGCACCCAGGAGCAGGGAGACGGGCAGCGAGCACAGGGCACGGTGTGCTGGGCTTTCCCAAATGGCTTGGGGTGGCCCCTGGGCCACCAGGTACTTAGAGCATCCCCAGCCAGGGGCATGCGACGGGGACACAGGATGGACTGGAACCCATGGAGGAGGCAGCAGGCAAAGCCACCTCCCCTGGAGCAGCGTGAGGGCAGAGTCCTTGGGCAGGTCCCGGTAGGAAGATGCTGCCCAGGACCTGCCTGCCCATGTCCCCACTTACTCGAGGCTGGCCAGGCTACCATTGGACTGTAGTGCTTGTGCCAGGGCCGTGGCAGCTTTTGCCTGGATGAAGTTCCACTGCAAGCTGCAAACAGGAGAGAACGGGAGGTGAAGTCCGGGGCTGCGAGGACGCCCCGATCCCTGCAGGCTCAGCACCCATCTGCTCCCATCCAGCGGGGTGGGRGCTGGGAGGTGACCCACGTGCAAGACCCCGTGGGTCCATCGGGGATGGCACACGTCCCGCGGCAGGGTGACCCTGGAGGGGCTGAGGCCCAGGAGCAGGGTCCCTGCCCCGTGGCCACGCAAGGGGCTTCAAAACCATCCAGGTCCAAGGGGAAACTCACTGGAGGGACGTGAGCGCCCGGTTCTCTTTCATCGCTAAAGCGATGGCCTTGCCGCCTTCATCGTACAGCAGGTTCGCTGCTAAGCTAGAGACAGGGGACAGAGGACACAAGTCATGCACACAGAGTTTGGGACAACTCCAGCGACACTGCGCAGCAGCGTGGGTGCCCTCCTGGGCCCCGTGGGACTTACTCCAGCTTCCTGAGGGTGCTGTTGGTCCGCAGGGCGYGGGCGATGGCAGGGCCCCCCTCCTTGCTGATGGAGTTCTCCCGCAGGCTGGGGAAAAACACGGGGCTGGGGAGGAGCGGCCGAGGCAGGGCACGGCCGCTCCCCCACAGCCCCGCTCGGCCCCCGCTCTGGGGCTGAGGCCATCTATTGCAACGGGCAGTCTGTCTGCCTTGCGTCCCCATCAGCATCTGCATCCCCATCGGCATCTGCATCTCCGTTCCCTGCATCCCCATCGGCATCTGCATCTCCGTTCCCTGCGTCTCCATTCCCTGTGCATCCTACAGCTGTGAGCACCGATGCCATCAGGGCTTTTTCCCAGCCTCCCAGCCCTGCTGCCGTCGTTTCATTGCCAGACACGGCTGAACCGACACCGTCCCAAGGGGAGAAAGCTAACGATGGAGAGAAGATGCTCGCAGCCAGAGGAGGGACAGAGGCTGCTTCCAGCATCCCAGAGCATTTGCGGAAACAACCAGGCAGAAGGAAAAGTTCTCGCATCCCGTGTCCCGGCAGCAGCTTTTGGCCAGGGTGGCCGGAGGGACTGTCACTTACTTGAGGTTGATGAGTCCCTTGTTGGAGCAGAGAGCCGCTGTCAGCGCGGTGACCCCAGCGCTGCTGATGGAGTTGCTCTGGAGACTGAGACAAACGGGGGAAGGTGTGAGGACGGGCCAGTCTTGGCATCACAGGTAGGCTGTGGGGTCGTGTTTGGGGTGAAAAGTGCCCGTTTCACTGAGAAACAGGCACCTCCCAGCCACGGGAGACGGGGAGCCGAGGCTAAAGGGCCAACTTTGGGAGCAGCCAGGCCAGGATCAGCATCTCCTGCTCACCACAGCAGCACCAGCCCCACGGAGCAGAGGTGACGGGGTTTGCTGGCACTTTGGGGCAGCCGTGTCCCCGGCCGGCTGTCACCACGGCTGCTGGCTCAGCTGGGGATGCGGTTCCTGCAGTCTTTGGGTCCTTGTCACACCGTGGGAAGCCAGTGACGGACCCAGGGCACGGCAGCTTGTCCCCAGGAGCCATCAGCCCTCTGCTCCAGCCAGGTGGGAGGAATGGTCCTCTCTGGCTGCCATTCCCAAGGGAGATGAAGGTTGCACCATCCCACCCTGACTCTGCCAGGCCCCAGCCTGTTACCTTCCTCGTTAGCCAATTCCCATCACATTTGAGAGAGAGAAAAGGCCCAAAGCTGCTAGTATCCTCCAAAAGCAGAAAAAAAAAAATCATCATCTGGGTTGAGGAGTAACTCCTTCAGATCTGGGGCGGTACGAGGGGCTCTGGGGGCAGGGAGGGAGCCTGGAGGGGGTGGGAGGTGCTGCTGGAGCGAGGAGGCTGGACTGGGCGCTGCTGGGCAAGCAGGAGACCAGGCGTGGAGGGGGGACTTACTCGAGGCTTTGCAGACTGTGGTTCACCTTCAGAGCTTCGGCCAAGGCAACTGAGCCGTTGTCTCCTATCGAGTTACTGGAGAGTCTGAGACACAAGAGGAAGAGCAGGCGTTACCGGCAGCCGCGCTGCAACCAGCTTAGATCTGCTGGCAAAGGATTCATCTCCCCCAGGCTCTTTCTGCTCCAGCAATAAGCATGAACTTGCTGTGGTCTCATTTCCAASCTACATACACCTCGGTTCTTGTATTGTGGTTTTGAGCTGAAATGGCTTTTAATGTATCCGCAGGGCCTGGAGACCTGCTGCTTGCCTCTGCTGGAGGGAAGACTCAGCCTCTCGTGGCTCCTTGCATCCCCGGAGATATGGAGAGCATCTCCGCAGGGTCGCTCCGAAAGCAGTGCTGGAGGTCCTTGCCCTCCTCCACCCACGCCGACCCCCTTGGGCGACGCTAGCAGCGTTGTCCTGCCTGCGTCGCGTGGCCCAGCCCCCTGCCCACCGCAGGGGATCCCGGGAGACGTGGCGCTGGCATCGCCATCCCTCCGCCCCGTCCTGCTCTTACGTCAGCTCCTTCAGGCTGCAGTTCTGCTTCAGCGCCTCTGCTATTTTCCTGGCACCGTGGGCTCCGATGGCGTTTTTCTGCAGGCTGCAAAGGTGAGGAAGGCACCCATGAATATCGGGTGCCACGTCCCCGTCAGTGGCACCTCGGTCTGCTGGGTGGCTGGGAAGGGGGGACAGCAGGTCCCGGTCACTCACTGCAGCGTTGTCAGCCTGTGGTTGGTCAACAGGGCCTCGGCCAGGAAGGTGGCACCATCCTCCTTGATGATGTTGTGCTGCAGGCTGCGAGGAGAGAGGAGCGAAGCCGTGCACGGCAGCCACCGCAGTGGGGCGAGGGGCCGTGCAGGGTCGCRGTTGCCTGTCCTGGCATTTGCTTGCCCCCGTCCCTGGTGTGAGAAGGGCGTCCGGCCCCCAAGCATCCCTGCCCGGGGGTCTCCCTCCCTCCTCTCCTGTGGGAGATGCCTCCTCCCATGCACCAGCACCCTGTGAGCTCCTGCGCGAGGGATGGACCTGCACCTGGACCTCTACTACATCAACCTCTACCTCTACGTCAACCTCTACCTCTATGTCAACCTCTACCTCTACATCAACCTCTACCTCTACATCAACCTCTACCTCTATGTCAACCTCTACATCTACCTCTACATCTACATCTACCTCTACATCTACCTCTACCTCAACTTCAACCTGGACCCACTGAAGCTGAGAGGCAGGAGGGTCCCAACATCTCTGGCCCAGGGCTGCCCCAGTCACCGGGTCTCTGCCGGCCGCACTCGTGCTTGCTGCCCGGCACAACCAAACCGGGTTGTGCCCAGGGTCTCCCCACCGGCTGGCCCTCGAGGTGGGGAAAACCTTGATGGGACAGGAGAGGGCTGGAGGGGGCTTGTCTTGGGGATCKGCTCACGGAGRTGCTGCAGAAGTTGAGACTTACTTCAGGGAGAGCAGGACTTGATTTTTTTTAAGTGCATCAGCCAGTGCTTTTGCTCCGGTGGGGCCRATGGAGTTGCTCCGCAGGCTGGGGYGAGACRGGCAGAAAAGCCAAGGTTAGCAAAGCCGGAGTGGCATGTGCCCAGTTTAAGCCAAATGCCTCCATGTGGCACAATCTCAGGCACTGCTGAGGTGGGACATCAGGCCGGCCGCTCGCAAGAGTTATGTTCACCTCTTGAGCGGTGGTGGCTTTGGGAGCTGAAGACCCTCCCCAGCTCGGTCAGGCCGGGTGGGATCCGGCCCCGCTGCGGCCATGGGAATGGTTCCCAGTGGGGAAGGCGTGCGTGGCAGGAGCTGGTAAAGGGGGAACACTTACTCCAGCGCCATCAGGCTCCTGTTCACCATCAGCGACCTGGCCAGCGCTTTGGCTCCCTTATTGCTGATCTGGTTTTCTGCCAAGCTGCCCAGAAAAAGAAAAATTGGGTGTTTTTCAGGAGGAGGAAGAGGCTTTCGCAGCCCCTGGCATGTCCCAGGACGCAGCTGGGATGGGTGAGCAGAGGAAAGYCATGGGGAGCGTTTGGTTTGTGGTGCAACCATGCAAAGTGGTGGATGCTCTGAGGTCTGCTCTCCTGAGGTGGACACCAGGCAGGGGATTGCAAGGACAGGGTGGAAGGGGAGTTTCTAGACTTAAAATTCATTCATGTCGTGAAAAGGGAGCTCAGGTCGCAGCATGGGGGACTCTSTGCTCAGCCACGAAGGGCAGGGAGGTGGGGAAAGTGGGGACCCATCTATCTGGGGTGAGGCATCTCCCTGCGCGGGGGTTGGGAGCCCATCCCCTCCATACATCAGATGCTCCGTGCGGAGCCTCAGGTGTCCAGCAAACAGCCGTGACCTTGGGAAGCAGTTTGTGGGGATAACCCATGGATTTCTACACTGATTTTTAGGAACAGTGAGGAGGCAGCGAGACAGGCTGGGCGAGACAGCCTGCCCAGCCACCGCGAGGACACAGGGGGTAAGGTCACCGTGCCTGGGTGCAGGAGATCGTGTGGAGCTGTCCTTGTCACTAGGCACCCTGGGGAGCCAGTGGGAGAGTCGTTCCTGGAGGACCCTCACCCTGGTTTTGAGGTGTCCCCAGCTCCGCTCTGCATCCCCAGGAACAGCCTGTCTGCCCTGGCAGGTCCTACCTGAGCTTCTGGATCTGGCAGTCCTTCACGCTCAGCACGCTGCCCAGCAGATCCATCACATTGTCCTTAAACTGGTTATTGTCCAGCCTGGAGRAGGTACAAGGAAAGAGCAAAAGCAAGCGTTTGGAGAACAAAGTGGAGAATGGACTACACCCCTGTGACATCTGCCCATCACAGGTGGAAAAACTCAAGCACAGAAGTAGAGCTGACCCAGTGCCATCCTCAGGGCAGCTCTCTGCTGATGGACAATGTTGGTGGGCCCATGTCTCCCATCGACACACAGGATTTTGAGTCACAGCCCGGCATCCCTGCTTGCTTCTCCCAGTACAATCCAACCAGGACTCACCTGAGGTTGTGGCAGAAGAGGAGCTGGGAGAGCAGGCTCTTACAGACGTTGTAGGTGAGGCAGTTGGAGAGGTTYGTCTCCTCCATGCAGACGTCAGAGACCTGCAGGAGATAAGCCAGGGCAGAGCAGTTCACGGGGGTGAGCATCCCGGCCAAGCTCTCGTTCTTCATTGCTTCTTCCACAGTCTTAGCGATCTCCATGTGCTGAATTTCGTACAGGCAGTGCATGGTGTTCACCGTCCGCGAGGAGATGACGTAGTCGGTGTTCAGGCAGCCCTGGAGGAAGCTGATCGCTTGGCCCCTGAAGCTGCTGTGCTCATCCTTCACCAGCAACCACCCAGAGAGCAGCTTGTTCACCTGCGGGGAGAGGAGCCCAGAGAGAAAACGCACAAAGATGTCCAGCTGCCTGTCCTCTGCCTGCAGCGACCTCTGAACAGCACTCTTGAAGTGGTTGAGGAAACCCAACTTGGGCCAGGACATCCCGCTCTCCGTGAAGAGGTCGAATATTGCCCGCTTCGCAGCCGTGTAATAATAAATAGCTGCTAGAAACTCCTGTATGGTTAAGTGGGAGAAGTAGTAGGCTGTGAAGGACTGCATCTCTTCTTTGAGTAGGAGTCGACTGCACAAGCTGCTCTGCAGCAAGGAAAGGTCAATGCCGTACGCCTTCATGTCCTGCTCGTAAAACACGTATTTCTTTTTGAGCAGCCCGTAGAAGGCCAGTCTGCCCAGGCTGCCCACTATCTTCCTGCTGTTGTTCACAGCCTGCTCGATCCTGAGTGTTTCTCTTGGCTTTTCCAGCCAGTCGCTGCTCAGAGCCATTTTAAAATAATAGGAGTAGATTTCTGATAGGGTCTTGGGGACAACGGTTGTTTCTTGGGATTGATCGGTGCTATTTTTTAGGTAATAAGCGATCGAGGAGCCAGAAATCCAGCAAAAGCCAGGAACGGTGCACATGACGTGTAAAGACCTGTTAGCCCTGATGTGATGCAGGACTTGGCTGGATAGATCTCTGTTGTCAAGGAACATCTGGTCCAAGAAGTCCTTCATCTCCGCAGCTCTGAAACCTCGTATTTCCGTCATGCGGTCAACAAGCCCGCCGGGGATTTGCCTGGCTGCTGTTGGCCGTGACGTGACCCAGACAGAAGCCTCCTGCAGCAGATTGCCACGGATAATGTTGGTGATCAGGTTGTCCACTTGGATCTCCTTTTTGGGATCGGTGCATACTACCGTGTTGGAAAAATCCAAAGGAGTCTTGAACTCATCCAAGCCATCGAGGATCAGCAGGGTCCTGGCGGCTCCCGCCGAGATGCAGTTCGGCTCGGTGATGTGAGGGAAGGCCGAGCAGATGAGCCTCTCGGCAGAGAGCTTCTCRTAAGTGTTGAGCTCCCGGAAGGTGAGGGGCAGCACGAAGATGATGTCTCTGTTGATCTCCCCCTTTGCCCAGGTGTAGACAAACAGCTTCACCAGTGTGCTTTTGCCAATCCCGGCCACTCCGAYGGTGACAGAGATCCGAGGTGGGATGCTGACCTTGGAGAGAGGCAGGAAGAGCTTCTCCAGAGGGATGCTCTTGGATACATTTCGTAAACCTTTGGTGGCTTCGATCTGCAGGATGTCATGCTCCTTCTGCTGGATATCGGTCAAGCCTTCCACGAGCAGCAGGTTCGTGAGTCGCTGGAGGGGCCCCGTCTCCAAGCCATTCCCATAGTAGCTTTGGAGGCTCTCCAGGTGCTTCTGCACCATGGGTTCTGCACAGAGAGAAATGAAACGTGGGGGTGAGGAAGAGGATGGTAACCGCAAATGCAAATGAGAGACGCTGCTTCACTTTTCTGCCATGCCCATGCAGAGGGGAAACCGCATGGAGCCCTTACATCCCAGCAGGAAGGTATGTGCCAGGGCCCGGAGGGCACTAATAGGCTTAAATGGCCCTGACCAGCCTCACCCATCGGTCCAGGAGCCCCATTTAAGCTCAGGCCTAGGCCTTCAGCCCCTGCCTAAGCTATGTTGGAGGAACACTTGTCTACAGTGCCATCGCGCCTGTGCCTGCTACGGACCTTGTTGATCTGGACCTTGATCTTGGACCTCATCACTCTGCACTTGCCTGGTGACCACTGGTCTGTGTCTGAACCTGGTTGCCCTCACTGRACCTGGTCCTGACCTCTGGATTGACTTCCCGGCTTGACCTCAGCCCTGCCTCATCACCATGGACTTGTCTGATGAATTGGATTCCTGGCTGAACCCGATGACCATCTCTGGACCTGCCCTGCTCACCTGGCTCAGGTACCATGGCCCCTGGTACAGCATATTTAAACCCCCCATATTTAAACCACCCTGGACAAGCAGGGGATGGTGGTGCGAGAGATTCAGAGCAGAYACCAGCCAAGGTTGGAGCCTTCCAACCAGGAGGGAAACCAGGGAAACCTCTCCTGGCAAAAGGGTTGCAAGGAGARCCTGAAGTTGGAGCAGCCACCAACGGATGGGGTCAGGGATGCTCAGCCACCCTCCTCCAGCTGTCCCCCTGTTCCCAGCCYAGCTGCTGGGAGTGACTGGTGTGATCTGGACATTGAGGACATTAAARACTCCTCGGGCTGCCCAGAGAGGTGTGCTGAGGGCAGCGAGGGGCCTGAAGGAAGATCCCTCAGACGTGGCAGAGAGCCCTTGTCACCCCCTGGCCGTGTCCTTCCCCAGCAGAGACCCTGAGATGGCACCGTCACTTGGCATGGACACTCCCATCAGAGCTGCCAACGCTGCCCAGCTCTGTGCAGATCTTGGGGTGCTCCAGCAAGCCCCCACAGCCAGGACATGTGTGCAGACACCCCTCATTGGGTCCAAAGTGGACTGCCTACCATAGACAGTGATGTGAAGGTAGAGCTGGGAATTGGTGGTCTCGATGAAGGTCTGCAGGGACTGGGAGGCGTAGCTGCCCTTGCCAGCCAGGACATCCACCACCGCCCTCACCTGCTCGGGCAGGGAGCTCGCCTCCTGCGCCCGGCCGGCCTCCTCTGCCGTGAGGAGGTCCAGCCTCCGCAGGTAGCAGATGATCTCCTCCAGGAACTGCGGCGAGATGGACCTCACCAGCTGCTTGCGGTAGCGGTTGATCCAAGCCTCTGCAGGAGAGGAGAGCAGGAGAGTTGGGTCTTGTGCAAGCCCTGGGCACGTTGCTCAGGGGTGATGGGGAAAGGCAGCGGTGGAGCACCCCATCTGACTCTGAAGGTAGCAGGGGGTAAACCAGAGGCCTCCAGAGCTAGCTGCCAAAGTCCTCCTTGAGATGATGCCATCCCAAAGTCATGGCAGGCTGTTTTGTTAGGAGCTGCTTGGTCAAGGCAGCAGCTATCGAAATTGGAGTCAAAGAAACTGAAGAACACAATCATGAAATGACATTTCCTCCTGGAAACCAAGCCCATGCAGAGATAAAAGTCTGAGCAAGATCATTATCTTTGGAGACAGCCTTTCCCCCTGTGCCAGCACCGTGGTCCCCAAGCCCTTGGACCAGGAACCACTGTCAATCCTCACACCTCGGTGCCCCACCTCATCCCATTTTTGAACCCAAAACTCCACCGMGATGATGGATCTCCGGCTGCCCTGCCACCACTCACCTTCCATCAGAGGCCTCCCGTGACATGGGCGATGCCCGGGCGAGGAGCGCTGTGTTGGCGGCAGCACGGCCGTCCCATGGACCGCCCCGCGTCCCCCCAGCCGGCTCACAGCATCAGTTGAGGCTCCTCAGCCTTTATCCATGTTCCTGGTGGAAGAAGAGGAGAAGCATCAGGAGCAGCATGGGAAGGAGCCCACCTCGAGCTAACATGGTACTGACTGTGGTCGAGCCAAGGGTCCATTCATCAGCTTTTGGCTAAGACCAGAGTCCCCGGCGCTGTGGACCTGGCAGGGGCAGAGCCGGGACCATCACGCTGCAGCATCTTTGCCCAGACCTCGTGTGCCRCAAACTTGGTGCCTTTACCACCACCACTTATTCTGGAGCCTTTTTCGGGCAGACTGTGATTGCATTAATTGCCCAGATGATGCCCCTGTGCCATCTGCRGGCCACCTGGCGAGTGCCTGAGTGCCACCAATGTCACCGGAGGGACAACAGGGCTGTGAACCGCTCGCGTTTTCCTTCACCGTGTTGTGAAGGAAGTTGTGGGGCAGCAGGCAGAGCGATGAAGGGCCCGTTTCAGTTTCGAACCCACCTCGCCGCCATCCAGAGCCTCCGTCAGGGCTTGCCGAGCGTGGCCAACACCACATCCTGTTGCAGATGTCTGTAGATGCTCTGCTTTCGGCAGCACTGGTGAACCATCACCTGGAGAAGGAGCATCTACCTGCTCCCTCCCCCTCGGCTGCTGCCAAACCACGCTGAGGGTTCAGTGTTTTATTTTTAAGAAGTGTATCTGCTCAGTGAGTCCAACTGTTTTTAGAGCAGAGGTGGAGAGGGAAATACCTCCACACCTGAGAGCGCTCCCGGCTTCACCTCTGTTAGCAGATGGCACTCTCCACCAGCCCCAAAGTCATCTCCAGGACCTGGCCGTGTCCAGCTGGGAACTTCTCAGCCCCAGGTGCCGTCTGATCATGGCAGCGATGCAAATGCAGTGTCCCAGTGGCCTGGCCCGTGGCCTGGCACGGCAGCCTTTCCTCACCTCCGCCTGGCCTACAGGATGCTCTAGATCCATGCGACCACCCCCATGCGTGCCGGTCAGAGGCACTGCAAGGAGGTCCCTGCCCGCAGGCAGCGTTGCTTTTGCCCAAACCCACTCCCGAGTGGGACGTGGGCACCGTGGGGGCTTCGGCGCAGCCTCGCCAACAGGTACAGGTAATGCTCACTTGCTTTGGTCAAACCCAACCTCTTCCAGGGAGAAAGCACAAATGCAGCTTGACCAGGGAAACTTGGTAGAGTCTCTGGTCCGTGGTGCAAGGTTAAGGTGCTTGGGACATCCCTTTTGCAGCCTCCTCCTTTCGTCCTCCTGCCAGGAGATCTATGCTGARGTTTATTTCTCCCACCAGAAAAGCAAGGGCTCAGCCACCAGCAGCGGCCCAGCCGTGCGGATGGTGGCCAGGCTGCAGGAGGGAGGACCAGGCACAGCCTCTCCCAGAGCCGAGTCCCTCACAGACCCCGCTGGCTGGATCTCCCATCGAGACCCCTTCGCAGCACGTCCTACGGAGCCCGGTAAGTGTCCGAGAGGCGCTGGGTGACAAAACATCCCTGCCTGCCCCGATGGTTTCACACGTGGCTTGGACAAGCCCTCGTAGGGGTGGGGGGTGCTGTTGTAGCTGGGTGTGAAGCCACAACCTTTCCCTCCAGGAGGAAAACCCGGGTCCTTCCGCTCTTCCTCGGCTGCCCAGCTCTGACCCCCTGGTTTCAGAGGTGGCAGAGGTCCACGTTGCCCCTGGCAGTGACGGTGGCCCCACAGCAAAGCCCTGTTCTCCATACAGGGAGCAGCAGGGCAGCAGCAGCAGCTCACCTTGCTCTTCACCCCCCAGACAGTGGCTTGGTCAATTAAGACACCATAAATTAAAGGAGCTCGGTGAGCAATTCACAGTGAAATTTTCACCCTTTGATGTTTTCTTGTCTCTAGCTGGCCTGGAAAGTTCAATTAAGCCTTTGCGCGCAGCAGTCCCCAGGTCTCTCAGCTTTGCCGTGCAACCACGGCCAAATGCAAGGGGGTTTTGCTGCTTGCAGCGCTGTTCCCACAGCCCTTCCTCTGAAATGCGGCTGACGAGAAATACCCTTTGATGGGGGGAAGCCTGCTCTAACACCAGAAATTATTTGATGGGGTTCCTCTGGTGCTACTTCAAAATGTGATCTCGCTGCTGGAAACCAGCAGCYGTGGGTCAGCTCATGCAAACGCATCTGACCAGGAGAATAAAGCAGCAGAAGAAATAACGCAGTGGCTGCAATTTTTTTCTGCTTCCAGTAGAAAAGTTTCAGGTGCAGCTCTAGGACCACCCAGTGACGCTGGAGGCTGCATCCTAGGAGGGTGAAGGGCRTTATCTACTCTCACACGAGCTGTCTGAAGGGTAGAAGCCAGTCAAAKCCAAGCTCTGTAACCCGTACGGAGATCCAAGGTGTTTCCAGGATGTGACCCAGCCCATCCCGAGGCTGCTGGGATGAGTCGTCTTCTGGAAGTGCCACAATCCCCCGTGCCTGAGACTGGAAAGCGGCATCCACGTCCATCCTGCGTGCGCGGAGCTCAGCCCCGGGTTTGCAGCTATCGCTTGGCCAGGATGAAGCAGGGACAAGTGCTCGTCCCTGCCCCGCCGGCAGCCGGAGATGGTTTGTGTCCGCCCTGCCTTGCTGCCTGCGTCCCCAGGGGCAGCGGGGTAAGGAGCTGGGGGGTGGGAGCCTGCCCAGCCGAACTGATCAATGGCGTCTGCAAGCCCCAGGGAGGGAAACGGGGGATTTTGTTGGCAAGAACTTGGCATTAATGCTTTTTTTGCCTGGTGTGGTCCAAAAGCCCAGCCCGGGGGAAAATCCTCCCATCTGAGGATGTCCAGTCAACACTGTTGTGTCCTTCTAGCAGCTTCAATCCGACATCCCACCATCCCCATGTCCCACTGTCCACACGTCCCACCATGCCTGTTAGCAGAGGGTCCGTGCCCAAAACCCATCAGTGCCTGGGAGCCACAACCACTGCGCTTGAAGGTCCCTGAGCCCTCTGCCAAACAGCCACTGCGTTTTTCATCACCATGTGTCCAAGACCCAAACTGCCTGGCATCAACACTAGAAAACACAGACCTACACATAGCTGCTTCTGCTCATCTCTAATTCCGTACATGCACTTTTGCTCCTGGAAGTCCGACATGGACCAAAAGAAGCTTGCCAGGGGATCCGAGATGAAGGGACAGTCCCGGGATGGCCACAGCATGAAGGTGGCCGGAGATAACAGATATTTACTGCCTCTCTGCTCTACCTGGCCTCTCAGATCTCCCTCCTGCCAGGAGATGGCTTTGGTTTTCATACGGCAGCCATTCCCCCCCGACAGATCCATCACCCTGTGCTTTGGGAATCTGCTGAGGACTCGGGACCGTCCCGCGCCAGGAGCCACGACAGCAGCCGCCAGCAGCATCGCGGCCACGTCGGGCTGTGACGCTCAGCAGTCGGAAATCTGTGGTTGTCACCACGCGGGGGCTCGTGGGCAGATCCACGGGCAGCGTCAGGGGACGCTGGTTGGCACCTCGAGCAGGGCTGTGTGGCCGCAGAGCCCTGGGGACCCGACCTGCTGGGGACAGGGCTGARGGGTGCCTAGTCTGGATGGGCACCAAAGTGCTGGGCCAGAGCTCCTGGATGGCTGCAGGGACCCACATATGGAAAACATCAGAAAATGGGYTGATCTGCAGCATTTAGGTACATTATAAAGCTTTTTATATGAACTAATAATTGCATCATTAACCAGGCACCTGAAGAAGCAGAGAAWTGCCCGCTCCAGCGCGGCTTCGTGCCCCGAAACACGCAGAAACCCTCAGCCCAGCCGTTGCCTTCTCCCCGTCCCATCACCATGGGGTTTGCCTGTGCAGCCGGTTCCTCAAAGGTCTCCAGTTTGGGGCGCCGTGTCTCGGTGCAGCTCGAACCCCAGCAGCACAGCACCCATCTCACCGCTGCTCTCCCTCCCCCAGACACGGGAAYGGAGAGAAACCAGCCCCGCGAGACCTTCCCACCACTTCCTGGCGCGCTGGGTTTCCTCCAGCGAATCTCAAGCTCCTGCGCCAACACACCCTCGGAGCTTTTATTTCTTTCTCCTGCCATATATCCAGCCTGAACTGATCCCGTTTCGGAGGTCAGTGAGCTGCAGACAGAAACATTTGCCAAGCCAACATCTCCAGCCATTCCCCCTGACCTGAGCGGCTCCTGAAGCCAGGATGCAGGCTGCCACCTTTTGGCAGAACCGAAAAGGTTTCATATTATTAATTTATGTTAATTAAGCAAAGCGATGAAGTATCTTCTGCATTATACCCAATTATGAGACTTGCAGATTTGCAGGTAATTCACTTATCTAAGCTTACATATGACTTTCAGATGTAGTCTTATTTTTGGTTTTGGTGTGGATTTAATGCTAGCAAAATTTATTGCAATTACAGAGTGACCCCCTATGCCAAACCTAACCCCTACCAGGTTTGGTTTTTTCCAAAACCCCAACCAGAATAACAGGGCCCAGACACAGCGGGAGTTAAATAGCAGCTCGTGGAGGCGAGGAGCCGTGAAGGACCTCCAGGCTGAATACCAGCAGTCCCACCACCAAACCTCACCAGGAAAAAGCAAAGATCAATCTATGGGTAACTCCAAACAGATAAAAACGAAGCTCATTTCAGAGAGAAGGTCTCCTGCAGGGTACTGCTGTACCTCGCAAGCTGCAAAATGAAGAATAATGCATTTACAGAGCCAGTCGTGCCCCCAGGACACTTTACCACCGACGCGCACACAGCTGATTGAAAAGCAGATCCTCTCCCCGCCAACAGCTTCTGCCCTTCTCACCTACTCAGGCCATCAGCACGAAAATTGGGAACGAGCTGCTGCCAGCCTGCCTCCGTCACCAACGCCAGCCCCATCCGCCGGCCTCAGGGGGGATGCGGAGCTCGGGGATGCTGAGCGGTACCCACCCCCGCACCCCGCTTCTCGGGGCCAGCCCCGGCTTTCTGGGGTTGCAGAGCATCCCTCCGAACCCGCAGCCTTGGACCGTGAGTTCTCCAGGAGGAAACTTTTGTGCAATGTGGCCATCCTTTGTGCTGAGCTCTGCCCAGGCTGCCCTGAGGGTCCGGCCTCGGGTAACCCTTCCAGGCGGTGGCCAAACCCCGGGCGCAGGTGACGTCTCAGTGGGTGACAGCACCCAGCCGGTGCTCCAGCTGGTCCTCTCCTCGTACCTCCAGGRTACGTAGTGCCCCTAATGACCTTAGAGTGCTTAAATAACAGCAGGATTATGCCTAATGCACTGACAGAGTCCAGCGCGCCTCAGGCTCCGTGCCCGCGCGGGCGTCTGGGTGCACAGCCCCGTGTCCCCTGCTGAGCTCCGTCACCTCAACCTGCTCCCTGCGCCTCTGGGTCCTACACAGCGTTGGGAGATCCCCTGCAGTGAAAAGGGCCAAAGAAGGTACCAGCTGCAGCTTTGGAGACCTGGGTGTTGCTGTTCCCTCCGGCTGAGCTCCGGGAAGGCGTGCTGAGCCCGTTTCCCAAAGGGGGACGTGGGGGTGCAGCTCTGGGCTTCAAGGTCCATCGGCCGTGGACTGTCGACAGACCCAGGACCCTGCCTCGCTCCTTGGTGCAATTTTGCACCGTGCCACAGGCGAGCATGTCACTAATCTCATCCTTTTCGATTTGCAGTACATATTGCGGATTGCTTTGGATGGTTTTGGAGTGGAATAAATTCAGTAAATGACATCAACATGGAGGCAAGAGCTGATGCTGCACAAGGCGGAGAGGCTTTGCGCRGGCAGGGCAGCCTGGCCGCGGCTGCCCTCATGTCTGGGCAGGCGGTAACAGGCAAGGGGACAGAATTTGTGACAAGTGCCTGGTCCCCCACGAGGTCCCRCGCTCATCTCTATCACTCGGGGCTCAGCGCCGTGCACCACCGCACCCGCTCCGGCCAGCACCGGTGGCTGTGCCGCGCCAGGCTGCTCTGCCGGGTGCTGCTGGCAGTTGGGCACCTCTTGCCCGTCCCAGGGACCTCTGCCCAGCAGCTCCTGGCCCTGCCATGTGTTGGCCCAGCCACTCCATTTCACGTGGCCGTCGCAGCGAGAGCTCTGCAGCAGCTCATCCCCGGGCGGGAGGGCTGAGCCATGCCTCCCCTTCTCCCCRTAGCCCTCCAAAGCAAAACCAGCCCCACCAAAACCTTACCTCGGCCTCGTGCCACCTTCCCCAGGTCTGCGTGGGAGCAGGAGAGCAGAGAGGGCATCCTCGTCACGGCGGGAGGATGCAGCCCCTCCGTGACCCTGCTCAGGCCTTTATCCGCAGAGCTTTGCTTCCTCCTCGCCTGGATGCTCAAGTTCAAGGTAGAAAATGGAAGCCCCTCCGGTTGGCAGCCCCTACCCCTGGGGACCCGCAGAGGCGATGGGACCCGGCGGCCGGGGCAGTGCTCCGGGCAGCACCTGGGGAAGGTGGGTCCGGCTTCCCCAGCCGCCCGCTGCCGCCGTTTCCAGCCTGGTGGTTTTTTTCTCTCTTTCAGCTTGCTCCTCGCCCCTTCCTGCGCTCGCAGGTCTCGCTCAATCTTCCTTCCTGTCAGTGCAGGGCTGCCGCCTATGCAAATCGATGCGAGTTATCTGCTGAAAAACAGCAGCGCGTGGTAACCGCCCGTAGCCTTTGTGACCCCCGACGGCGGGGTCTGTCCTGGTGGGATGCTCCGTGCACGGCCGTTTCCCCAGCCACGGCTGCTTTCTCCCAGGAGAGCCATAAAACCAGGCTGACCAAGGTCCAAATTACACCAAATTCCCTCGAAGCAAAACCACGAGCTCACCCCGGCCTGGGAGAGCTAAGGGGTTTTGCTATGTACCCCCCTTGCTAGCCAGAAACGCTGGGGAGATCCCGTGGAAGAGGCTGGTGTCGCAGCAGCTCTGCCCTTTGCTGGGCCATGCATGGAAACATTTYCACGAGTAAATTCAAGTTGTATCTTGAAAGAGCAGAATAAAGGGGCAGGAATAAACCCCTTCCTCCAAAGCCATTTTTCTGCCAGTGCTGAATGCTGTCTCGAATTCTGAGTTTATCTCTAAAAAGGTGGATCACATCATACCAAGGAGMACTGCATCCGCACCCAAGGAGCCAGAGCCGCCGGCGGCCACGGGACCAGCAGGATCTCCCCTCCCCAGCTCCGCTCAGGCAAGTGGCGTTGATCATTATTTTGCATTTTTGTTCTACAAAAACCTTAATTTGTAAATCCTTTAACACGTTTTGCTGGCATTTAGGCAAATCCTATTAATTCTGAGATGCTGAGCAGAGAAGTCCCCTGAAGGCAGGTGGGCAGGGTGGCACGGCAGCGCTGAGACCCACGGCAAATAACTCTGCTTTCCGTGAGTGCTGGGGCAGAGCCCGGGGGAAGTGTATCTCACCAAAATAAGAAGATAATCACACGCCACGGTGGGCTTTGCTGCCGTCCTGGTTTATACCCAGCGGCTCATTTTTTGGGCCAAAAGGTCCCGCTGCCAGGGTGGTTTGGGAGAGGTCAGAGGGAGCAGAAGTCAGCGATGAAAACAGATAAAAATAGCATGAGACCTGCCCTGGTGGGATCTAGCAGGTAGCTCTAATGAAGCTGCATCTAAATCTATAATTACACATCTTTCCCAAGTCCAGCTGAGAGGTGGTCGATGGCTGGTGGTGGAGGTGGTGGTGGAGGTGGTGGTGGAGGTGGTGGTGGAGGTGGTGGTGGCTGATGGAGCTCTCACGGTGGAGAGCTGGTGGGGGACGGGATGGGCTCACAGCCAGATCATCTGCACGTGGTGAACTGTGTTTGGGCAGGAGAGGTGGGGGCAAGCAGGAGTTTGGACCTCCAGCCACCGCTCTGGGCTCTGCGTCTCCCAGGGATTGCTCTCTGCCGGTCCTCGGGCTGCGCCTGGTWAGGGGTTAAAACCTTTCCCCTCCCAAGTGTTAGGTCTGTTGGTGATTTCCTACCCTGGCAGGAGGCTGGTTTCAAGAGGAGGTGGCATCTGGGAAGTCCCATCAGCTGTCACCTTCCCGGTAAGCTGTGGCAAAAGATCCCTCACATCAAAAATGACTGTGCAGAAGCCCCAGTCGGGGCTGTACCTCCTGCCTTCACAATTACTCATTTATGTTAATTAATGCATCTGAATTATTTATTTGCAAATGTATATAACATGTCCCTCATGTATTTTCCAGGCTGTTTACTYGATTCAAACCCAAATTTCCTGACATACTTACCGAGTTCAACCTCGGGACTCCCCAGCAGGATGAGTTTGACCTGTCCCTCAGCAAGCACAGCCCCCGCTCCGTGTCTCTAACCAGCCCAGCGAAGCTCTTGAGGTGACACAGAACTCCCCGGGGTGGTCAGAAAAGCCCCGGAGATGACCCTGCTTATTTTGACGGGTCGGGGTCCCTTGGCAAGGGGGTGATCAGGGACCATTCCCCGAGCTCWGCCCAACGCAGGGGTCATTCGCCTGGGGATAACAAACCGTCCCATCCCCCAAGGGAGCAGGGGGATGCTCCTTGGGAAGAGCCGGGTTTCCACACGCAGGAAACGTGCAAAGCACGTTACCGGAGGGCCCGCAGCTCTCCTGCTGTTGCAGCGCGGGGGTCTACAAGCCGCGGGATGACTCCGGGGGCCCGGGGCGGAAGGGGTACAGCCCCTAACCACCTCCCGGGGGGGTTACGCAGCTGCTCTCAGAGTTTAAGCCGACAGTGACCGAGGACGAAGCAGGCGGCGCGGCCGAGGGATGCTCCGCCGTCCGCGGCCGAGCTCCGCCGCATCCCGCCGGCTGCGGGCACCCACGTGCCCCGGGGCCCGCCGGGGTGGGCGGGGCCGGGCGGGGGTGGGCGGGGCCGCGAGAGGGTAGGACAGGTGAGGCCCGCCCACCGAACATAGCCGAGTGGAGTCGGGTCGAGGCGAGCAGAACCGAACGGAGCCGAACAGACTCGGGTCGAGCCGAGCCGAGCCGATTCGAACCGAACAGAGCCGAACCGGGGTGAGGAGACCCGCGACGCCGCCCGCCCCTGTGAGGGGACGCGGCTCCGCGCCGCCGTGGGCACCCGCCGAGACCGGCGATGTGGCCCCGCAGCCGGCCCGTTCCTTCATCGCCCCCCTCCCGTGCCCGGGGAGGCCTGCCCGAGCGGGGCCTGGCCGGGGGCTGAGCCACGGCCTCGCCGGGCCCCCACGGCGGTGCGACCTCTCTGCTTCTCGCCCTGGCAGAGCCCCGGGCCCGCCCGCGTTTCCTCATGGCTGGGAASAAACTGCTTGTGGTGTTCGGGGCAACCGGTGAGTGCACGGGGAAAGGCCCGGCCCCTGCCCGGGGGTGCTGCCGCACCTCCCAGAGCCCCGCGGCTGCCGGGCTCCGGCCCAGGCCGGCGGGAAGGGCGGCGATCGGGCCGTGCCACAGTGCTGCTGCGGCGGCGGAGAGGTGACTCGGGTCCCCGCAGCAGACGGCAGGGCCACCGATAGCTTCCAGAACAGCCGGGCTCTGGGGCCCCGTGGAGGTTCAGGGGGTCTGGAAGGCGCCTGCCTGGCTGGAGCAGCAGCACAGGGGACAGGCGGTGGGGCTGGTAGGAGGATGGGTTGGAGGGACTTGGTCCCTGTGTCACAGGGAGAGCATGGGGTCACGCAGCTCCATCTCACAGTTCCAGCTCATCCCAGCTCCCTTTATGAGCAGAGCCCTGCGGGAAGCCGGGGCTCTGAACAGGTCTGCACCTACAGGGGATCTGGGGGGGCTCTGTGGCCCAGGYTCTACTAGAAGATGGGATCTTCAAGGTCCACGCAGTGACCGGAGCCCCATGAAGAAGGAGGCTGAGGAGCTGAAGCAGAGGGGAGCTGAGGTCGTGAAGGCAGATCAGGACAATGAGCCATCGCTGGAGCTGGCCTTGGCGGGTGCTTACGGAGCCTTCGTTGTAACCAACTTCTGGGAGCACTGCAGCAAAGAGAAAGAAATGCGCAGGTACTGGTGCTTGCTTTAACTGGGACCATGTGCAGAATGGCCTGGGAAGGGGGGATTGAGGGACAGCTGTGTGGCATCGGGGTGGGGATCATGGGACAGTTCTTAGTGCAGCCTTGCCAGCCCTGATGGTTCAAGTGGCCAGYCCAGAAAAGCCCCAAGGCCTCGCAAACAAACCAGGTCCCAGTTCTTGCAAAGCCACAACTTGTTCCCTGTTCCCTCGCAGTCAGGTGGCTCCAGGATCTGGTGCCTTCAAGGAGTGGGTAAATGCCTCGAGACTTGGCATGGTGGAGAGCACTGCCTGGGAGTCAGAGTAGCAGGAGCGGGAAGACCCAGCTCTGCAGAGCCTTCCGGGGGCTGAGCCAGGACTGTCGCTGCCTGCAGTCCTGTACTTCTCTGCACTTGCAGCTTTGGGGCCAAAATGTGCTGCAGTATAAGAAATCCCCAGGCCTTCCTCAAGGGCGGTGTTCACTCCCAGGACAGATTTTGYGAGGTGGCATGATTGCCACGACTGGATGGCAGCGAACAAAAGAAAAGATATGTTAGGGCAGGTATGTTGGCCCCAGCGGATCTTTAGGGCTGGTCTTTGTGTGCTTGGTGGAGGAGCTAGCACCAGAGCTGGAGGGTGCGTGGTCTTTCTAATGTAGGATGGTGTAAGGAGAGGACTCGGCTCCACCTGGGCAACCCACAGGACTCGCTGGGTCTGCTCAGCCCTGGTTCCAGCTGAGGGCTCCGGGTGCCAGATGCTGAGGAGCTTTCTCAGCTGGTGTGTGTTGGATCCTGCCCTCCTGCCCAGTGCAACAAAGGGGAAGGGGTGTGTGTGGGGATGATGAGAGCCCCTGCATGTCCCRAGGGAGTCATTCTCCTCTTCATAGCCGGCTTCACTCTTCACCCACGGAAGGTGGCTTGGTGACCTGTCAAAGCACCTCGGTCTGCGCCACGTCGTGCACAGCRGCCTGGAGAACGTGAAGCAGCTGACAGGGGGCCAGCTGGAGGTGCTCCACTTTGATGGCAAAAGTGTGGTGGAGGAGTACTTCCAGAAAGTCGGTGTTCCCACCACCACCATCTGACTGCTGTTCTACCTGGAGAACCTCCTCTCCACCTTCAAGCCGCAGAAGGTCTCGCAGGGAGATACCTTTGTCCTGGTAAGACAGGACCTCTCGCTCTCCAGGTCACTGTCCTGTAGTTCTCATCTGCTCCCACTGCACACATGAGGGGTGGTGAAACCACCAGGGCTGCAGACTGATGGGGGAAAAGAGGCTTGTGCCAGCTTGACCACAGCAAGTTGCAGCTACATTATGGTCCTTCAGACCTGTTTGGTGGCCTRCAAGAAATGAGATCCCAGTCCTGTTTCTGGTGCCGAGGGCTGCTCTGTAGCTCCCAGAGTGTCTCTGGACACCCCAGCTCCCTGCAGTTGGGATGCTGGAGGTCAGAGGTGGGGCTGCAGATCCAGGCAAGTCACGGTGCTGCTCTGGCCGCTCACGGTCTCTTAGCTCAGTGCTGCAGGTGCTGCCGTGGCTTGCCACGCTGATGCGGTGCTCTCGGCTCTTCCTCATCTCGTGTTCAGGGTGCCAAAAACTCTAGCCGTACCTCCTTGGAGCTGGGCTGCACTCTGACCAGGATCAATCTCTCCCGTACAGTGCTGCCCATGGGGGACGCTCCCATGGATGGCGGCGGAGGACATTGGGCCTGTCGTGCTTTGCCTGCTGAAGTCCCCGGAGGAGTACATAGGCCAAGTGATGGGGCTYAGCACTGGCAAGCTCACCGAGGCASAGTACGCCGCTCTCCRCTCCTAGCAGSAAGCCAARACCGTGGAAACCAGCAAGGTAGGAAGCGTCCCTTGGTGGATGTGATGTTCTTGAGGTGGGGGGAAGCTGGCTTAGGGCCCCGCAGCCCGCCTTGAGGTGGTGGGACAATGTTCCTGGTGCTGTCCCAGCAGCTGGGCACTCTGCAGGTCCCTGCCCAGGCCAGGCTGCTGCTGGCTGTGGGTGGGCACCCCTGCCTGGCAGCAGCAGAGGAGCAGCATGCCCAGCCTCTCCCGTTGGTCTGGAATAGCAGGGTGCCCTGTACGGGAGCCGAGCACAGACAGCACTGGCAAAACGAGTGCTGTCCTGCCCCAGCAGCAAGGTCAGGAGCTGCCGGGGCRGAGGGTCCTCGCAGCTCGCTGTTTGGGTTTGGTACAACCTAGCGCTGGTGTCCAGGATTAGTCCCGCTGTCCCTGCGTGCGGCTGGARCATGCCTTGGCACCTCCAGAACGAGCTCCTGAGCATCCGTGCGGCATGATTTCCCCACCACCACCCTTCCTCACGCTGCGCCTGGAGGAAGGAGGGACTGGGGGGGAATTCCTGGGTCAGCACCAACCAAGAGACAGTGGTCTGCTTCATCCCACCTCCCACCAGCGTGCTCTGGYGAAGGCTTTCCTCTGCCTTGCCCTCACGCTCCAGGGCTGCTGCTTCCTTTACTCAAACCCAACYGAAATGACTTGCAGAGCCCTCCTCACCAGTGGAAATAACATGGCAGGCTGCTCTAATGCAGCCCCAGCAGCCTGTGCCCTGTGACAACACTTTTTTTCCCAACTCTTTTTGCAGATCTCACCAGAGGAGTATGAGAAATGTGGCTCYCTGGTGCCAAGGAAATGGCTGCTATGCTCCATTTCTACGCCCTGAAGCCAGAAACTCAACCCCCAAGGCCCACACCTTCCATCAGCGGGTGGCAGACAAGGCGGCAGCCTTCGGACCCTTCCCTCCCTCCTCTTCCACCCGAGCTTCTGCAGCAGATAGCGGGAACTGGCCGAGGAGGTGAGCTGCGCTGAGCCAGGCTGCYTTTCCACTAGCACCCTGGTGAAAGGCTGACCCTGCCGGAGCTGGGGAGAGCTTTGGTCTGTGCGTGTGCTCCGGGGCTCTCCTGCGACTTGGTTGAGACTGTTTAGATCACTGCAGCTAGAGCAAGAGCTGTGCAGCGGCAGGCAGACACGTGGGAGAAACGCTACCTTTGGACGCTATCATCTTCAGGGAGGTGCTTGTGTAGTGATTCTGGGTGTTTTCACRTCTGTGGGCTGGTGGCGGCTCGTTTTCCCAGGATCCCCCTCTTTCCTAGGCAGCGCTGAGCATGCGGGGCCACTCGGTGGGCTGAGCTCACAGAACCTCTGGGCCCCGCAGGGCAGTGCCTTCTCCGCAGCCACTGCATGTGCCCACGGCCAGCACTGGCGCAGGCTCCTGAGCAAACAGAAAACACCGGGGTTTCGCCATGGACCAGGTTCAGGCACCACAGGTAAGCCAGCGGGCAGAGCAGCGCGGCGTCGGCCCCACCGTGGCGAAGGGGACCGTGCTGTCACTTCCTGCGCTGTGTAACCTGAAAGCTGAACCTAATTCCTCAAGTCAGAGAGCTCTCAGCTGGGGCCTGGCCTTTGGGCTCCCAGAGCTAATTTCAATCACTGCCTTTGTGAGTTGAGTAAAACCTTTCCAAGACTGTCCAACCTTAGTATTTAAGACTCMCTTAAAAATCTCCTTCCCCCACTGGCTCACACCACTGTACCTGAAGGTCCTGCCTGGCTAAGAGCTCTGGGGCATGGCACTCTTTGCACGTGGGCTTAAAGTCAGTCACAGGCACGGGAGAGATGCTGAAGCCATCTGGCCCTATCCCCTCCTTGTCCGAGAGAAGACCTTAATTCCTGTTACTGGGGGCGGAAGGGGGTAACAGACAAGGTTGGAAGAGTAGACAAGGCAGCAAGGCACAGCATGTGTTAAATATCTTTATGAAGTCAATCTTATTTACATGGATACAGAATCACTTTACAGACAGTTTAATCAGGAGGCAACGCGTGCTTTATTTCAGCAAATTAAGAAGGGCAAGACTACGACATGTCCTTGTTTAACTGGTCGATTAGTATGTGGGCTGATGGTACCTGCACAGTATAACTAACAACAGCGGGCTACAGTAACCATGAAAATACTCACTGCAAGAGCTCAGTGCCACCTGGAAGGAGTGATCCACTTCACTTGTACTCTCACACATGTAGGAACAATGACTCTTTGACCAATCATTTATGCTACGGGTGTCACGCTAACATAATAAAAGACTTTGTCCCAAACTGGCAAAGGGTTTGGTGATAAACTTGTACCCATTCAGAAGCAACAGCATTTGTGTTGTAACTTTAGTTATTGGTGGGGGAAGGAAACCTGAGGCAAAGGGCAGATTCCATCACTGTGCAGGAAATCAGCAGGACTAAGAAACCCCACGGCTGCTGAGGGAGCCAGGGCAGCTGGGTTCTGACCAGTCCCGGCCACAGGGAGAATTCCCACTCAGAGAGATGCACAGGACAGCTAGGAGGGCTGTCGTGAAGACAAGGTTAAAACTTACCAACCCACCAAGTCTCCTGGGAGAAAATAAGCGGTGACAAGTTTGCCCAGCACACCTAGCATTCAGAAGGGCACCTGAGGGAGCAGCAGCCATCTTGGACTCTCTACAGCAAACTGCTCCAACTCTGTGCTGGAAGGACAATTTTTATTTCATATTTCCACTGTTTTGGATTCTAAATAATATTTCAACTTTAATTTTTACCRAATAAGCTTCCAGCAGCAGTAGGGACTGTGGAGCAACCTCGAGAGAGAGCTGCATTTCTGCAAAGCTGGCATTTTCCTTCATTACCATTTCCTAGGATGGTGGGTGGGTTTTGTATCATGAAGATTGTTGGTGCCTCAGTGGTTTGTAGCCTCTCCAGCTGGGATTCTCACTGTGCTGCTGACTGACATCCTTCACTCTCCAGAGCCCGCTGCCAGAAAGATTCATCCCCGACTGCAAAGACCATCAGCTGCGGCTGGCTCTTAGTTTCCAGTAGAACGCTTCCCTGCGGTTGAAGCAAGAGAGAAGTTTAGCGTTTCCTGACCGAATCGGCCTAAGGCGCGCAGCAGCCCCTGCAGCCTGCTTTGCGAGCGCAGGCGCGAGAGCACCTCCCCACCTGCCCCGCCATCACGCCTCATCGGCCACGCAGAACAGACGAGTTTGAAGCCTGCGGTGASAAGAAGCTGAGCCCCTGCAATCCAAGACACCGGTGTCTGCCAAAGATAATTTCAAGTCTGGAACGCTCCCTCGCAGCAGGCCAACACCAGCTAAAGGGCACCCTGAATTACAACACTGCGCTCATTTGCGTGGGGGGCTTTGCTGTGCTTTACGACAGAGTGAGTCCTTCCTGGTGCTGTAAGCCCGTGGTAGGGGCGAGTCCAGCCTGAGCGTGCCGGCACCGGAGGCTCTGCAGGCGCAGCTGCACCGCCCGGCAAGCCCGGGCTTTGCGGTGGGAGCAGAACTGCCCGGTCCCAGCTTTACCAGCTAACGGGAACACCCTCGGTGCTTTGAATCGGGCACTGAGCGGACAAGGAAGCAGAGSTGCAGGGGAGGCCAGCAGCCTCCCTGATGATGTACCCAGCATTTGTGCTGCTTTTTGCTGCAGCAGCAAGCCAGGAATTTAGTTCCTGGCTTTTTGCTCCAGGTCACAGGGGACAGCTAGGGCTTTTCACACCAGTGGCTGGAAGGCCTGAGGCTAAGTGAGAAGCAAKGCCGTGCCTTTGCTGCTTCTACCTCCCAAGAAGTGCAAATTCTGCTTAGGGGAGAAAGAGGACAGTAAAACACAAGAGGCTGCCTACCTCGGATGGGKTGTCAGGAGCTAAACATTTTCTTAAGTTTGGAAAGGAATCCCTCCTTGTTCTCCTCAGCCTCAGGCCTATCCCCGCCTGCGTCAGCGCTAGCCGTGGCCCTGCCACCTGGACAAACACAGCAAAGGGCTGCAGTCAGATACATCTCCCACCAGTAGCCAGCACCCCTGACAAAGTGAGAGGGTTATTTTAGACGGGGAATGGTCAAGTCAAGGCAGCTGGGTTTGCCTGCGTCCTCGCGTACAAGGCTGCACCTGGCAGCGAGCCACAGTACTGGACCACTTGCAGTGAAAGCACTGGAGAGCCCAGACCCCACAAGTGGAAAAGATRACCGTGAGCCCAGGTAACACCGTTCCCTTCCCCTCTCCCCAGCTCTCATGCTGCACAGTCAAGTCAGGGACCCCACAGGCTTTGGAAACAAGCACTTGGAATTGAGAGTCTGCCACTAAAACCAAGTTGTCAACTTGACCACCGCCAGCCATGACTTTACAGAAAAAAAAAGCTGTATTGGTGGTCCCTGGAACAATCTGTCTTCCTGTTTCATGGTTGTGTCGTGACCCTTTAGCGCAAAGCAGTGCAAAACCATACCATTACCTCAAGTAATCCTCRTGCAATGCTCAGACAAACAGTATCAAGGAGAAAATTAATTCAGGCTAGAATGAAAAAGGCTACAAGTATTTGATAGTAAGTGTCCAGATAAGGCATCTTTCTGGCAGCACAAGCATAATTTTCCTATATAAACTGGTCCTGAGAAGTTGTTTGTCTCTCCGAGAAGTGGCTACAGCAAGAACAAAGGAGACCTCTTTGCTAATCTGCTTTTTCTAGAGTAAAACTGTCAATAACAAGACCCCCTGAATCCTCCTCGAGCTTTCTTTGCACACAGAGAACACAAAGTCCAGTCCTCCCACAGCTGACTGCCGAGCTCAGACTGACGCAATGGTATGAAATACTGAGGCCTGCGGCAGAACACGCCTCCCTCCACTCGGGGTATTTCTGCTTCCCAGAGCAAGGACACGCTCTCAGCAACAGCTTGTCTCTACCCTGCAAACTACTGGCATTGTTTTTAATCCACCTTCATTTTCATTCCGGCTTTTTAGAGATCTCTCCCTTTCCCCCCAAGACTGACCTTTAATGCTTACCCTCAGCAGAAAAGACCTAACTTCTGTGTTACGGAAGCACTGTAAAACATAACATGGGGAAGTATTTGGCAGATGCTGCCTTCCAATATCCTGAACTTCAGCCTGTATTCCTCAGGCTTTGGCATGTGTAGTAGAGAGGACCTAAGTTCCTGGGATCATTTAGCATCTTTGAAAGACTCTCACCTTTGCCTACCTGTACGCAGTCATAAACACCCTTTTTGGTTTCAAGCATAAAAAGAAATCCAACCAGCTTTAAGAAGTTCATTGTTCCAATATGAGCAAAGAAAAAATTGTTTTCCAGTRGCAAAAGACAAAGATCTTGCCTTACTGTTCTACTGCATGTTTTGCCTTTAGCTGCTACTGACGCCAGGTACCTCACCCCTGAAACGTAGAACACACAACTGCCGAATCAAAATTTTTGATCTGGAGCTGAAAGAGCAGCTTTACAAAGCTCCCAGCTGACTTCACTCCCTCCAGCACGTGGGACACTGTCTGCTGACTGGTGCCAGTGCTCAGCACCAATGAACATCTCTATACAAGATTCCCCCATGTGCACAGAGTACGGCTCAGAGCAGCCTCGACAGCAGTAATCCCCTTCAGCTTTGAAGGAGAAATATCCCCACTGCGGTCAGGAGAATAACGGATTAGCTCACACAGAAAACTGGCCTGAAGTACGTTCTCTTTTTCTACCTCTGCTACTAAGACAAGTTTCTTCTGGCACGGGCAGAAGCAGGGAGCGGAAGGCTTTCATCACCACATTGAGACTCACTACAACTTGTCAGGACCCCAGAGTATCTCAGTACCCRCTCTCTATTCATGCACAGGTTTGCCCAGTAAGTATTCGAGTAAAGCRTTCTGGAAAGAGGCTACCTCCTTACTTTGTGCTACAGCCTATTAACATCATACTAAAGCTATTTCCAATATAACATGCTTGGCAGGTTGTGCTGACACGCTGTCTCAAGGTGACCTTGGCTTACCTTCCTCCCCAGGAGCCCTCAGGAAGCRCTCTGCACTCCCACGCCAACTCCGTGAGGAAGAAGCGCTAATTCCCACCGCTCACCTGATGCTGTATTTGTGACTCCGTTCACCGTGCCGTCCACATCCGCCTCATCCTCGGCATAGCTCATCATTAAGGCTCTCTGGCGATCCGTCAGCCTCCTGCAGGTTGAAGACAGAGGTGTTGGTTACGGCTGTCTTTAGGGAGAGATGTATCTACAGACCTCCTTAACCTTCTCCAGCAGCACGCACAAGAGGCAGCTACTGGAAGTACAAGATTAATACACCTGGCATACACTGCGAATCCCTATGGTGCTCTTAAAATGAGCAATCTATAAAGAATAAGCCTCAGTGGAAGAGAAGAGATACGACCTGCTGCAATTCACCAAACTGCAGTGAAAAAAACAAAATAAGTGCTAAGAACCGTGTGGAGCTGCAACAGAACACACATCTGGTGGGGAGACCTCAGGAAATTAACTCCRTTGCCAAGTGCAGCTAAAAAGTTTCCTTCACCACGGGAGCAAAGGGTGGCCAAGCAGTCTGAAAAGCAACTGCCAAGGACTTCAGTTCCTTTAAGGTGTAGGTGTGAGAGCACAGACGTGTTATAAGCCAGAACACTGAATTTATGTAACCGGGATCCAGACAGAATCACCGATAGCCAGGCAAATATACAGGTGAGGGTTTAGGATTTTTACAGCTGGGTTGCCAAATGGTATTATTTAAAAAAAAAAAAGTCTACCTCACATTAGAATTAAAAGCTGAGTGAGAAATTAATGGTCTTAATAAAGCAGTAAGGAATTTTCACAAAATCTTTCTGCACAATGTTTTTTTGCAAAAAGTACAAGATTTCACAAAAACTTGCATTAGCTCTACTTACTGAGGAACTTTTATCTTTATGTGAATGTAGTGGTCTCCGTAGCCGTAGCTGTTAACCTTGGGAATGCCTTTCCCGCTCATTCGAATTCTCTGGTCTGGCTGAATACCAGGGGGTATCTATGAATTCAGAGGGGTCACATTTATTACTCTAGTTTAACCATTTATATAGTAATTACAGTACATGTCTACAATAATTAACTACTTCTCCAGCAAACTTCAAGGTAGGATGGGAGAGATCTGGTGCATTCATGCATCTGGACACATTCAGAAGCTAAGTCAGTAATGATGGAAAAGCTTTTGAAGGAACGAGTAAAGAACCTCTCACAGTCTGTAGACCTTGGATGGGATTCATCCAGCAATGCACCCRGGCCTTCCTTTCCCTGTCCCTACAGGGACAAGCAGGTCACAAACTACCTGACACTCAATCCTGAAGAAGTCTGAAACGCGATACCGGYAGACTTAGGAGATTCACACCATCTTTGCAGCAAAGGAGAAGTCTCTGCTGTCCCACATCGATTTATGCCCAAGCTCTTCCACATAATGGTACTTACTGTGATATTGATTGTCTCGTACAAGCCTTGACATCTGGCTGTGCCTCCCAGAACAGCCTGTGCTATTGAAATAAGGAGGTCCGAATGGATATCTGCTCCATTTCTTCTGAACACAGAACTTTTTTGAACCTAAAAGGCAGGCAGTTCCAAACAGAAGTGAGCACACCACCAGGAAGTTCTCATGGTAATTTAGAAGTTCTCATAATAAAACCTGCCAGAACACTATAGTCAGACCCTTCACCATCCACAAACTGCAGGGCTAAGAAGTCCAASTTAATGTTCAGTCTTTTAGAAAAACACAGATCTTGACATAAGTGTAGTTAGCCAGAGGCTTAGGAAGATGCCTTCTTCCTATCTCGGCAACTCCCTCCCCTAATCCTGTTATTAATTTGTCAGTCAATATGATTCTGCGGAGACAGAGAAGACGCTGCCTTSTCCAGTACCTTGAACAGGGGAAAGCCGTAAGAGAAGAAGGAGGCAAGCACCTTTGCAGTGGCCTCACAAGCTGGAAGAGAATTAAAYCCTCCTGCACCACAAAAAAGGTGCTGAAAAAAGTTTTCTCCGKGACAAAGATGCATCTGACAGGGTACCTACAGGAGAAGAGGGCCCCAACTACAAAACATGTGCAAAGCAGCACTTAACGTGCATCTGCAAAAGGAGACTTGACCAGCCAGCCCCTCACGGGCATTCCCRCAGCCCTCCTCGGCGCTCCCACCACTGCACGCAGACGGCTCCTTCACATTTCGAAGTCAAAGACTCAAGGCATCAAGAACCTACTCTGCATTTTGATRCACGCTACCATAAGGGCCTCGTCCTGGACCAAGCAGCGCAATTCTTCATGAGCAGACTTAACGTTACACCACTTGTTACAATGCAGATCTTCTGCTATCTCAGAAAGTTCACATGGATCATGTTACCTCAGCTGTTTCAAAGGATCACTCGCTCTTCCTCCTCCGTCYCCCATTCAGGCAGTCAGACTTCCCCGGCAGTTGCAAAGGGAACAAGCAACCAACTTAAATAATGAAAACAGCCAACAATATAAYGATACGTACCCTGAACGTAATGAAAATTTCTTTCTTCCCCACAGGCATCCGAACTGTCTGCCCATCCTCAACACCTGCAATCAGAAAAAAAGAGGGAACGTTACCTTGTGTTATAATCCACGTGCTACTTGAATACCTACAGCGCTTGCCATCCCCAAAAGCCTGCCACCACAGCAGCACCCACACATCCAGGAGCACGAGGCACAAGACCTCCCAGCGGGCAGCACAGTAACGCTCTCCACAGGAGCCCAGGAGCTGTGGCCAAAYGAAGGAGGTGTCAGCACACGTTTATACCTCCAGGGTGATCACTACGCTCCAAGCAGGCTCGTTGCTTCAAGACCTTACAGAATTGTTTTGGGAARTGCATCTGACTAAGGAAGACTAGGCAGCCTCCAAAAGATGCAGGAAAATTACAGGCTGCTCACCCAGGGCAGTCTCGAASAAGCAAGTCTTCAGCCCCACCACTCATTTTATCCTCTCCGGTGAGGAAGGCCATCAGCACTCTTTTCTGAGCCAAGCTAAAGTCTTCACGATTCCCACCCTCCCTCCAAGCTTCATCAAGGACAAAAGAAAGACCCAAGGCAACAAAAGCCTKTGAGAGTTTCACTCCTCAAAAGCTGCCTAGAAGGATCCATGCAAGAACCAAAACCTCAGCTCAGGAAGGGCAAGGCAAACATTTATGTCCAGGGCCAGAAAGTTCATCTCATTACTAGCCCTTTCAATTGCCAAGCTATCAACCTGCTTTGCTCTTAAGATAACTTCTCTGCAGCAAAACTTCTTACGCTGCTCTGGCATTCGTACCTGGCAGGGACCAGCCATGCTTTGGAGGCAAGTGCCTTGCTGTTGGCCGAGTGGAAGCAAATAACTATAGTTATTTAACAGAGAGCAGAATGCAAGTACACCACTAACCAGCTGGCACAGGAACCATCACTGTCTTCTTTTGTTTGGTTTGCCCCGTTCCTCGACATACTACGCAGGGTGTTGTTATGATGGAACCACGACCGCCRCATCGTCGGCACGTGGATCGCATTACAAAAGGGCCGGTATTTATTGTTTCCTAGTGAAGAAAACACAGGTCATACAAATATTGGGTACCGAGATGGTACTTTTCACTTCCACAAACACTGCAGTGACTGGCCCAGCACATCTGAGTCCCTCTAATTGCACATGCAACCTGACAGGACAGCGACACCCTTTAGCAAGGGAGAGMGCAGAAAACTGGCTCAGAAATCCAAAGAGGATGCTGCTTGTGAGGAGCTGGGTCAGATTCAATTGCTATCACATTCTGATTTCCACTGAAAACCATCACTATGAGCAAGTGTCTCATGGCAAGGGGAAGGGAAACACACACTTTCCATCTCTAGGCTTTAATGCGCAAGCAGGAACAAAGCTCCTTACACTGCTATTTCACAAACTACAAACATCTGTATTTTGAGGAATCCAAGGACAATCCACTTGCGTGAATTACTGCCAGTGTCCAGGAAAACATTATGGAGACTAAGCCATGGACTGAACAGTGAAAGCCACCCATCAGAAGGAAGCTCATGAGGAAACGGCGGGAAGAGCTTGCAGTCTCCTCTGACCAACCACACCTGTTCTGCGCAGAAAGGTCCTCTGGTCACAGACTGACTGCCAGTACCCATTTTGGTGCATGGAGACTGAAAGCCTGAAGCTCGATCATAGAATCAYAGAATAGTTTGGGTTGGAAGGGACCTTTAAAGGTCATCTAGTCCAACYCCCCGTGCTGTGGGCAGGGACATCTTCAACTAGATCAGGTTGCTCAGAGCCCCGTCCAACCTGACCTTGAATGTTCCCAGGAATGGGGCATCTACCACCTCTCTGGGCAACCTGTGCCGGTGTTTCACCACCCTCATYGTGAAACATTTCTTCCTTACACCTAGTCTGAATCTCCCCTCTTTTAGTTTAAAACCATTATCCCTTGTCCTATCACAACAGGCCCTATTAAAAAGTCTGTCCCCATCTTTCTCAAARGTCCCACTTAAGTATTGAAAGGCCGCAATAAGGTCTCCCCAGAGCCTTCCCTTCTCCAGGCTGAACAACCCCAACTCTCTCAGCCTTTCTGCATAGGAGAGGTGTTCATTGCTTTACTTACTGTAAGTAGCATGCATCTTCTTATTTCATGATTACACTTAGGCTACCATCACCCTCCTCCTCCCTCCACCCCTTAATTCAAAGTATCCCATGTAATACCCAAGYCATTTCAGAACTGTTACATTATATAAATACAGTTTGCTGGATGTACGATACCAGATGATCTGGCCCTGAAGGCTAGGGCTTTTAAATGGGCAGAGCACTTCTTTAATACAAAGAAAATCTTCCTAGTGCCTATTAACATCAAGTCCACATTAACTCGGCTTCACCCAAGATAAGCTGACGAGCGTAGCGAGAATTTCTCACTGCAAAAGGAACTGACTTGTCCTGACAAGGAAAAGAAAAGCAGAGCAGAACCTGTGTCTTAAAAAGCACTTACCATGCCAGTGCCACTGCAGTAGTGACAGCGCTGCGCTTTGGTACCAGGTTCGTGTCCTTTACCATCGCATCGCTCGCAGGAGTCGTTGATGTTCACCACAATCTCCTTGTTAACACCTTTTGCAGCTTGGGTGAATGTCAGTTCCATGATATACTGTACAGGAAACACGGATATCAATCTACAACYGATATGTGATGGGGTCTTAAGCAGTCTGAAATTGTTTTAAGTCAAATATCAAACAATGCTTRAAATACATCCGGGTTATACAGGGGGGGAAGAAACAGATTCAGAAGGGTTCTGCCTCATCAGAGGAAGCAATAATCTGTCTCATATAAATAAAAAGGGGTACAAAAGGATAGCAGACATTACAGGAATGATGATTACACCAGTCTGATGAGCAGTTGTGTAGCAGAAATGAGATTTAAAAATAGAAAAGAAAGAAGTAAAAATAGAAGTCAAGCATTTCTCTGCCATCAGGAGAACTCTCAGTACTTCTGAAGGCTTTGTTTAATGGGAACACGGCAACAGGTGAGGGAGAAGGCTTTCAATCCCAATGAAAGTATCTGTTCTTCCTCAATAAACTCTTTACATCAGCAAAAATGACTACACAAAATAGGAAATTCTGTTTATAACAGAAAGGCCATTTTTAGTAAAGCCAGAAGTACCAAATACCAAGTGTTTCTGAAGGCAGCACGTGAACCAACACTGTCAATACTTAAAAGAGCATTTAGCTGCAGTACAAAGAACAAGAAATAGGTCTTCCTTTATTATGGGCTCCCCTGCAAAGTTAAGCCAATTAAGTTGCAAAATTAAGATAATTAAGCAGTCAAACCTAATGCTGGAAGGCTCGTTTTATAGTTAAAAGGTATTTTGTGGTTTTTAGCATTACAGATCAAAGCAGACATATGTAAATCAACATACAGCAGAAAAGCTGCCTCTRCAATAATGGAATTGTCTGGCAGCACCAACTGGTGTCCGTAAACACCAAATGAAATAGCTGAAGCCCAGAAGAAAATATTCCATCTGGAGATGTGGAGAACGTATCCACACGGCTTCCCAAAAATATGTGACTCTCCCACCGATTCAATGGGACACTCATGTGCTGACATTCCCAGAAGCAAATTCTTTGCCTAAGCTCGCTCCGGAGCAATCTGTGACAGACCAGTGTCCCCTCTCCAGCTTTTGTGGTTTTCACTTCTCAGTTTTCATTTCATTACTCAGAAAATAAACGCACTTCATACCTCCTGTGGCTGGTCAAAGACGCTCTGAAAATCGCCGAAAGGGGATCCTGAAAACTCCCCGAAGATTTTTCTGAAAAGCTCTTCCGGATCAATCGACGGACCACTGCTCCAGTACTGCCGCCCAGCGCCGGCACCTGTTGCGCCAGGATCAAAACTAGCTGTGCCGTACGCATCGTATTGTTTCCGCTTCACTTCATCACTTAACACCTTTGAGGCAAAAGACGGACACCATCAGGACACTGTACAGATCCCGAGCAACTGGACAGCCTGTATCTGCAGAGCAGCGTCCCTCGGGAGAATTCCAGGCTACTGGCATTACCGCCACAAGCCCATGTTCTCAAACCCTCTTGTCATCAGGAGGGCTACCCCAGCTCTCAGAGCGTATGAATTACCGACAAGCCGCTTCCCCCCTGGTATCTCTCAGCTTGTCATCAGGAAAATGACAAAATCTTACTAAATCACAAGCAAGAATAACTTACATTATATTTGATCATTGATATATTGGATGAAAGCTGGTGGTAAGAGTGATGGGGTAAATTTGAAAACCCATGAGAGCAAAAATCCGCAAAAAGAAATTCTGAACAAGCGGAAGAGCAGGAAGAAACGGGGCTGGGGTGCGGCACAGTGGAAGGTACCTCTGTCTCAAACAGCTCGTAACTGCTGACAGGTTTTTTTGTTCGTTTATTTAAGCTGACCGATAATTCCACTGCAGTGACCACAGCATCCGTGCCAGTCACTCACTGCTAAGGAAGAGCACACATTCAAGCAGCCCAAAACACATCCAGCTAAATCAGATACTTGGGCTAAGTAATTTTCTGGGAACACCGTTGGGACAGAGGCACTCAAGCCTAAAGTACAAGAAATGAAAAAATAGCCGTGGTTTTACAGGAAATGCACACAAGAAGGCGAAATGTTTTGCCCCATCTACACTCCGATCTTTCCTCCTTTTCATGAGGATAAAATCCTGCATATTACCTCATAGGCTTCTGCCAGCTGAGAGAACTTCTCTTTAGCTTTAGGGTCATCCTTATTTGTATCAGGGTGGTATTTCTTTGCCAGCTAAACAACAAAAATCAAACTATTAGAGACAGGCAGAAGTAACTTACTTTAGCATCTCTCGCATGCCAGGAAAAACACATTAGGCAAGGCTTGGCACTTGCTATCTGTATTTTAGGGAACTAAAAGCCTTCACTTTCCGTTATCATCCCAATATAAGGAACTACAGAAGCTGCTCCCGAGTCTCTTCAGCAATCCCGGGACCTTCTGGTGACAGCACAGGCAGCCCACGCTTCTGAAGGGATCCCCAGACCCTGAGGGGATGCTGAGCTTCCCCATCGCTCCCTCCCCTTGTCTCCAGCGGGTCCCAACACAGGAATCCCAACAGCTTTTTGGTTCTTTGCCGTACGACAGAGGCCGCGGGCGGCAACGACCCCTCTACGTGACTACGGACCCACGGCCCGGCGGTCGCCCGCCCGCCCCGGCAGGGCCCCCCCCGGCAGGGCCCGCGSCCGGACGTGCCTGGTAGTAGGCCTTCTTGATCTCCTTCTGGGTGGCGGTGCGGGGCACCCCCAGCACCTGGTAATAGTCCTCCTTGGCGCGGGCCGCGGCGCTGCTGTGGAAGGCGGCGGCGGCGGCAGCACGCTTCGTCCCTGCGGGAGAGGAGGGCAGAGGGGCCGGGGTGAGGGCCGGGACGGCGCCGCGAAGGGCAGGAGGCGGGACGAGGCCGGGGGAAGGGGCCCGGCGCCCGCCCGGCCCCCACACGACAGCCCGCGGCTCGCC